>JBBGZY010001693.1:755000-1065155 GCA_037952925.1 Lithobates clamitans | reverse complement strand
TATGTAATTCACTTGATCATCTTTTTGTAACTAATAAACTGTTATCTACTTTACATACCTTTTAAAATATTTTCTTTAAAAAATTGTGCCTTTAAAGTCCGCTAGGGGAATCTCTTTTGCTCTTATACTGTTTTTTTAGAGCCGGCGGTTGGCTTTCTTGTGGGAACAACCAATGCGGCTAAGCAGCCGCTTCGCTGTTATCCCAAGCAGCGGGAGGGGACGGGAGGGGACATCCCACCCACCGCCTTGCACGGCTCGCCCGGGCTCTCCCGTTGCACCGGCTTCAATCAGGTCTTGGATCTAATAACCCATAAGCGATGTCATGACATCACTTCCATTTTACAGAAGACAAAAATTTAAAAAAAATGACAGTATTCAAAACTGCCAAACTTGGCGTGCAAAGTGCAGAGGAGGGATTTGGGGTCTTATAGAACCCAGATCCCTCCATAAAGAGTATCTGTCACTGCCTATTACTGTCACAAGGGATGCTTACATGATCAGAATTTTTTTTTTTGAAAGGGACAGTGTAAAAAAAAATAACATAAAACAAGGGAAAAAAAATGAAAACGCCCCATCCCTCCGTGCTTACACATCTGGGGCTGTGAGATGTGCAGGGGGGATGTGTAATATGCAGTATGCAGGGGGAGCTGTGTAATGTAAAGGGGTCCAGAGGTATGGGGGCTGTGTAATGTAAAGTGATCCAGAGGTGCGGTGCTGTGTAATGTAAAGGGTTCCAGAGGTGTGGGAGCTGTGTAATCTAAAGGGGGCCAGAGGTGCAGGGGCTGTGTAATGTAAAGGGGGCCAAAAGGCAGGGGCCGTGTAATGTTATCTTCTTTTTTTTAGCAGTTGAATGTGTCCCTCAATGCATTCACATACATTGAATCCGGGCCACTTAATTGGAAAAAAGGTTGCTGACCCCTGCTCCAAACTGATGAGCTGTAAAGATTTTAAAGTGTCACCTATGGAGATTTTTGGGCACCATGATTTTTGGCAATTTCGTAGGTGCACGTAATTTTAAGACATGGAATGTTTGGTATTTATTTAGTTGATGCAATGTTTGGTATTTATTTACTTGATGCAACCTCATCTTTTATAGTTTAACCAAAAATGGGTATTATATGTTGTATTTTTGCACTAAAATTCATTTTATTATATTCTTATCTGAAAAATTGCGTTTAATAAACAGCTGCACAAATAATATGTGACATAAAATTCTGCAACTATCACCTTTTTATTCTACAAGGCCTCTGCTTTTATAAAATATATATTGCCCTAGGAGTTTAAGTAATTTTATTACCAAAAATTAAGATTCTTACATGTATGCGACAAATAAAAAAAATGCTCTGGAGCCAAACTGGTTAAAAGAACTAAGAAGCTGTCACAGGCTCTCATCAGTGTAAGTGTCCACCCTTTCCAATTCTATGTGTGAAACATGATCTATGAATAGAGGGGGCAGACCCATCAATTATCCACCCTTCCTCCATTCATAGATTGCTTATTTATGACTTTGCTTATTATTATTTATAGTACTACTAGTTATTTATTATAGATCTTTATTGAGCATTGACAATTTACACAGCACTTTACATACTGCATATTCACTTCAGTCCTTGTCTGCAATTTGCTTACCATCTAAGATCCCTACTACACATGCATACAGACACGTACACACATACTAGGGCCAGATTAAACAGTAGCAAATGAACATACCAGCATCTCTTTAGAGCGTGGGAATAACAAATGCAAGCACAGGAAAGACATGGAGATAGTGCCCTCACTGGAATTTGAACTAGGGACCCCAGTGCTGCAAGGTGGAAGTGCTACTACTAAAGCACTGTGATAACCCTACTGCTTTAATTACTTAAAGTATTATTTATTAGTTTATTTTCATATGATAAATGTTTGCTTATTGATAAATCTGAAACTTATGAACGGTTCAATCATTTGCAGAGTTTGAGGACTCCTGCTTTAGGCTCCATGCACACTGGAGCCCATAAACGGCCGTTTTTTGGAGTTTTTTTTAACAACCCATAAACTCCACTCTATGTTATCCTATGTGCCCATGCACACATGGACATTTTTTAGCTTTTATCAGCAGTGGAGTTTATGGGCTGTTCTCTGAACGCCATAAAATCGCGTTCAAAGTGCTGTTTTTCTGACCACAAAAAAAGCTAAAAAAATGCTAAACGCAGATTAACGCTCATAAACACACGTTAATTAGCGTTCGGCGTTCTATTTTTTCAATGCATTGTGGGAGTTTGGGAATGCGTTGTAGGATTTTTGGAGTGTCCTCTGTGTTTTTTTTTTAAAAACGCCCATAAATGCTAACACTAAAAAACGCTCATAAAAGCGCGTTAAAAGCACGTTTTTCAACCAGCGTTTTCTGCCAGCAATCTGGTGTCCATTAAAAGCTTTTTTGAGCTACAGTGTGCACGGAGCCTTAAGAAGTAGATGTGTTTAAGAGAGTATCTCATCTTAAAAAAACCTCCTGTTTCACCTTTGGAAAAATCAGTGAGCCCATCACACAGGCAAGAAATGTGTTTAAATTGGATTTTACATGGACTACTATTCATTCCATTGCAGCAAGCAGGAATTAAAAAAAAAAACCATACAAAATACATAGGTGACAACAATAGGACAGAACTTCATTTAGGTGTAATGTAGAATAACTATATGCTGGGAATGTTAAAGGGGCACTGGGAATATACAATACTTGCTTTGCAATAGTATGCATGTTCTCGCTGTAACTGAGTGGGTTTCCTCCGGGTACTCCGGTTTCCTTTGACACTTCATAGACTTGCTGGTAGGTTAATTGGCTCCTTTCTAAATTGGCCCTATTATGTGTATGTATAAACGTGAGTTCGGATTGTAAGCCCCTTAGGGCATGGACTGACATTAATGTACAATATATGTAAAGTGCTGCCTAAATTGACAGCGCTTTATAAGTACTTATAATAAATAAATATTAAATAAATACATTTAATACTGTTGTAAGCAACACTATATTTGAACAGTAGAGGGAGCACTTGTACCTTTTTATATTTGCATCATTTTTAACAGAACTACAAAATCATAAATTTACACAGGAAATTAGGAAATGTCTAGGCCATTCAGTTAATAAACTAGTTTTGGAATCTGACACAGTACTGCTGATCAAAAAAGGGTATGAGAGATGTGTTAAAGAGATTGCACAAATGACTAATTACATTTGTCAAAGTATATTCCTCACATCTAGACTGTGGAACACCTGTCAAAATGATATTGTCTCTTTAAAGCCTATTTGACTTGCTAAGTGTAGCTTTTCATAATTTGGAAACATAATTAACATACAATAAGTGGCTTCTAAATATTAGTGAGCATAGCATGTAGATCAGACACTTAAAATAAAACAATTGTAGGCGTATGTCTACGAAAATGCTATATACCAGGGGTAGGCAACCTGGGGCCCTTGAGCTGTTATGGATACTGTATTTACCACGAGGCATTGCAAGGCTGGCAGTTACAATTACTCCCAGAGGCATGATGGGACTTGTAGTTCTGCAACAGCTGGAGGGCCCCAGGCTGCCTACCCCTACTGTATACCATTTGGGTTAGCTCTATTCCTTTTTGTCCTGTCTGGGAATCTCTAGACAAATAGTGAGTAAGGTCTGGTTCACATCCTATGCATTTTTTAGTGCATTTTCAGTTTTGCAGAACCACACTACAGTCCATGTAACATGTTTTGCTATGGGTCATGTTCACATTTCTGCATTTTATGGAAAGGGCCATGGACTGTTTACTGGTTGTTGGTTCTATAGACTTCAATGGATCAAAAATGTGTATTGAAAAAACGCAAAATGCACCAGGAATATGCAACCTGCATAGGTGTGAACCAGGCCTAAACATAGAATTAAAACCTGGGTGTACTAAAAAAAAATCTGCCACAGGCTTTACAATCTGATTGCACAATCAGGTGTATTTTACATACCTTATAGGATATACAGTAGCTTGAATAGATCCTTGAAAACATAGTTGTTTGCAAATATAAAGAAGATTGTACTTTCAGACTGTAATGTCTGTGGCCATTTAAAAACCTATGCTAAAATGCTGAAGTTGCTATCGCTGACCTCCTCCTAAAAATGTTAGCTGCTAAGTAATCATTCTCATCCTTTGACTTGAATAGAATGCAGCAAGTGAAGTCAGAATTCCTGGTTTGTAGGTTTTGATGCCAATATATCAGAATTTTGGTGCAAGGTGGCACCAGATCTTGGGTCAGATAAATTGTATCAATCTGAAGCAGAAAACCAGAAAGCTGCTCTCAAGCCATAGGAACCCTGGGTATAAACTTGGAGTGACATAAGTAGCGTGCCAAGAAGGATGCAGGCCAGTATAGTGCAAGAGAGTTCTTTAATTGTGAAATAGAGTGCCAGTGCTTTTCAGGGATATATAAGAGACCCTCTTCTTCAGCACAACAAATAAAGTTTAGAAATTCATTTGAATCAAAGTTATAGCAGCGTGACAACCAAGGAACTATTTTTCAGAAAGAGATCTTTAAAGAGGAACTCTACCTGGCTATCCAAAAAACACATCCTTACCAATCCTAGAAGTCCAGCAATATCTTCTCAGAACCCAAAGTCTGTATTTATTCCTGTGCTGCCATCTTGGATTTTTGGACTCACAGCTGCGTCACCACTGCACATGCATGAGATCTGCTGACTGGGATCGACTGTCCTGACGTCTCCTTAAATTGTGGATGTCTATCCTACATTTCTGTGTGTGCGAGGCAAGGGGGTGGGGTGATGGACCGAGTACTATGTCATCCTCTCCCAGGTGAAGAATGAGGAAGCGGGTGAAAGAACCTTCTGAAAATTGTACTTGCTGCTCACAAAAAACTTCTAAAAGTGTAACAGGAAGTGGGAGAGTTATAATAATGGCATTTATTATTGTGAGTGAAGGTCTGCTTTAAAAGCTCTGTAACTCCCCGTACAAGATATCATTTTCTATACAGAACAGTCATAGGTAGGGATGCACCGATATGATTTTTTTTGAAAACGAGTACTAGTACTGATACTTTTTTTTAGTAATCTCCGATATCAATTATCAACTGTTTTATTTACACTTCAGCTGACAGAAATGGTACAAAGCATTGAAAAGTTATTTACAAATTAAATAAACTTATTTTTTTACATTTTGCGCTTTTTTCAATGTGAAACATGTAAGTATATGTTAAAGGTGTAAAAATATTAACGGACAAAGCAAAGAAAAAAAAAAGTTTTAATTATTAATAGTTTATAAAATAGAAGGAAACAAAAAAAATCAGCAGGAAAATAATAATTAAATGGAGGAGAATAAGGAGTTAATTAAGGCTGATTAGAGTAAATTAAGCATTAATAAGGGGTTAAACAGAGGAACATTTAATAAAAAACACAAGAAAAAAAAATATTTTTTTACTTGACAGGTTGCTTTAAACTGACTTCATCTACAGATCGAAGTTCTCCCCTTTGATCTGTAGAGGAAGAAACAGAAAGATACAATGTTCCTTTTTATCTTAGTGTTTCAGCCCCTAAGCAATGTTGTTGATAAACATTGCCTGGCTGCTTTCTTTTTGACAGATCCAATTGCCGGACTTCTTTAACACTCACTTCAGCTGTCAACAAGGGCAGCTGAATGAGTAATTGGTTGTTAAGGACGAGGCGGTCCCGCTCCTTAACAACTGATAACTGCCGTCTTTTTTTTTTTTTACATTTTAGCTGTCAGTGGGTACAGCTGAAAGAACTGAACCTGAAAGTATCTGTTTCAGGTATCCGTGCATTTGCATGAGTACCAATACTCATGCAAATGCTTGGTATCAGAACCAATACCGATACCGGTATTGGTATCAGTGCAACCCTATCATAGGTATGCATATAAAATATATAGCATACTGACTGTAACTGACAGTTTTGACTTTAAGTTTCACAAGAGCATATATGCAATGTAATAATAGATAATTAAGAGTTGAACTTGTATCAACAGATACCATTCTTCATCTTGACTTTGGCCAACATGATCTCTACAACCTGGATATGAAAGTAATAATGCTGTCTGGTCTGATTGATTTGAGTAGTGAAAACACAATTGTTATACTCACATCATGCTTATTGCAAACCAGCGCTTGTCTTCTTTCTTCCTCATTGTCAGCTCACAAGTCACATTCAGATATAGCAATTGACTATAAGCAGTATGACTGTATGACTTATAGCTTCCATAACCTAACAACAATAACTCAACAAAAACAGCTACAATATATTACAGAAGATAAAGAAGATCAGGCATTTAGAAAAACTGCTCATAACCTGATCATAGTGAACCTGAATGTAACTTTGAGACATAACAAAGGAAATAAATCAGTTTGGTCGTGTAAATACTGGTGCATTTTCGTGCACCAAATTAACAATGTTATAATACAATGTGCAACTGTCTTGTACCTGCTAAAGCCCAAGCACCCTGTATGTGACAGGGTGTAACAGGATGAGGAGTGGCAGTGGCGGATCTACCAGGGCCACAAAAGTCACACTTGCGACTGGGCCCTGACATTCTGCCACTATGGTGGGGGGCCCGCTGCGGGACCTCAAGGCTCAGTTCATACTGCTGTGACCTCAGAGTCGTGCAACTTGCTTCCGATTTCCTTGCGACTTGTTTTCAATTTCCTTGAGACTTGCTTGCTCCTTTTGTAATTTATCATTGCAGTCTATGGCACTCACATTGTACCGAAAGTCGCAGAAAAGTGGTACAGGAACTTTTTTGTTGTTGCTGCAACTTAAGTCGCATTGATTAAGGCGGCAGCCAAATGAAGGGCCCCAGGACCAGAGCAAAGGTTCCAGGACCAATGGAAAGGACCCCGGCAGTCAGGGGGCCCTTCATGGTTTTTTGCACCAGGACCCTGAAGGTTCTAGTTACGCCTTTGAGGAGTGGCATGGGTGTCTGCAGTAGGTCCTGGCACAATAGGCGATTAGACGACAGTCAAAATGCTGCTTGGAGGCTGTGGATGCTCATACTAGAGCTTTTGCAGAATGGTGGCACACATGGAGCACAGGTGAAGGAAGCAAATCCTTAGTCAAGACAAACCAGATTCGATATCAACTGGATAGCAGAGGTACCAAATCAGAAGACAGGAGCAGGCTCAAAAGCCAGGCCAGGGTCAATGTCAAATGTGCAGCAGAAGTACAAAAAACAGCATGCATTGGACGAAGTCAGGACACAAGCCAAGGACAGAAACAGTACATCCACATAAAGCACAGTCAGGAAGCAAGCCAAGTCAATTACAGGATAACAGAATGCGGGTTGATCACAGCAGCTGATGACCACTCAGAAATTCTCTTTTGTTCAGCTGTGCTTTAAATAGGCCTCTGGGCACCATACATCAGTGCGAGTTGTGCACTTTAATTTATTTTATTGCACATCCACATTAATTCTATGAACTAGGCCACCAGCTGCACTGTGTGCACATGCAGATCTTGAGGCACAGCCACACGCTCAATGATGTTGACATTACAAGAAGACCTAAACAAATTAATGGGATGGGCAACTACATGGCAAATGAGGTTTCATGTCAAAAAATGTAAAATAATGAATTTGGGTGCCAAAATGTGAATGCAATTTACTCGCTAGGGGGAGAACCTCTCGAGGAATCTAGCATGGAAAAGGACCTGGGGGTCCTAGTAGATGACAGGCTCAGCAATGGCATGCAATGATAAGCTGCTGAAAGCAAAGCCAACGGATGTTGTCATGCATTAAAAAGGAGATTCACTCCAGAGATAAAACAATAATTTTCCCACTGCTCAAGACTCTGGTCCAGCCGCTCCTGGAGTATGCCATCCAGTTCTGGGCACCAGTCCTCAGGAGGGATGTGCTGGAACTGGAGAGAGTCTAGAGAAGGGCGACAAAGCTAATTAAGGGACTGGAGGATCTCAGCTAAGGGGAAAGACTACAAGCATTGAACTTATTCTCTCTGGAGAGGAGACGCTTGAGAGGGGATATGACACCAATGTACAAATACCGTACTGGTGACCCTAGCATAGGGAACAAACTTTTTAGTGAAAAGGAATTTAAAAAGACTCTTGGCCATTCACTAAAATTAGAAGAGAAGCAGTTTAAAGTCAAACTGTGTAGAGGGTTCTTTACTGTCAGAGTGGTAAGGATGTGGAATTCTCTTCCACAAGCATTGGTCTTAGCGGGGAGCATCGATAATTAAAAAAAAAATCTTAACGATCACAACATGCAGCGGAATACACTATTAACATAAAAGCACACACACAGGTTGAACTAGATGATTTCTTTTTTCAACTTCACCTCCTATGTAACTATAAGTATGTTCTATATGCTGTTGCAGCATCCACGACAAACCAGATACAATTGCTTTGTGAAAGTTTCTATAAATGTCTGATCACGTGCAACAAAATAATGAAGTGATTATGCCAATGTTATAATTTGAATATGCGTCTAAAATATACACTGTTGACAGAGTGGTGCAAATACTGTAGTGATAGGGCAAGCAGTGTTGAACAGCACTGCAGCTAGGAGAGGAGAGGGTGATGTGTATGGGCAGCCAGGGACGTGCAACAATGCAGGAAGGAGAGATGGAAAATAAAATGTAGGCCAGGGGTTGGCAACCTGGGGCTTTCCAGCTGTTGAAGAACTACACGTCCCATCATGCCTCTGGGAGTAATTGTAACTGCCAGCCTTGCAATGCCTCATAGGAAATGTAGTTCCACAACAGCTGGAGGGCCCCAGGTTGCCTACCCCTGATGTAGGCTGATCCCAACAGAAAATTACCTTAGATATGTACCAGAATTTTGGCACACACAAGAGTAAGCATGCTTGAATCTGGTGTACCACCACCATGTGGCAAATTAACAAATTGGCATTTGCTACATTTATTATTTTATCAGAGAGAGCTTGCATATAGAAATTGGTGCATTTTTTTGGTGCACAACAGTCTTTGATAACCTCCCCTGTATTTTTATTTATCAAATCTGCATTGAGAAATATGTAGGTTACTGTGGTTTAAATGCTTTCTGTTTCACTGAGCCTGAACAATCATGCAGCATGTGAAACCAAAATGAACTCGGAGCTCCTGATCTGTGTTTCTCCTTGGGGTCACCTATGCTGGCCATACACTATACGAAAAATCGTCTGAACCCATTTTCGAAAAGCGATAAATCATTCAGTGGACATAAATGAATGCATGTTTTTTTGTTCGTTTTTTTACATATACCTAGTGCAAACAGTTCGGACGGGAAACACATTAACCTTTCAATGTATCGTTCATTTGGCAGAAAATTTAAAAAACTTGTCCTTTGTTTTTTCGGCTTAAAAAACGTCCAAACGATTAATGATTTTGTGCCCATTAACTGTCCGAAATACGAACTGTCTAATGACTGAATTTCGGACAATTTTTTTGTATAGTGTATAGCCAGCATAACTTAGAAAATATTAAACCCATTGGATTAGCATGACAGTTGAGACAAAAACGCTCATTTTCAGAAGGAGAGGTCAACAAAAGGTTGAGTTTCTTCCAGCATAGGACTCCACTGTGTGTAGACCTTCCTAATACCTGCTCACATCAGAGATATTCAGAATGGTCCATATGTTCAGAAATAGAAGAATTTCCTTCAGGAGATTTACAAAGTGCTGCAGCCTAGACCCTAATCAGCCATGTGAGTCCAGGAGGATTTGGGTAAAGTCCTTCAAGTGCTCCTTCCAGGGTACCAACAATATAATAGCATATTTCCAGGTATACATTTGAATAAGGCGAACACATAAAACTGCATTTCAGAGAGAATTTCTGAGTATTCTCACATTTACGCCCTTTTATATAAACTCTACAGTAAAAGGTAACATGGGTTATTCCTGTCTTTTCAAGTTCTTAAACTATGTGGGATTTAGCTACATTGTGAATTTCTAATGTCACTTTGATCATGAAAAGGAATTTAAAGTTTAGCTTTGTTGATATGCAATAGCAACCTAAAGCTAACCTTCCAATACTAAGTGCTTCTAATTGCTGCTTGTAGTAAAATACATTTTAAATTCCTTTTACTGTTCTGTAAAATACATTTGCATTTACTCTTCAAGTAAAAGATGAGGTGCAATTTGATATCCTAGCACAATATTGTCATACAAGAGAGATTTTCACAAAATTAAATAGTTCAGCTAAGGGTTTATGTAACTCTTTTAAAACGTATTGTAAACAGCAATATAGTGGATAAAAGTCAAATAAACAAAATGTTAAAAAATGTATACTTTTGCACCCAGAAGACTGCGGGAATAGAGCTACTCCCTGTACATTAAAGGCCCATTCACAACTATACCCTTATAGAATATTTTAAAAACACACTGCAACATACATAAGTGAAAAATTGGATCAAAGTGGTTGTAAACCCCATTCATCAAAGTTGAACTAAGCACATACAGTACCTTGAAAAGTATTCACACCCCTTGAAATTTTCCACATTTGTTCATGTTACAACCAAAAACGTAAATGTATTTTATTGGGATTTTATGTGATAGACCAACACAAAGTGGCACTTATTTGTGAACTGGAAGGAGAAAGATAAATGGTTTTATTTTTTTTTTACAAATAAATATGTGAAAAGTGTGGCATGCATTTATTTG
Organism: Lithobates clamitans; assembly: GCA_037952925.1. Classification (NCBI taxonomy): domain Eukaryota; kingdom Metazoa; phylum Chordata; class Amphibia; order Anura; family Ranidae; genus Lithobates; species Lithobates clamitans. The sequence goes on along the minus strand of JBBGZY010001693.1, from coordinate 1,054,523 downwards.
TATTCAGACCCCCTGAGCCAGGGGCGGACTGATAACTCATGGGGCCCTCGGGCAATAGGAGATTATGGGGCCCCCCAGGCAATCAGAGAATATGGGGCCACACAGTATACACACACACAGTATACAATCACACAGTATACACAGACAGATGTAAAAAAACCACAGATTTATACATACTGTCCCTGGTTTTACTGAGGCTGGCAACCCTGATGGGGCCCCCTAGTCGCCCAGGGCCCTCGGGCAGTGCCCGAGTGGCTCAGTGGTCAGTCCACCCCTGCCCTGAGCAACATAAAGGAGCAACATAAAGGCTGAAGTACTTACATTTCATACAGAGAGTCTGCTTCAAAACGCCTTCATTGCTGGTCACATATGTGAACCATCTTGGTCATGTCATCTATGTGGAAGGGGAGAGTTAAAACTTAGACTGTACAATCCTACTTCAAGAGCAGAATTCATGCTACCAAATACATAGCCCTGCAGACTTGTGATTGGCACTAAAGGGAAATCGTAGAGTAGACTTTTCTCCTGGAAAGGTATTTCAACCCTTAAGCTGGATACACACTATACAATTTTCTTTAGATTTTTTCCTTTAGATTTAACAAAACCATATAATATGAGGTCAAACCTTAACAGTTTCAATTTGTATGCAATCAGGCAGGCCCTTACACTACATGGTTTTGGTTAAGCTAAAGGAAATCAAACAACAAAAGTTGTATAGTGTATCCAGCTTTACTCTCATTTTATATACTACCTAGAAAACTTGAGTATAGGTCAACTTAAGTATCCTCTTCACACTGGTGCTTTATGGTAGTGCTCAGTGAAACGCTTTTCAAATGGCATCCAATTGCACTGTCACAGTAGTCTGAAAAACCACGACGTGTTATGGGGCACTACCGTAAAAAAAGGTGCATGTCTGATATTAGGTTTTCCAAGGTGCACTGCCGGTCCATTTAAAGTGAAAGGGCTTTAAGACAGTAACAAAGGGGCTTTAACATAAAACATAACGTGAAAGGGTTCTGAATAAAAATATATTTTCATTAAATCTAATCATTGGCTTTTGAAATTTCTCTACTAGCTAGTATTAACAATACCACTCTGGTTGTCACCTGGGAGAGATTTCTTAGCACAGCTATGTGTGAGAGCTTTCTTTAGGGAACAATACTTCTGTCTAGTAAAGCATACTGAAATCCTTTACTTGAAATGAGCTGCTTTAGAATAATATAAGTACTTTCTCAGCAATTTATACTGTCTTACTGGAGCTTCTCTAACATGGTTATTACTGTAGAGACTTAGATAAAGTGATCCTCTTATGTAATATGAATATCTTTGTACTTATACAGCCACATTTGTGCTTGGAATTAGGCATGCAGGCTTTATTAATGTCAGAAAGTAACAGCTGGCAACTCATTATTTTATCATAAACATTTTGCAAGTTTATGATCAAAGTTTTTTTTTCTAAGTAGGAAAATTGGTTGTTGAAGTAGAAGAATGCAACAAATTTATTTAAAAAGCGGAATTGCACATTTTCATGCTTATTCAGCAGTTCACTGTGATGCGCAAAGCTACAGTGCAAAAAGCAGAAACCCATGGCAACCACAGTTTTGTTTTTTTACTTAAAGGAGAACTCCAGCCAAATATTTTGAGCTGCCATAATGCACCAGTTTGAAGCGGATCTTAAAGCCAACCTGTACTCAAATGTTTAGGACAGAGTGGGTAAGAGTTCAATCCTATGTCAGGATTTTATTGTAGTGTTGTCCCCATTGGAATATTTTCTCTTCAATTTCTGTGCCAATAACTGCCCAGATAGCAACAATAACTTACCACAAATTTGTGGCAGTGTTGAATTGTAAGTCTGTTAACTTGCTGCACATTTTCACTGGCACGTTGTACACTTGCAGAGCACTTGAAGCACAAGTTCTAGTTGACACTTTTCAATTAGTATCAAATTTGGTGGCAAGTCTAGCAAGAGCAAAGTTGCAGTAGTGAGTCTACAGCAAGAGCTCTGCAAGTCTACAGCATGAAAATGTAGCCACAGTGACCCCTGTGGTGGGATGACTATTGCACAGCATAACTGAACCAGAACTTGCAGCAGAATGTTTGCAAACAAAGTTGATCTGGAGTCATGCAATGCGGACTTGTTGCAGTTGTGCAACAAACTTGTGAAACCTGGCAAGTCTATCAATAGCTTAGCAAGTCATTTTCAAACTTGCTATCTTGGTAAGGGGCTAGGTCTGGGACAGGAAGTAAGAAATAAACTGTCCTATATTAACAACAAGAGTACAAAATGCTTCTCTTTAGCACTGCAGAGATAACTTAACTTTTTATTATCGCCATCTGTGTCTCCGCTAGCAAGATTTCCTTTGATTTCCTGTCTTAGTGACACATTATGGGGTTTATTTACTAAAGCTAGAAAGGGCAAAAATAGTCACACTTCTGCAGAGAAACCAATCATTTTCTAACCTCAGCTTGTTTAAGCTTTAGCAATAAAACCTGTAAGCTGACTGCTTTCTCTGCAGAATTGTGACTAATTTTGCCCTCTTTAGCTTTAGTAAATAAACCACTATCTATTAAAAAATGTGACAGCATGATAGGAATTGATGGTAAATAGCATAGAAAATCGAATCACATCTCCCTATTGTGGACACAGAGATCAGTAAAACCTAAAATGGCAAATCATAAAGAAAATCCTTTAAGTGATAGTGTTCTAGTGCAACAAAATATATCCTTTACAAACTTGTACAAAAATCCTGTACAAAAATGAAGTCTATGATACAACACCAGAATAATAATGAGTCCACAACATCCAAAAATCTAAAGTCCACAACCTCAATTTGTGAAACAAATCTTCATGTGCATCCAATAAAGTGATTAGAGTCCACCACCACATATGCAAGCCTCTTACCAAATGGATATGATCCCTAAATATCTGAGGTCATATGCACTTGTTTATCAACGGGTCATCACATAAGTGTAGCACCCTCTAGTGTGCTAGAAGGATATTACATATTTGTGAGAGTAGGTCTCCTTAAATACCCAGGGTCAGCCTAGCTGGGGAGGAGTTGATCAGGTGGAAGATGGAGATGGAGTGTTAGGCTGTAGGGGCCTTTGAGGGAGCTCTCCAGTCTGGGGGGGACCTTGGGCCTGGGCTCAGGTGCAGATGGGACCCTCTTAAACCCACAGAGGTGTCCCACCAGGAGGCACAGGAGGAGCAAGAGAGGACAGCGGGAGAACACTGCCGGGCGCGTCTCCAGGAGTTCCACAGAGGCAGCCAAGAGGGCTGGTGAATGTTCACACAGTCGGGAGGACTGGGAGGAATGCCTGAGGGGACTGAGATTCAGCAGTCTGGGATGGGTGCAGAGCCAGTCTGGAGGATTGTGGTGACACGGGCAGTGGGGCAGCTGCAGCCAGGGGGACTGGCAGTGCCTGAAGAGGTGGTACTGGGAGCAGTAGCTACATGGACAGCTAGAACTTGGACTTTTTATATTTTTGCTGCACTATAGGGGCCTGCGGTCCCTGCCTGCAAAGGGCATTTGACGTTAGGCCTGGCTGAGTCTGTGTCAGGCCTACAAGTCAGTGCTAGCTGGTCTGGGAAGTGCAAGCAAGTGATGTGCTGGAGGTGTTGAGGAGAGATAGTCTGCAAGCAAGTGAAGGGCTGGAGGATAAGAGGAGATTGTATATACCGTGAGTGCATATAGTTTGGTCCCAACATTGACTTTCAATCATCTGGGCATCTCATGAGTCCCTATCCAAGTTAATTCCCCTCAATAAAGATACAAAAAAACAAGTGCAAGGACTGTTTCATGTCTCTGGATGCTTGAAATTGTGTGCCTGGCTGGGCAGGGTGACATACCGACCACAACACTCAGCAGCCCCTACGGGGGTACCGCTACATGGGTGATGGTAAATAGCCTTTGCAGCTATCTCCTGGCAGCTAAAAGGTGCCGCAGGGAATGAGGCCAGGTGTAGACCATACAAGAGGAATCAAGGGGACTCCACGTGGTTATTATAATTAAAATGTTACTTACAAACACAGAAGGGCCCAAGCCATAAAGAGCTTTAAACATTGCGCTTCTTGCTCCAGTGTACATGATGACATCAACTCCTAAATTCCGTTCAATACGTTTCATCACAGATGGTGTTCTCATGTGCAAGGCTCCTGACTTAAGTTAAGCGTGAAAGGTGAAAATGTGGAATGGATTTTTGCTCAACAGTAAAAACCTGACCAGAGGTTTTATTTATTTTCTAGTCTATCTGAAACCAAAAAAAAAAGTTTTGGCTGGAGTTACACTTCAAGGGTATGTTTGCTTAATCCATTGTTTAGCTAAATAAATCAGCAACAAAGTAATTTGTATGTAATTATTAAGATAGACAAGATTTCATTCTAGATATTAAAACTTTAACTCGGAAGAAATTAGACCATGATGTCACTCTCCAGTCAAACAAACAATGAACCATGTAATCATTGCTGAACAGATGCTTTAATTAATTGCTTTCTACTGATAATTGCTCTGAGGCTTGAAAATGAAACAGGTTAACTAGATGTAATGGCCCACAGTTGGTAGTGAGATAGGGCCAGAAGGAGTTAACTCTGAGGCAGTAAAAATGTAATTGTGAATGTTTTTATTGGCAAGTAAAATATCGCTGATCGATGTGAATGGTTCTATGTACTCTGCAAAGCGTCGAGTAATTTAATGCCATTATATAAATATGGGAAGTAAATGCATCTCGATATCTGAAATTTGCCAGTAGGGCCAGCAGGCGTCAGATGACTGTATATGTGAAAGCATAATTGGTCTGGGACAAAGGCCTATTTGTAGAATTGCAAATTATAAACAGTAGACTGTGGAATGGCAGGGGAAATGTGCAAATTATTGTGACTGGTATAAACCAGTGTTTCTCAACTCCAGTCCTCAGGGCGCCCCAACAGGTCATGTTTTCAGGATTTCCCTCAGATGACACAGCTGTGGTAATTACTAAGGCAGTGAAACTGATCAAATCACCTGTGCGAAATAATGGAAATCCTGAAAACATGACCTGTTGGGGCGCCTTGAGGACTGGAGTTGAGAAACCCTGGTATAAACAAATGTAGGCTTATGTTAATTTCCCCCAAGTGTTGCCAACCTACCAGATTAAAATTTACTGACACGACACCCAAAATTTACAAAATTACAGGTTTAAGTGCAACTTTCAGTATTTACAGTGCCTTGCAAAATTATTCACCCCTTGGCATTTTTCGTGTTTTGTTGCCTCACAACCTGGAATTAACATGGATTGTTTGAGGATTTGCATCATTTAATTTACAGAACATGCCCACAACTTTGAAGATGTTTTTTTTTTTATTTTTTTTATTGTGAAGCAAACAACAAATAGAACAAAATAACAGAAAAAATCAATGTGCATAACTATTCACCCCCCCAAAGTCAATACTTTGCAGACCCACCTTTTACGGCTATCACAGCTCTAAGTCGCTTTGGATAAGTCTATATGAGCTTGCCACATCTTACCACTGGGATTTTTGCCCATTCCTCCTTGTGAAACTGCTCCAGCTCCTTCAAGTTGGATGGTTTGCGCTTGTAAACAGCAATCTTTAAGTCTGACGACAGATTTTCTATTGGCTTGAGGTCTGGGCTTTGACTAGGCCATTCCAACACATTTACATGTTTCCCCTTAAACCACTCAAGTGTTGCTTTAGCAGTGTGTTTGGGGTCATTGTCCTAGCCTCAAATCACACACAGAGTGGTACAGGTTTTGCTCAAGAATAACCCTGTATTTAGCACCATCCATCTTTCCCTCTACTCTGAACAGTTTCCCAGTCCCGACTGCTGAAAAACATCCCCACAGCATGATGCTGCCACCACCATGTTTCACTGTGGGGATGGTGTTCTTTGGGTGATGTGATGTGTTGGGTTTGCGCCAGACATAGCTTTTTCTTTGATGGCCAAAAAGTAAAATTTTAGTCTTATTAGACCAGAGCACCTTCCTCCATACATTTTGTGAGTCTCCCACATGCCTTTTCGCAAACTCAAAATGTACCATTTTGCTTTTTGCTGAAAGTAATGGCTTTCTTCTGGCCACTCTGTCCACTCTGTCATGAAGCCCAACTCTATGGAGCGTACAGCTTATTGTCGTCCTATGTACAGATACTCCAGTCTCTGCTGTGGAACTCTGAAGCTCCTCCAGGGTTACCTTAGGTCTCTGTGCTGCCTCTCTTATTAATGCCCTCCTTGCCCGGTCCATGAGTTTTGGTGTGCAGCCGTCTCTTGACAGGTTTGCTGTTGTGCCATGTTCTTTCCATTTGGTTATGATAGATTTGATAGTGCTCCTAGGGATCATCAAAGATTTGGATTTTTTTTTTATAACCAAACCCTGACTTGTATTTCTCAACAACATTGTCCCCTACTTGTTTGCACCAAGTTCCTTGGTCTTCATGGCAGTGTTTGGTTAGTGGTTCCTCTTGCTTAGGTGTTGCAGCCTCTGGGGCCTTTAAAAAAGGTGTGTATTTGTAATGACAGATCATGTGACACTTAGATTGCACACAGATGGACATCATTTCACTAATTATGTGACTTCTTAAGGTAATTGGTTGCACCAGAGCTTTTTATGGGCTTCATAACAAAGGGGGTGACTATATACGCAGATGCCAATTATCATTTTTTTATTTCTGAAAAATTGTTTTATGTATATATTTTTTCTAACTTTACTTCACCAACTTAGACTATTGTGTTCTGATCCATCACATATAATTCAGATTAAAAAAGCATTGAACTAAAGGCTGTAATGTAACAAAAAAAGATAAAAAGCCAAGGGGGGTGAATACTTTTGCAAGGCACTGTAGGTTACAAATACTGTAAGTACAATATGCAATCAGCAATGTGATTTAAGGTAGATATTAAGGTAAAAAACATATTTCCTATTTTATTTTTAATATAGTAGGTAAGTAGCTCAGGGACAGGACTCAGGAGGGCAAGAAATTAGATTGGGCAGGCACACACACATGAAATTGACTCTCACAGTCGCCAAGTGGTCCCTTCAGTCCATAACAGTCCAAACAGCACAGACAGTCCCGCTCCCGGATTACCTTGCTCCCGTCCCACAGACACACACGAGGCTCCGGCCGCTCTGCTCTGCTCGGCTCCCTTGCACCATGACATCACAAAACACACTCAGACAACGCCTCCACCAGACCTGCCCTATGCTGGTGCCATCCGAACACACTGTAGCAGTCAAGCCATATTTTTATTGGCAACCTTTTCCTATCACTGGCATTTACTGGCAGGAGAATAAGTGCCCGTTTTTTTACTGGCTGCCAGTAAAAATACTCACGGTTGGCAAAACTGCTGGACCCTCTCCTAAATAACATCAGCTAAATTAGAAGGGCTGGTAAGGTTTTGATAACCCGGCCCTCTGTTGCTACTATATATGGTCAAGCACCCATGTCTATGCTAAAAGATTTATTTCTTACTACATAATTCTAGAAAGATAGTGGCATATGTGTTACAATTGTCTTTTGTTTCATTTGACATTTCAAGCAGTATGCACTCCTATTTTATGGAAAATTAAACATCTAGTGTTAGTAATTACGACATACAGTTGTGCTCATAAGTCTACATACTTACATACAGAAGTTATGATTTCTTGGCCATTTTTCAGAGAATATAAACGATAACACAAAAACTTTTCTTTCACTCGTGGTTAGTGTTTGGCTGAAGCCATTTATGATCAATCAACTGTGTTTACTCTTTTTAAATCATAATCACAACAGAAACTACCCTTTGCTTTAAACACCAAAATATATGTTAATATATCAATGCATTACTGTGCTTTTCTTTAACACAATATAAAGTGTGGGTTTAACATGCATTAGCCCAATCCAAAGGAGTGAATACAGTCTTAAAACATCACCCCCCACCGGTGTTAGTATAAAGAGCATAGTTAAATACTTACCTTTTATCCTTGTTCCTGCCTTTGCACTCAAACATTGGAGACAGATCTTCTGCATAGTGTGCGCATGTGCCACGGTCCCATGCATTCTTATAGATGGTGCATAGGCCATTGGATTGCTGGGGTTCACCATGAGTATGGACCATCCATTGCAATGAATAGGTGCACAGGATGCCTGCTTATTAGGCAAAGGACTTGGTCAGAACGTTTTGTATGCAAAGGCTATGTGGCACCACACAGAGCCACACAGTGAAGAAGTGAGAAGCAGGAGGGAAGGTAAGTAGTTATCTATGCTGACTACACTTAGGAGGGTGAGTGGTCTATTTGAAGGACAACATCAATAAATGAAATTGTTATTGTAGGTAAAAAAAAAAAGAATCAAACTAAGCATTATGCTACAAAGCAGGCATTTTATAGAACCTACTGTTACTTTTATCTTGCTCACTCATTACTGGAATCTACTGCTAGAGTTCCCTGAAATTACTTGGAAAGCCATTCCTGCCCCCTACATAACAGGTATTGGCTGCTCAGGCACTAAGGCACTAAGCACTGCATGCTGCATGGCTGTACACGTATGCCCCATATCTAGAACTACTGGATATTTGCCTTTGGCAGTGTTTTCTGGCAGAGGGGACACTAGATAAAGGGAGGAACAGGGACCTTATGATACCTGCCGTGCGGCGTCATGTTTAATTTGTTTTTTATCTTTCCCTATACAGGTTTGTCTCAACTAAAAAGCAAGCAAGCCTGAGAGCACATCTGTGTGGTGCTTGACCCACTAGACAGTTTAAAAAGAAATGTTTTACTGAACATATGGCAGTAACTCATCTGGGAAATATGTGTTTACATTTTGTTAAAACTTCTCATAAATGAATTCTAGAAGTTTCCATAAAACATATTTCAAAAGAATATACAATGAACAATATCCATTAACGAGAAGGCATCAATATATTATGTATTTAAGGTGGACATGCAATAACTAATCAGGTTACCCATCCTGTGTGTTCCATTTGTGCAGACCCGTGTACACTCCATGGCTTTGTTAATGATAGCCAGTCCGTAGTTTAAGTACCTAATTAAGTTCCTATGATGTTGTTTAGGGTTGTGGGAATAGATAATGTGGTGGATAGCAGATACATGAGGATGTGGGAAGTTGCAGCACAGTGCATGGTCAGTAAAAACACACAGCCCAGTTGCAGAGAACAGAAGTTGTATTAATTTAGAACCCAGTAATGCACAGAAAACCCAGCAGGAAGGCACCCAACCAGGAGCATTCACAGCATTTAACAGTTTTGTGCAGTGGAGTGGGTTTCAGGTGTGCTGTCAGCATTTGTCTGGAGGGGCGGAATGCGACTTGGCCGGTCCTTACCCAATTGGGGAGGTTTTCCAGGAAAGATAGTGTCCCTAGTGTCAAGCCTGGGAGCCAGAACCTTAAATAGGCTCCGCCCTGATCCAAGATGACAGCTAGGGTCACAGCAGCATTCCCTAGTCACCCAGGAAACCGTAGAGTAATCATGTTCCTCTTGACTTCCTCTCCCCCTGCAATGCCTCTGTGGTCGAACGCCACCTGCAGTGGACAAAGTATACTGCACCTACTTGCAGTTCATGAGCTCCACTTTACTTTACATAGCATACCACTTTGTTATCCCAGAATTAGAAATAAGTAGAGAGATTTAGGGAAGATTAATTTTGTTTCCAAATTTAATCTTTTTCCCTTTGTCATAATTTCAGCAACATTTCAGCCATTTATAATATACTGTATCCAAAAAAATGTATTTGTTTTCCCCATTTACTGTGCATTTAATTGTTAATTAATTAAAAGATAAAAAAGTAAGGGAAAAAAATACTTGCCTGTGTACTGTTCTTTAAAAAATGAATGATTCTCTTTTTTCTTTCCATGAAAATGACATTAAATAATATAGTATAGAAAAAAACCCCACATCGACTCATATGGCATAGGTGTGAACTCAGCTTTAAAGAGCTTTCATAACCCTCAGGAACCAATTTAAGGCTCATTTGCAGTCACAAGATCCACCAAAAGCCATCATAATTTTACCTTCCTCAGCAACTCGAATGCATTTAGCTAAAACTTCACTGAAATGTCCTCATTTTTGCCACAATTTTGCTCATCCTCAGAAAAAGCCCTTGTAAAATCCAGGATGAGAAGGATGAGAAGGCTGTCTTAAAGTGGTTGTAAAGGTAGAAGATTGTTTAACTTAATGCATTCTCTGCATTTAACGTAAAAAACCTTCTCTAAACAGAATCTCCCCCAGCCCCCCTAAATATTTACCTGAGCTTGATCTTGATCCAGAGCTGTGCCCAATAGTAGCCTCTCTCGCTGCTCTCTCCTTCTTCACAGGAGCCATTGGCTCTAACTGCTGTCAATTATAGCCTGTGAGGAGAGAGTGGGGAGCAGGGCTAAGCCATGGACATATAGAGCGAGGCTCAGGATTGAGCCCAAATGAGTGCGCCCATAGCAAGGGGCTTTCTACTGGGGCACTCAGCAGGGGGGAGGAGCCATGAGTGCTGGTGGAGGACCCCAGAAGAGGAGGATTGGGGCTGCTCTGTGCAAAACTATTGCACAGAACAAGTAAATTGAAATGTTTATTATTTTAAAAAAAATAACGTTTACAATCACTTTAAGCCGGCCATACAAATGTAAATTTCCTTCATTCAGCCACCCCAGAATGAATGACAGAAATTGATTGATTCAACGAACCACATTTGAATTTCAGCAGGAATCAGGTAAAAATTCAAACCATGACTGGAAACCTTTAGTTTTTCAAGTAGAGATGCAGGAGCAGGAGTCAGAAGATCCGAGGATCCAAAACAAGAATAGATCCACCATCTCTGAGCAAAACCAGCACTCTAATATAGGCTATCACTGGAATTAATAGAAGAAACAGGCCACCCTCAACTTTTTCAGAATAACCCAAGATTTGTATATAGGTGCTTCTCATGTTTAGGGTCTACCAGGGCACAAATAGTACAGACATCTGAATGCGCTTGCTTTCCATTTTTTTTTTTTTTTACTAAATTGCTGTTAGGAATAGAAAGTTTCACTTGTTGCAATTAATACAGTAGCATTTTGACTGACTGAAATGTTCTTTACATTACAAAATGTTAAACGTTCCATATAGTAGTTCCTATTACTATACATGCATGATTTGAATTGCACCCATAAGTCATCTATTTAGAAACTCAGTAGATTATGGCTGAGTGACTAAGCGATCATTTAAAGGAAAATAATCCACACATACTGTATATTTTTCCTTTGATGTATGAATGAACATTGAAGCTGGCTTGATGTTCATTATGACATAAGGATCAATCCGAGAGCTGTCTAAGGCACAGCATGGTTGGGAATTACGCTCACTGAGGCTTAACAGTCTGTTCTGTGAGAAGTGCTTGTGCTGGAAGAAAAAGTTCTGACTTTGATCACTATGTATGAGAGAGTTAATCTTCTTTTTAACTTCTAATAATCATTGTGTTGTTAGATTTGATTTAGTAAACAAACAGTATGGCAGAGCAGAATGTAGGAATTTTAACAAGACCGCCTTTGTTCAGCAATCTAACGTACAGTATCCAGTGCATCTACCACCTATGTGCAGTGGAAGTATCCATTTTGTATAAATAATCTTTTCCCTCCTGTATGTTCTGTTCTTATCCATCATTTGCGCCCCTTGTAACAGAGAAGATTCCTCAGTATATGAGTTTTTTTTGTTTTTTTTAGAAAAGAAATTCAAACTTTTATTGTCAAACCTATACTCCAGTGTAAACCTTAAGCCAGGGTTCACACCTATGTGAATTAGATGTGCGTTTCCGCACATCTAATTCGCATAGCAGGAGAATGTGACCGGCTCCCTATGGAGCCGGTTCACATATCTACGGGGCGGCTGCGGTGCGCACTGCACAAAAACGCTGTGCGTCTTTGGCTGCGTTTCAGGGCCGAATTCAGGCATAGAATCGGCCCTGATTCGTCCCTGAAACGGTGAAGAGGGAAGCACAGCGCTCCTGTGCGGTCCGCAGCGCATTATGGTGTGAACCCGGGCTTAAACTTCATGACTATGAATGGGCACCACAAAATGCATGCTATATTTGTTAATTAACCAGAAATGCTGCTTTTGTGCCCCTCTCATATTTAGCTTGACTTCATTACTGGGACCTGCCTTTCTTACCTTCATGGCTAAATTCCATAACTTGGCATCCCTCTGTCTTTCTGAACCGTTTTACCCCAGAGGAACCCTTCAAATATTTTTCAGGTCTCAAGGAACCCCAGCTAAAAAACAATTGGGTGTGAAGAATGTCCTTTACATTGGTGGCCAGCGGAAAGAATTAAAGTAGTGTTCAGAATGCCATCTTTACAGAAAGCCTAAAAATCAGTGATGTAATATTGATGGCTTTACCAAGTGGCATTGGCCCCCAGAACTATGCAAGCACCATCAGGTGGGAGGTCAATCAGCCACAGCTCAAGGAACCCCTTCCAACCTTTGGAGGAACCCTAGGGTTCAACAGAATTCTAGCTGAGAATGGCTGGTCTAGTTAGAGTGCCCTTGCTGGCCACTTGGGCAGTCATATTTTACAAAGAAATGACAAACGGCACTATATCAGAGGGGCACAGAAGAGGCCTTGGAAGCTAATAAAGGCAATTTATTGGATATTGTGCCTGCTGTTAGCTAGGACTTTTAACTTGACTAGTAAATATAGATATACTGTATATGGATCATTTTTGGGTTAGCTAGAATTCCTGTGAATATCTGCCACTATTGATGTACCTCTAGTAGGAAATGTTCACAGAACCTCTAGGTATAAAACGCAAGAAACTATCCTCCAGAGAGTGGAAACATTATGAGATTTCTGCTTTTTTCCACACAGGCCCTGACAGGGAAAACGATTGATTTGATAAATTATACATTAACTGCAGAGAAACAGAAGAACAGCATCAGCATACTATGGAAACAGCAAAAGCTGTTAGTCTTCCTGTGTGTGTATTTTAAACTAAATTTTCCATTGCACGTAGTACTTTGATCCAGCATGTGGACAGACATCTTTGTTCTGAGTGGAGTGCCCTTTTAAATCAGTTATCTGGTCATCGTGGCTTCCATATCTCAAAACTACTGCAGTTTGCACAGACCCAAAAAGAATACTAAATCTCATGTCCCTTTTTCTGCCATTTTTTCTGCAATGAAAGCTTGTCAGGAGATAGCGCTGCTGCTTTCATAATATGTGCCTGTTTGTTGAAGGAACCTCAGAAAGCCTTGTCTGCGTAGTGCTGGCATGCGAAATTATTAATGTTTCTTATAGCTGTTCCTGCACTAGCATCTGTTTATTCAAGGCCAGCTTGATTCAATTGCTCTAGGCCTGACAACTGGAAACGTGTAATGTTTCATCATCATTACAGTAAAGTACTAAATTTAGAGCAAATGGATGCAAAAATACCAATAAAATATTCATCCAATAAGTTCTAGTAAAAATATTGCATTTATAAATGTACAGGTAAAGTAAACTTGCCTTTCTGAACCCGTCCCTCTATGACATCATTGAAGTAACACCTTATTGGACAAGTCTAAAAATACTTTGTATTGCTGACCCCTACTGATTTAGGCAAGCCAGCCACCAGTAGATTTCATTTGAGCATCCCTACGAAAATTCAGCAAAATGTTTTCATCAGAGCATTTGATGGTACTATCATAGATTCAACAAATTTTGTATTTTTTGTTCAATTGCCATGACAATGAGGGAGATTTTCTAAAACTGGAGCACACAGAATCTGGTACAGCTTTGCATGGTAACCAATCAGCTTTTTTGTTTCACTGTCAATGCTTAACTAAACAAGCTGAAGTTAGAAATGGATTGGTTAATATGCACAGCGGCACAAGGTCTGCTAAGGTCTGTGTGCTAAAACTATATACCCCCAAGGTGTCAAATGCTGGGGGTATATAGTGTTGCTATTGGAAATAATGGATATTCTATGTTTGTTAAAATATGCTTCAATCCACTTGAATGCACTCAATACCAGGGCTGTGTTATTGCACAGGGCCCCGCAATCTCCCCCTCCTCCCCAGTTTGGGAAACACATGTGTTTTGAGTGGGTGATCAGTGTGGCGGATGGGGGAAAAATTCAATCTTTTGTGACTCCCACATTCCAGCTAGTTCCCCCACCCACTGCACTGAACACTTTTGGATCCCCCTCCAACTTCCTGGGCCCCCCTGTGTGTTTTCCCTCCCCGCAGCGCTACTGGCTTCCTTCTTCGCCCACTGGCAGCATCAGCAGGCACACAGGGGAATCTTAAGGATGGAGAGCAAGGAAGGGGCCAGTACCGATCGCTCACTGTGTTCCTTCATAACTGAAGCAAAGTAAACTGTTTACAATGCTTCAGTTTGCAAATAAACAGGAGCCTCTGTCTCCTGTTCATTCATCTGCATTGCAGCTGAAGCCTCAGAAAGGAACTGGGGAATAAGTTTGCTCAGTCCCTTTCTCTGTCTCAAAAGTAATGCCCCATACACAGGATCGGATTTTTCTACAACAAATGTTGGATGTGAGCTTGTTGGTGGAAAGTCCGACCGTGTGTATGCTCCATCGAACATTTGTTGTCGGACTTTCCACCAACAAATGTTGGCTAGCAGGTTCTCCAATTTTCCGCCAACAAATGTTTGTTGTCGGATTTTCTGATCGTGTGTACACAAGACCATCGGACAAAAGTCCACGCATGCTCGGAATCAAGCCGGAGATAAAACTAGCATTCGTAATGGAGAGATTACGTAGATCTTGTACGTCACTACGTTCGTAGTTGTGGGCCAACATTTGTGTGACCGTGTGTATGCAAGGCACGTTGGAGCCAACATCCTTTGAACAAAAATCCAAGGTTTTGTTGTCAGAAAGTCCGATCGTGTGTACAGGGCATAAGACTTCATGGGTCTGTTTAGACCCCTGATATTTCACCAAAGACCCCTCCCCCAACAGCATTTTGAGAAATGTAAAAAAAATTATTAAATTAAAATAAAATAATTAATTAATTTTTAAAAAAACTGACAAAAATATCTAATCAAACTAAAAAGCCACACCCAGTATATAGCATAATTTAGCCACACCCACTGTTTGCTGTGGTACACTATGCACACTGCAGGTCACCATCTCCCTGGTAGGGGTGCATTACTTTGCCCAGGGGCACATGATGATGTTAACATGGCAGCGTTCAATTCCCCCGAAAAACGGTAAGTACTTTGATCTTTCATACATTGCTATAACATATACAATAACTTACACAAAATAATGAATGTTCATGATCACAAAAGTTCTACTTTTGAATTCAAGTTTTCCAAGCACATGCACATTATAATAGTTAAAAAATTTTCCTGACTGAAAACCACAGTTAGAATTTTGTTTGTTCAGGTAAGAATGAATAAAAAAATTTCCATTCCTCTCCGTTTCTCAGCTCACTTTGGTCGAAAATGATTTTTCATGTGTCCCCATTAACTCAGAAAATGGAACAAATGTTCTGAAAATGAAAGTTTTTTTATGAACATCAGGAGAGTTCTCCTGAACTTACAGATCCCCACAGAAAACAGGGGCTCTAGTGCAGTTCTACTGTTGGATGTGGTAAAAGCATTCGACAGCTTAGAATGGGAATACATCTGGAGGGTATTAAAGGAGTATGGTTTCGGTCCTTCATTCATTAATTGGGTTAAAGTATTGTATAACGAACCAAATGCAAAAGTAAGAATCAATAACGATTACTCGGCTGGGTTTAAACTGGAGAGGGGCTCAAGGCAGGGATGCCCTTTGTCTCCCATGATCTTTGCCTTAGCTATGGAGCCGCTAGCTACAACAGTGAGGCAAAATAGAATAATAGAGGGGTTCCGGAGGAAAGGTGGAGAGGAGCGGATCGCATTATATGCGGACGATGTCCTCATATTCTTAGGAGACACTGAGGGATCCCTGAGACAAGTGATGGATATTTTCTCGAGGTTTGGAAGAATCTCGGGATTATCCATAAACTGGGGACAATCAGTTTTTTTACCACTGGACCCCATTAGAGAAGATGCCCCCTTAAATAATATCAGGATGGAAATAACAGAGATAACAAAATATTTGGGTATTAAAATAACGAAGGACTCAGAGAATTACCTAAATAATAACTTAACCCCTTTGTTAAAGAAATTTAAAAGTAAGACTGAAATATGGAAGGGTCTCCCGTTATCAACAGCGGGGAGGTGCAATTTGATTAAAATGCTATGGCTCCCCCAATTGCTGTATATAATGCAGAACTCGCCAATATGGATAAGTAGGAAATGGTTAAATAAAATAGATACAATATTTAGAGACCTTATATGGAAAGGGGGATCCCCTAGGATTAGTTTGCAGACCTTACAACTCCCCTCACGGGAAGGGAGGCTGGCAGTACCCCACCCACGAAGTTATTTCTTGGCAGCCCAGTTGCAGCATTTGGGGAGAAGTTCGACTCTTAGGGGATTCAGCAATGAGAGATTGATGATCATGGGTGCCCCCCATAGGACTGTGATAGAGACACTGGAGGCGGACTCCTTCATACATAAAACCCCCACGGTCAAATTAATAGCAAAAGTTTGGAGATCTATTAAAGCTATGAAGGGAATGAGTGGATTGACTAAGTGTACTCCCTTGTGGAACAATAAGAACCTACAAGAACTACAAGTAATAGGGAAAATCAAAATATGGGAAAAAAGAGGAATAAACAAACTAGTCCAGCTATATAATCAGAATTCCTTAAAATCATTCTTGTCATTGAAGGAGGAATTTGATATACCGGATCGGTCATTATATAGCTATATACAAATTAAACATGCTCTTAAGACGCAGTTTGGGGGTCAGGGACCTCCCTGGAATGAGTCCCTCATACTTCAAAAACTGGGAGACCAGGGGGGCCATTGCGGATCTATAGCCGAAATATACCCACATATTTGTAAAAATAGCATAAAGACCCCGGAAAAACTTAAAAGTAGAAGTAAATGGGAAAGGGACTTGGGTGTGTTTTCAGATGGGCAGTGGAAGGAGATATTGGCGGGAAGACATTGGGTGTCGGTCTCACCTGCCCAGAAGATCTCACACCTGATGATACTCCATAGGACTTACTACACCCCTAAAAGGTTATTTGAATTTAGGCGGAGGATAGATGCTAACTGCCCCAGATGTCAAGATGTGGGGGACCTGATGCATATGATATGGAAGTGCCCCAAATTATTTCGGTATTGGTCTGAGATATTAGAAACCCTAAATAAGGTCTTTTCTTTAGAACTTAAAATGGATCCGAAATTATGTATTTTAGGAGTAGGGGAGAGTACAGACAGAGGAATTTCCAAAATTATAATAGTTCAGAGATGTCTCTTCCAGGCAAGAATGTTAATTGCACAAAGATGGCAGGCAAGAACCCCCTCCTCGGAAGGATGAGTGGATTAAAACGGTGACTGAAACAATGTGGAAGGAAAAGGCAGTATATATAAAGAGAAGGAAAGTGAAGGAATTTAAAAAACTCTGGAGACCCTGGTTGGAAGAAATGGGATACCCATTGTAGGGAAATATGGATGACAGTGACCCTATGATTATAGAAGTTAATATAGATAGGATAGTAAAGAGTCGGGTTAAGATAGGTGGGATGGGGTGGGGGTGAAGGGGGGAGGAGGGGGGAGGGGAGGGGGGGGGTGGTCGGGAGGGGAGGATGGAAGGGGGGGATTTTTGACCCCCTTCTTGTAAATTTGCATTTATTCTCTGTCTTAAATTCATTCCTATAAGTTTTATACCCCTGGTACATATGCTTTGTATAAATATGGTATTTATCTTTTAAAAAAATTGATATTTGATAAAGATGTATATTATGTTGTATCAATAAAGATGAGTTAAAAGGAAAAAAAAAAAGAAAATGAAAGTTTTTGAACTCAATTTTACTGGTGTATGGCCAGCTTTAGAAACAAGTACTGTATCTAGCAGCATCAGCTAATTATAGGTGCCATGATTAATGGGTCTCCTGTCCACATCCCACCTATAAACTCCCATAAGGGAGCTGCTGTCCATTACGCAGACCACACTTGCATGTGAGCTGCCATTCGTATTCTGTTTATAGGCGCCTTGTGTGCAACAGGAAACCCATGTCCAGCATAGTACTTTGAAAGAAAGAAAATATAATTTTCTGTTAAACAATACATTCTGTGTTACAGTGAAAGAAGCATATGAGAGGTGGTAAGGGGTTTCTGTTCTTGGTATTCAATCAGGTTGTTATTTTCCTAACCTGCTCTTTATAGCCTACATTGAAAATTGATTGAATGTGTACTACAGCTACAAATTATTGTGAACTGATGACTGTTCTTGAATTTTGAGTTTGGCTTTGTTATTACAGTGGTTCCCTGGAATGTATATTTTCTCAGATATGTGTATTACAGAGTACTGGGGTGTTAAACTGCTGGAGAATTTGAGCTTATCGATCTATCGCTCAGGGCAACTGCTTCAACGGTCAAAGTTAATAGATTTTTTTGGGACAAAATTTTTTAGACTAAAAAAAGTATTTTGTTTGAATACTCCCGAACATTCGTATTATAAGAGGTTTATTACTGTTGTTACGGGCAACACCAATGTATTCCTATGTATGCTATGCTGTTTTAGGGTGGGTCACTGGCATTAACTGGAAGAAAGGTGGTTATCAGTTGGAAACATAGTTCATTCACTATTAGCTGACAATTTAAACATCATCAAAATCTCTCAAAAATGAGTTCCAACTACCAATCCAATATTTTTCCTCTTTTTGATAATTTTGTGTTTTAATGTTGCCATTTTTTAGTCCTCTCATCTTATTTAATCATGAACGGTCTTGTATTTTTTGTATAATATTAGTAATTATCTGCTCATGCAGTCATGCACAAAGAAAATGAATAATAATTATAGAAGCACAAAAAAGGCTAAAGGAGAAGAGTGAACTTGCCGCTTGAATTAAAGCTAAAACAAACGGAACCAAATATTATGTTCATTTTAAAAATCAGAACTAATTCCCTCACCTAAATATTTGCATGGCCTGGAGGCTGCATCTGAAGACTATAGAGATCTAGCTAACTACACCAATATTTGCATGTTGCTTGCATGTATATGTATTGTGTAGAGCTTCTCTTGTCTGTGATAAAGTGATCACAATCATGCTTTGTTCCTTAGTCTATCAGGTCCACAGTTTTTTGGGCAAGCAAAAATTCACTTTAAGGGCCATGCACATGAAAGCTTTTTGGCATATAATGTAAATTTCACATATTATACGCAGGTAAATGCAGCTACTCGTGTAAACCTGTACACGCGTAAGACCATACAACCCTGATTGTAGACTGTGTACATCTAGGGGGCCTATGGCTTTACGCATGCTTCGGTTTACACAAGCACCGGTATATACTTGCGTACAGCCGTTCATTACTATGGACAGGAAGATATGCCCACAATTTATATTGTACAGCCCCATGAGCCCATGTGCATGGGACCTAGTTTACCACGTGTTGTTAAAATGGACCAGTGTCAAATTTGTTGACATAGGTAATTTACAGTTAAACTACCAACAGAAACCATAGGAGTTTACTTGTAAAACATGTTCATAGCATTTCACCCAATGAAAGTACATATACAATCTTTGTGCAAATGGAGCACATTATTATTGGCTATATTGATTTAAAATGGAAAACACCTCAATTCCCCACTAGATGGAGCAATGTGCTATAGTAAATTCCTATGACACTTGGCCCCATCTAATGGCCACATTAGGTATTTTCTATTTTAAACTAAATTAAAAACATCTGTCCAGTACAGGAAATAGCCTAATATTTTTTTTTTGTTTTGGCTCCATTCATGTAGAATGAATGTACATGACCTTTCACTGCTATGCAAGATTTTTTTTTATAAACACACCTCTTTATGCTGATACATCAGCTATATTCATCACTTTTTACTGAAACAGATCTAATCTTTCACTGTCAAAAACAATAAGAATTGGCAAGTGATGCATTTGTTGACTTCTCACATTGCACCTGCTAGTCCAAATCTAGCAAACGAGTTAGATTTATTACTCATGGTATTGGAAATAAATATATTTTGCTCTGATCTCTGGACTGTTTCTAATGCATTATGTGTAACCATAGACATAGTACAGCACTGGAGAAAGCAAAATCCTAAAACATATTTTCTAGGTAGTTGACAGATACAGGCCTGTATGGATTGTCATTTATTTCTGCATGGAGAAAATAAACAAAATGGCTGCGGAACAAATATTTGGCGATTCTAGGCAAAAAGGAATGTTGGTGTGGAAGTAGCCTATGTGATTTTTTTTTTTTTTTTATGTGGCATTGAACCATGAAATAATTTGTGCCTCGGTACTGTGTCACCTGTTCATGAATTACACAGAAACATAGAAAAGTGACGGCAGAAAAAAGACTAAGTAGTCCATCGAGTCTGCCTGTTTTTTTTTTTTTTTTTTCTTCATGACCTTTTTTGTCTGAGTATAGATCTATGTTTGTCCCAACCATGTTTGAAGCCATTTACTGTTAGACTGTCTCACTTTCTCTGCTGGAAGTTTATTCCAAGCATCAGCTATCCTTTCAGTAAAATAATGCTTTCTAGATTTAGTTTTGAACTTTCCTCCAGTTAGTTTAAGGGCATGTCCCCATGTTTTTAATGTTGGTTTCATAATGAAAAAAACTGTCCTCCTGAATCATATTCACTCTCTAATGTATTTAAAGGTTTCAATCATGAATTAATTGACATTGGTAAGGTGGTTGATTTTCTTAGGTCTAGTTTACACTTTTGGTTAATGGGTGGTAAAAATGGGTGGTTAAGCTGCATTTTTGATGCCCCTGACTGCTCCCCTTAAGCTGCAAAGGCGGCCAGACTGGGTTGTACATGTAGCACCACCCCCGAAGGAGCCGCTTGGTGATTTTTGGGTTCTCTGTTCTATGCCTCAACTCCAAGAATGGCCTCAGCCCCTCTGGCACACCTGGTTAGTTATAAAATGTCTTCAAACACTTTCAAGAATGCAAGTGAAGAAAGTACCAATATCCTGGCTGTGGACTGATATCAGAAACAGACACAACTGCTAGTGATAAATGAGCTGAATATATCATCACGGTTTAAAGCATATAGAAAGTTTACAACACGTTTAACCGCTTGCCACCCGCAGGCTGTCATATGACGGCTAGGCGGCGCGGCTCTCGTCCTGGGAGGGCGTCATATGACACCCTCGCCTTCCCGGCCCACCAGGGGGCACGCACTGCAGACAGCACTCGCGCGCGCCCTCCGTGTCACTGGGGACCCTATGCGTGTGCCCGGTGGCCGCAATGTCCGCCGGGCACCCGCGATTGCCCGATAACAGAGCAGGACCATGGATCTGTGTGTGTAAACACACAGATCCACATCCTGTCAGGGGAGAGGAGACCGATGGTGTGTTCTCAGTACAGAGGAACACCGATCGGTCTCCTCCCCTTGTAAGTCCCCTCCCCCTACAGTTAGAATCCCTCCCTAGGAGGTATAATTAACCCATCGATCACACCCTAGTGTTAACCCCTTCACTGCCAGTCACATTTATACAGTAATCAGTGCATTTTTATAGCACGGATCGCTGTATAAATGTGAATGATCCCAAAATAGAGTCAAAAGTGTCCGATATGTCTGCCGCAATATCGCAGTCATGATAAAAATCGCAGATTGCTGCCATTACTAGTAAAAAAAAAATAATAATAAAAATGCTATAATCTATCCCCTATTTTGTAGACGCTATAACTTTTGTGCAAACCAATCAATATACGCTTATTGTGATTTTTTTTTTTACCTAAAATATGTAGAAGAATATATATCGGCCTAAACTGAGGAAAAAAATTGTTTAAAAAAAAAAATTGGATATTTATTATAGCAAAAAGTAAAAAATATTGTTTTTTTCAAACTTGTCACTCTTCTTTTAAAAAAATAAAAACCGCAGAGGTGATCAAATACCACCAAAAGAAATCTCTATTTGTGGGGGAAAAAATTATAATTTCATTTGGGTACAGTGTTGCATGGCCGCACAATTGTCATTCAAAGTGTGACAGCGCTGAAAGCTGAAAAATGGCTTGGGCAGGAAGCGGGTGAAAGTGCACTGTATTGAGGTGGTTAAACCTTGCTGCAAAGAATTAATATATTAGAAAAGATAACCTTCAATGCTTAGCAACTGTAAGTATAGAAAAGGCAGTAATCTATATGCCCTTAACACAGGCACTAAGAGGGAAGAGAGAAGACTGGTCAACTTCTCAGCTTCTTCTGGGCTGCAAACACCCTTGAGAGGCACACATACAAAGAAAAGAATGGGTTACACAAGTACAGTAAGCACAGTTCTGTAACGTTATAGGTCCTGAAGTGAAGAATTGTAGTGTCTTCTGCTAGCAAACGGTGGGGTCCTTGTTTTAAGAGTAGGTTTAAACAAGCTTGCGTGGAGCAGTAATCATCTAGAATGTTCCGTTGGGTAGAAATTTTAAAAGGACAAACTACTAGAGATGGCAACTCAAAACACACATCCCGTGACACTAAAAAGGGAAATTGGTGTCAGTATGGTGTCAAGAAGGATGTTGGGTTTACACCCGCTCACCAGTCCTCTGTGCGATGACACAACAATAGTCCCAGGTGCTGTTTCAGGCTCCTGATGCTCCTAGCGATGTTCTAAGTCAGTGGTTCTCAACCTGGGGGTCGGGACCCCCTCGGGGGTCAAATTATGTTTTGCCAGGGGTCACCAAATCCTGGGCTGTTCCTGAAGCCCACGACTGCCCACTCAGCCGCCCAATCAGTTCACAGCATGGCTGGGGGGGGGGTGGGGGGGGCAGAGACTAGAGGTCAGCTGATTGGTGAGGAATGTGAAGTGGGAGGGGCTGGGGGAGACCCCATCTCCTGATTTCGGTATAGGTGTCACTGCTACGAGACACCACAAAGTTGGAGACACCGTGAGTAACACCGCCTGGGATTAGAGTTACCAATAAAAGTCTCCACTACAATCCTCAGACCAGCAGATGACCTTCATCAAGGCTGAAGTTGGCTGATCGGAACTCCCCCCAGGAATGCAAATCATTCCAACCCCCCCAACCAAGGAGAAGGAATAAAAATAGAGAATACATGGAAGGGAGAGGAAAAGAGGGGGAGGAGCAAAGAATAAGGGAGAGAAAGAATAAGAGAAAGAACAAGAAAGACGGCTAGAGAGGGGGATGGGGAAAAAAACGAAATTAGGATAGAGAGATAAAAAGGGAAAGAAAGGAGAACAAAGAGAGAGAAGAGTCCATCCTAAAATGTACTATAAGGGGTTCTAATACTGTACGAGTGGAAGGGACTCGGAGCGCTAAATTTCCATTGGTTAGGGGCGCAAATCACTTGTCTTGGGTGCTAAAAACCCACACTACGAAAATAATTTTACTTTTGGGGGTCCCCATAACTTGGGAATTTTATCAAGGGGTCACGGGACTAGGGGGGTTGAGAACCGCTGTTCTAAGTCATCTCTTGCTGATGGATGATCGAGATGACTGGTAGCAAAACTCGCAAGGTGAACAGGCAGCGGCCCATCCAATATCTTTATCCCTGAAAGACGTGGGTCATCTCTCCTGAGCTGAGTGGTGCTGTGCTGCTCAGTAGGGTCCATGGACTAAATAGTAGTGGACCACATGGCTGTCTCTGCTCCTGGCTCCCCTCAGGCGTCCTCACTCCTTCATCTCCTTGCAACACTCTCCTGGCAGTCTCTGGAAAAGCTTGGCTTTCTCCCCCTCTGATGCTGCCAGAGTCTCTGTTTCTGTCTCCTCAGTCTCAGCAGTTTTCCTCACACCTGTCACCTCACCACACTCTCTCTCTCTCCCTCTCTCTCTCCTCAGACCACTCTCCTTATTCTCCTCACAGACTCTTTTTTCCCAGGCTTCAGGATATCCCGCCTCCTCTGTTGGGGCACACAGTCCCTGGTGTCAGCGTGTGTGTCTCTCTCCTCACTCTGGCACCTCAGTTCCTTCCCCTCACACACTCCTCCACTCCTCACTGTTAAGTGTCACTGTGTCCCAGCAAAGGACTATTTGAGCCTTGGTATCTCCCTCTCTTTTAAGCAATCTCCTCTGTCTCCTGTCAGCACTCTCACTCTTTTTTTACTTCAGTACTTCCCTCTCTTCTGTCCCCTCAGCACTTCCTAAAACTCCCCTTTTTCCCAGTGTTGTGTCTCTCTCTCTGTTTTCTGGGAGGACCAGTCAGCATCTCTCTGTCTCCATCTTGTGGCCAAAAGGAGAAATGGCATTACAACATGCCTGCTACATACATATGCTTTGGCTGCGATGGATTGCAAAAATTATACTTTCACAATCAACAGGTAGTACCGCCACTGAATGCTACCCATTCAAGTGAATGGGATCACACTGCAAATGTGCGCCCAAACACTAGGCTTGCAGTTGCACCACGGTCTTTCCATTCAAAATCCTTTGTAAATGTTAGAACACAAAATACAGGAAATCAGGAGGTGGCTGTATTACCTCCTGAATGCCTGTCAGACACTCTTGTGCTGCTCTGTGGAAAGCAATCCACCTCAGATACAAATGTAAATGAGCCCTTAAGGGGTAAATTATGTTAATTTTGTCAAGGGAATATTCACTTAGTTTAGCAAAGAAGGTGAAGCTGTTTACTTAGCATGACTCAACGTGCAAGGGGATTTCAAAAGCAGGATTTTTCTTGCATGTGATTGGATGATTGAAGTGATCACAGCTTCACCTTATTTACTAAGCTTAGATAACATATGCTTTGCAAAATTAACATACGGTTTGCTAAGTGAACAATCTCTACTCCTTTGGTGAACCAACCCCAGTGTATTGTTCTAATTTAAAACGAGATACCTTTGCTGTACTGATGTGATATATCTCAGCACAGAATAATCTTATATAATCACACACCTCTGGATATTTAACATTTTCTTGTTTGAGTTTCATAATTTAGCAGTAGTCAGCTATAAGTAAGGGAAATGTTTACCACGATACAGAACTGATTCTTGATATAAAAACAGTGAGGATATAGGTCGTCGTGTTGCCATGATATAACGCCTTCCCTTTTAAAATGTCCCAGACAATTTGTCAAAATGTATGAGGACGTTTGGCTTTATGTCCCTTGTTCATCGGAGGTTTGTGTATAGTGCTGATGGGATTCCCGATGCTCTGGCAGCCTAGACTATCATGAGGCAACAGATGTGCAGTAGAGTAGTGTTCTGACATTAGGAGATGGAGTTATATGCTCAGAGCAAAGGCTGCACATACCTCCATGACCTAGTTGTGCACAGGGGCGTACTTTGTCTATATGCAGGCTGCCTAGAGCTCAGAGCAGATATGAGTGTCTCCTAACCACCTGTAACTGAGATTTGGATGCAAATATCAAAAGCTCACCCAGGGAAATTCTATAATTCATATCCATACATACATAAACCTTAGTGATCCAATAGGGAACACTAGTAACATTCTAAAAAAAAGGACACTGCGTTCTAAACAAAGATTTTTACTGTTGCTTATATTGACTTTTATTACAAAAATATCAGAGTTCTTGAAGAAAATAGTTGGCAAATGACATTGATATAAGTGATGGCCTATTGGGATGTTTCCTCTGCACAGCTTGGCATTAAGCTGGCTCAGAGAAAACACGGGGGAACACTGTAGGAGAGGGATTTGGTGCCAAAATGTAATTTTAAATGGATGTAATCACTCTCAGAAAAGCTGGGAAGGTGAAGAGTCCACACACAAATGGTTTATTTTCAAGGTGCAACAACAGTCATTTTTTCTTATCGGCCTGGATGGAAGCCCCGTGGGATGAAGGGGACTTGTGCAATTTATGGCCATATTTCTGTCATGTCATCCTAATCCAGAAACTTATTGCACTGAGCTTGCTAAATGATTCTGTTTTTGTATCTTTTGTATATTTAAATATCATACCAGACACTATGTTTTCTTACTGAATGTAACTGCATTTTTTTCTTTCAAGGATACCTAAATATTTGAAAGTATGTTTAAACAGGGATGACATTTGAAAAAGATGATTTCCGGAGTAATGCTTACCAGTGTCTACATTTTTTTTTCCATGGCTGTTTTAAGACAAGGTTAACTCTTTTAGAGCTGTAGACACTGAAAATGTTTGCCACGTGAGCATAACAACTGTGAAATAAAGAGTTGAACCACCCCTGTTTTGTGCTTCAGATGTATAGCAGGAGGACTGTCGAGTGTACTCACTGTCCAGCTAAACTGAATATTGATTTGGCAGTTGTACTGATATACACCTCTCAGAACTTTGTGCAGGCTTTATTTTTTAAATTCTAGTCTAAAGAGCTGTGTGTAAAGCAAGGTTTTACAAAGCAGGCGGACAACTTTGGCTGCTTGCTTGAAGCCTTTACGGGCTATAACACAATGGGAATGCCAACTCTAGTGTTACCGCAATGCATGTTAACACATTTGAAATGTGTTAACATGCTTTAGTGTCATTCATTTTCATAGCGCTCCAATGCACTAAGACATCACAGCTTTTACGCACATGTGTTGCAGTGCACCACAATGTACTGTCGTGCACTGCCTCAGGAACAAAAAAGTTCCCCTATTTTTTTGCCTGCTCTTGTGAGTTCCCAGCCTATTCAAAATGAATGGCCTGCCTAATGCAAAACATGTTATTGCATGACATAATCCTTGTTAAAGTGATAGTGAACTCCCACTGGACACTTGCAACTACGGGTAAGCTTATAATAAAGCTTACCTGTAGGTACAAGGAATATCTCTTGAACATGCACCGTTTAGGAGATATTAAGTGTATCTGCAGCCGGTGACATCACTGGCACATGCACTCTGAAGGATTGACATAATCGTGCCATTTCTTCAGAGCTCTGGCCGATGCCGAGACTCCCGTGTGCATGCATGGGAGTGACGTTGGCTCGGCCATTACAAGACCGGGTGAAGAAGATGGAAGCCCTGTCAGCGGTGAGTAAGTCTTTCAAGGTAAGTCTTTCATAGTGTGCTAGTATGCAATGCATGCTAGCACACTATGCCTTTACTTTGCAGGGAAAGTTTTTTATTTTTTGTTAAGCGCATTTAATACCGCTTTAATGCACTCTAGTCCAGCCTAAAGCCTTCTGTAGGTTTAGTTTGGAGTTTTTAAACTCTTGGGACTGAAAACATTCTTCCTAAACCTTTATTCATTACAGGTACTTATATAGTGCTGTCAAAATAC
The DNA here is from genome assembly GCA_037952925.1 of Lithobates clamitans. Classification (NCBI taxonomy): domain Eukaryota; kingdom Metazoa; phylum Chordata; class Amphibia; order Anura; family Ranidae; genus Lithobates; species Lithobates clamitans. The sequence goes on along the minus strand of JBBGZY010001693.1, from coordinate 1,027,357 downwards.
ACAGCACTTGTACATATGTGCATATGTGTACATTCACATCAGTCCCTACCCCCAAGGAGCTTACAATACATACACATACTTGGGCCAATTTAGACAGGAGGCAATTATTCTTCCAGCATGTCTTTGGAGTGTGGGAGGAAACCAGAGTACGCACAAGGAGGACCCACGCAGGCACATGAAAAACATGCAATCTCCAGGCAGGTAGTGCCATGGTTGAGATTTTAACCGATAACCCTAGTGCTGCTAAGCGGAAGTGCTGCCCCAACAAGCTTCTAATAGGCCTCAGCAAGCTTTAGCACTACTTATTTATTTATTTCAGGTACTTATATAGCGCCATCAATTTACGCAGCGCTTTACATAGACATTGTACATTCACATCAGTCCCTACCCTCAAGGAGCTTACAATCTAAGGTCCCTAACTCACATTCATACATACTAGGGACAATTTAGATGGGATCCAATTAACCTACCAGCATGTCTTTGGAGTGTGGGAAGAGACCAGAGTACCCGGAGGAAACCCATGCAGACACAGGGAGAACATGCAAACTCCAGGCAGGTAGTGTCATGGTTGGGATACTTGAAAACCTTTGTTTAATATTTTACAACTTATGCTAAAGGGGGCTTTAAAGCAGCCTTTGTCAATCTTTTAAAGATGGAAGAATCCGTGAAACAACTTTCTGGTCTCAGGGAGCCCCTGCTAATAATGACTTTATCTGTAGCTCAAAGCACATTAGTGTCATGGTCACTGGGAAGAATGCTCCTTATATCTGTGGTCATTGAAAAGAATCCCCCCTTACAGATAACTAAGAAGACCATTGGTGTCAGTGGTTACTTATCTAAGAGGTAGAAGTTGCTCATTGCTCAATAAAACCCCTATCAACCTCAGGAGGAACCCTGATTGAGAATGGCTGTTTTAAAGTCTTCACAAAGCTGACTGAAATGCTTTGCAAATGTTTTGTAAATGGTTGCTGTACACACTGTTCATCAAACTAGTACTTACAGACTCACAATCTAAAGCTAATGTGAACTTGTCTGTTAGGTTGCAGGAGATGTTCTCAGTTGTCACTATCAGCCTACAACTGGCTGTTACTGCTGAAATAAGTGGGAAGTAGTGCTAAATCAACGTGTCTTCTCACTTTTCAAGAAAGTCCAATTTTGGTGAAAAAACATTAAATTGTACAGTAGAATAGTCCTGGTGTTGATCATTTCATGCTACAGTCCCAGCCTGACACCAGAACACCAGGACTGCCACCTTCATTCTACTGAAACAGCAAATCCATCTCTGCATCCCAACAGATATGTTAACAATTATATGGTACTGCTGCTATTTGTTCCATAATCACTTTTTTTGTATGTCGCATGGAACTAATCATTCCCTAGGAAGGCATATAAATCCATAATATGAAATTCCATCAGATGGTCCTTTGTTCTGAGAGAAAAATAAATTGACAGATAATAAAGCCTGATATGGAAATGCGAAAGAATGTTACCATGGGAAGTGTATATTATAAATTCAGGAATATTTCTGCAGATCCTTTTTAGGAGCCTGTGACTGTAGTTTTTGTATTACCTTTTAAATCTAATGCATCTATTAAATATTTTCTCCTGTGTTCACAACCTAATCCAAAACATTATCTGCTCGGTTCTTCTTCAGAGAAGATTATACATACATACACAGGGGCATACTGATCAGGACCAAGGCCCAGAGCTAGTGACGTCATTATTAATAGAAATCTCTGCAGGATATTTATCTTCTGAGGAGGCTTCCTGTTAGGGGTCATTGGAAGACTTGGGGAGTGAAAATATAAGAAGCACGCCATAAAATAGAGTTTAGTATGTGTCTTTATGTAATTTCATGTATACTCTGCTTCCATATAATTACATGAATATACACTCAACGGCCACTTTATTAGGTACACCTGTTCAATTGCTTGATAACACAAATTGCTAATCAGCCAATCACTTGGCAGCAACTCAATACATTTTGTGATGAAGAAAACGTGCTGAAGTTAAAAGAATGGGGAAGAAAGGATATTTAAGTGACTTTGAACATGGCATGGTTGTTGGTGGCAGATGGGTTGGTCTAAGTATCTCAAAAACTGCTGATCTACTGGGATATTCACACACAACCATCTCTAGAGTTTACAGAGAATGGTCCGAAAAAGAGAAAATATCCAGTGAGCGGCAGTTGTGTGGAGGAAAATAGCTTGTTAATGTCAGAGGTCAAAAGAGAATGGGCAGGCTGGTTCAAGATGATAGAAAGGCAACAGTAACTCAAATAACCACCAACTTATCCAGAATACCATCACTAAATGCACAACACATTGAACCTTGAACTAAGAACAGGAAACTGAGGCTACAATTCGCACAGGCTCACCAAAATTGGACAATAGAAGATTGGAAAAACATTGCTTCTTTTTTAGCTACTCCTTTGTGGCTTTAGAGGTATGTTTTGGGTCGTTGTCATGCTGGAAGACTCATCTACGACCCATCTTCAGTGTTCTGGCTGAGGGAAGAAGATTCTCATCCAAGATTTTACAATACATGGCCCCGTCCATTGGCCCCTGCATCAAAGTGGGCCTGTACCTTGAGCAGAGAAACAGCCCCAAAGCATACTGTTTCCACCACCGTGCTTGACTGTAGGGATGGTGTTCTTAGGGTCAGCATTTTTCTTCCTCCAAACACAGCGAGTCGAGTTAATACCAAAGTGCCCAATTTTGGTCTCTTCTGACCACAGTACTTTCTCCCAATCCTTCTCTGAATCATTTAGATGTTCATGGGCAAACTTCAGATGGGCCTGTACATGTGCCTTCTTGAGGAGGAGAACCTTACAGGCGCTGCATGATTTCAATTATTTTCTCATGATCATCCTTACCCCATGAGATGAAATCTTGCATGGAACTCCAGACCGAGGGAGATTGATGGTTATTTTGTATTTCTTCAATTTGTGAATAATCGTTCCAACAGTTGTCTCCTTCTCACTAAGCTTCTTGCTGGTGGTCTTGTAGCCCATTCCAGCCTTGTTCAGTTCTACAATCTTGTCCCTGATGTCCTTTGACGGCTCTTTGGTCTTGCCCACGATGGTGAGGTGTGAATGGAAGAAAGAGATCCTGTTGTGTCTTTTATACACATAACGAGTTGTCCTTAGGAGCCCCTTCTTACATTGATAAGACTAATTGTGTACCACATGAGCACATACTGTAGCCAGTCTGTGGGAGCCAAAATTATTGTTGGTTGGTAGGGGATCAAATAATTATTTTACTCACTGAACTGCAACTCAATTTATAACATTTGTATTTCATGTGTTTTTTTCTGGATTTGTGGTTGATATTCTGTCTCTATCATTTAAAATACACCTATGATAAAAATTATAGACCCTTAATTTCTTTGTAAGTGGGCAAACTTACAAAATCTGAAGGGGATCAAATAATTATTTTACCCACTGTAGCATATGGAATTGTATTAATTGAGATTTATATGATTGTGTGCAACCACAATTACAATAACATTATATTTTCATTTTTGTATCTGATATTGCAATCATGAAGAGTCAATTTTTTATAATTTCACAAACGCTATAGCCTTTTGGTATATCTGTAGCCCACCAATCTTGTAATAATTATGTAGTTGTATAGACACATTATCAGCACTTATAAAATCACCATTTTACGGTGTGCTTTTTTTTATATTTCCTATGCTTTTTATGTAGATGAAACCACTGTAAATAGCATTCACTTTTTTCTTTAATAATAATCGAATCAGCGCATTGTAGCATTGTTATTCATGCATTAAATTGTTCCTTAAACTGCTCTTGAATTCATGCTCCCCATTCTTTGTTCCATCAAGTCATCAACCAATACTCCTTAGCCTGTTTTGAACCTACTAGCTCTATATTAGGATCCTTATAAGCCAACATATGTTTCCTGCTTGGAGACACCGCTTATTCTGTTACATACAATTTGGCATCCCTGGCTTCCTTGTAGACATGTATTTTCTGATTTTCTACACAAATATGTCGCATTTAAATTGCTACACAGGTAAATGTTTTCCAGCTTCATATCTAATACATTTCCATTTAACCAACCTGAGAAAAAGGTCCACTCGACACCAGCATTTATATAGGAAAATGGAGCTGAGACCAGATGAGGCAATCCTTAGGACACAGGCCATAGGCGTGCGCACAGGGTGTGCCAGGTGTGCCTGGGCACACCCTAATCACCCTGTGTGTGCAGATTCCCCCTATTAAAAAATAATAAAGACTAAAATTAAAAATAAAACAATAAAAATAAAAAAAATGACCACGTCCACTGCTCTACTGACACCGATCTCTACCCTACTGACACCGATCACTGCTCTACAGACAGCATCAGTATATATACCCATCCACACACACAAATGTTTGAGCTTTGGGGTGCACACCCTAATGCAATAGGCTGTGGACACCTATGATACAGGCATAGCATCTGAGAAAGTACTTTTCTGCCGCTTTCCCATACATACTGTCTATACATACACCAACATTCAACTTCTTTCAGCTTGTTTGTGCATTTCATCAGTGTAATCATCAAGATGAGAGGGGGTGCAGATATAGAACCATTTTCTATGAAAATAAGGAAAGTACGGAAGGCCTAATGACATTAATCTCCCAGGATGCATCAGGAAATTAGTGAGGTGTTAAAGTGTCAGGAATCTTTTTCTTGTTCAATATTTTTTATTGATTTTAATAAATAAGTATAAATTTAACAAGGTATGAACATTGAAAACATATAGATTCACAGCTCTGATCACTGAAACATGCCATACCAGGCAGTACAGTGCAAAAGAAGAAGAGACATCTATATAAAAAGCAGCAACAGACAGGTAAATAGGAAATGGTATCAAACCATATTGGTAGTGCTGTCACAAGGATCCTGGGTAGGGACCTAGTTTCAGTAAGTGTTATGCCAATGGGAACTATGAGGCTGCTTTACTAAAGGCAAATATATTGTGCACTTGCACTCCGCAAGAGCAGTTGCTCCAGAACTTAGTAAATGAGGAGCTCTGCTGACTTCCATCATCCAATCATGTGCAGGCAAAAATGCTAAATGCTTTATTTTCCTTGCACATAATTGGGTACTCTTTGCAAAGTGAAGCTTTACCTCATTTACTAAACTCTGGTACAACTGCACTTTGCAAAGTGCACCGTTTGTTTGCCTTTAGGAAATAGACCTTTATGTATTGTAGAAGTAAAAAGAAAAGCAAGAGGAGAGGATAAAAATAAAAGGAACACGATGGGAGGGGGAAGGATAGGGGAGGGGAGGGGAGAAGGACGGAAGAAGGGGTGAGATGGTCGGGTGGCAACCTCAGGTCAGCCCTGCCCAGAGACCCAGAAATCTTTTTTTTTTTAATATATACATAATTTGTTTATTTTCACAATCTGTTGTGTGATCTATTGCATTTTCAGCAATGATGTCACCTTTGGGACTGTGTGTTATTTGCATTTGGACTTTAAGTCCGCTTTAAAAACCTAATGCCCCGTACACACGGTCGGACTTTTCGGCTACAAAAGTCCGACAGCCTGTCCGACAGACTTTCGACTGACTTTTGGCGGACTTGCGGCAGACTTTCTAACAAACGGACTTGCCTACATACGATCACACAAAAGTCCGACGGATTCGTATGTGATGACGTACACCGGACTAAAATGAGGAAGTTGATAGCCAGTAGCCAATAGCTGCCCTAGCGTGGGTTTTTGCCCGTCGGACTAGCACACAGACGAGCGGATTTCTGGGTCCGGCGTAGTTACGACGTAAAGACTTGAAGCATGTTTCAAATCTAAAGTCCGTCAGATTTGCGGATGGAAAAGTCAGCTGAAAGTCCGCTGAAATTCCGGGGAAGCCCACACACGATCGGATTGTCAGCCGTATTTTGTCCGTCGGTGTCGGTCGGACTTTTGTAGACGAAAAGTCCGACCGTGTGTACGCGGCATTAGTCTTCAGGGATTTTGCCACACAATGTCATGCAGTGGTCCTAAGCCCCAACCATCTATACCATAGCTATACAAGGATATGGATATATTTGTTAACGCTTTTAATAATTCGTTTTTAGGAGTCAATTTTGATCTTTAATTGAATTACCAACCCTACAAAAATGCAATCATACATTAGATGACTGCATAAATCTGTGCTGTACTGCATCTAATGCATTAAGATAAATATTCCATCAAATGACATCAACATGATGGACTAATTTCAAGCCTTACAGACCAGAATAACAAATCATTCATCTCTGTGCATTAAGACTCTTGGCCAAATATGAAATTACATGCGGGATTTTCATTTTCCAAAGGCCCATCTCTTTGAACGTAAATAGGAATGATTTCAATAAAGTACACTTGATGATCCCTTTTCAGAAAGCAATAAAGGCAGGATTATATTGGTAAACAGAATACTTGGTTATCACCCTATACCGGAAGCATGTTCCAGCTATAGAATATATCATCCTTTGGAATGCTGCTATAATTGACATATAAATCAAAATGTACTTCCTCTGTTCAAAAGATAGTTTCCTTTCTCTGAATGTTTTAGTCCTGGAACAATGCATTTGTGTGTAACCATGTCAGCTCCTGACACTATGACACTTATAGTAATTGACAGCTTAATTTCAGGCAAATGGCTAGACATACAGTTGAAATACATATAGGCAATACATATAGGCAAACTATTTTACCTGAAAAAGGATTTGTCATTTTTTGCATCCATGTTTGCAATCAAAAAGCCCAGCTGCACAGAATCTTTAGACGTTAGTTACTGCACCGTATGGTCAGGAACATACCCCAGCCTCCTGACTGATCAGTGAAGGAGAAAGGAAAAGACATGTCTCTGCTCTCTTCCTGTTAATTGGCTTTCTGTTAGCACATGTGTAATGCAGAAGAGTCTGAGTGGCTGATCATTTTGCCCCCCCCCCCTTCTCCCAGTGCTGTTGTGTACAGGAAATACTGGAGGTAAATTAGTTGGTGTCAGGGTTTTCTTTTTTTCTTGGAAATATGTGCAAAATATATATTTTTTTTGTATTCTACTTTTGCAAATTCTTTTGCACATTTACAGATAGCCATACCGTTCAGCAACAGTGACAAGGGTTGGAACATTTTTTTTTTAGCATTAAAGCTGAACTCCTGGAGTTTGCATGTTCTTCCTGTGCCTGCGTGGGTTTCCTCCGGGTACTCCGGTTTCCTCCCACACTCCAAAGACATGCTGGTAAGTTAATTGGATCCTGTCTAAATTGTCCCTAGTATGTATGAATGTGAGTTAGGGACCTTTAGATTGTAAGCTCCTTGAGGGTAGGGACTGATGTGAATGTACAATGTATATGTAAAGCACTGCGTAAATTGACGGCGCTATATAAGTACCTGAAATAAATAAATAAATAAAATAAATAAACTCCAGGATTAGCAAATATTACAAGGAACATGCAGTGCCTTGAAAAAATATTCATAACCCTTGACATTTTTCATATTTTGTCATCTTACAACCAAAAACATAAATGGATTTTATTGGAATTTTATGTGATAGACCAACACAAAGTGGCGCACAATTGTGAAGTGGAAGGAAAATGATAAATGGTTTTCAATTTTTTTTTACAAATAAATATCTGAAAAGTGTGGCATGCATTTGTATTCAGCCTCCTTTACTCTGATACCCGTAGCTAAAATCAGCCGAAACCAATTGCCTTCAGAAGTCACCTAATTAGTAAATAAAGTCCACCTGTGTGTAATTTAATCTTAGTATAAATAAAGCTGTTCTGTGAAGCCCTCAGAGGTTTGTTAGAGAACCTTAGTGAACAAACAGCATAATGAAGGCCAAGGAACACACCAGACAGGTCAGGAATAAAGTTGTGGAGAAGTTTAAAGCAGGGTTAGGTTATAAAAAATATCCCAAGCTTTGAACATCTCACAGAGCACTGTTCAATCCATCATCCAAAAATAGAAAGAGTATGGCACAACTGCAAACCTACCAAGACATGGCCGTCCACCTAAACTGACAGGCCGGGCAAGGAGAGCATTAATCAGAGAAGCAGCCAAGAGGCCCATGGTAACTCTGGAGGAGCTGCAGAGATCCACAGCTCAGGTGGGAGAATCTGTCCACAGGACAACTATTAGTTGTGCACTCCACAAATCTGACCTTTATAAAAGAGTGGCAAGAAGAAAAACATTGTTGAAAGAAAGCCAAAAGAAGTCCCGTTTGCAGTTTGTGAGAAGCCATGTGGGGGACACAGCAAACATGTGGAAGAAAGTGCTCTGGTCAGATGAGACCAAATTTGAACTTTTGGCCTAAAAGCAAAACGCTATGATTGGAAGAAAACTAACACTTCACATCACCCTGAACACACCATCCCCACCGTAAAACGAGGTGGTGGCAGCATTATGTTGTGGGGTTGCTTTTCTTCAGCAAGGACAGGGAAGCTGGTTAGTGTTGATGGGAAGATGGATGGAGCCAAATACAGGGCGATCTTAGAAGAAAACCTGTAATGCCGCGTACATACGATCGGAAATGTCGGCAGCAAAACTCCGATGAGAGCTTTCTGTTGGAAAATGCGACCGTGTGTATGCCCCATCGGTCTTTTGCTAGCGGAATTCCAGCCAGCAAAAAATTGAAAGCATGTTCTCTATTTTTCGGTCGGGAAAAGTTGCTATCCGAAAATGCGTTCGTCTGTATGCAATTCGGACGTGCAAAAAAATCACGCATGCTCGGAAACAATTCGACGCATGCTCGGAAGCATTGAACTTCATTTTCTTGGCTCATTGTAATGTGGTACGTCACCGCGTTCTTGACAGTCGAAAGTTCAGAGAACTTTTGTGTGATTGTGTGTATGCAAGGCAAGCTTGAGCGGAATTCCTTCGGAAAAACCATCCAAGTTTTTTCTGATCGTGTGTACGCGGCATTAGAGTCTGCAAAAGACTTGAGACTGGGGTGGAGGTCCACTTTCCTGCAGGACAACGACCGTAAACATACAGCCAGAGCAAAGCATATTCATGTGTTAGAATGCCCAGTCAAAGTCCAGACCTAAATCCAATTGAGAATCTGTGGCAAGACTTGAAAATTGCTGTTCACAGACGCTCTCTATCCAATCTGACAGAGCTTGAGCTATTTTGCAAAGAATGGGCAAAAATGTCACTCTAGATGTGCAAATCTGGTAGAGACATCCCCAAAAAGACTTGCAGCTGTAATTGCAACAAAATGTGGTTCTACAAAGTATTGACTCAGGGGGACTGAATAAAAAATGCACGCCACACTTAACATATTTATTTGTAAAACATTTTGAAAACCATTTATCATTTTCCTACCACTTCACAATTATGTGCCACTTTGTGTTGGTTTATCACATAAAATCCCAATAAAATACATTTACGTTTTTGGTTGTAACATGATAAATTGTGCAAAAAATTTTAAGGGGTATGGATACTTTTTTAAAGTACTGTATGTATTCTTAATTGAATCTCGGTTTGCTTTATGTATTTCTTCCAGATCTGTGCATTGATCCAGTGTGAAACTTTTCGTATGTGTAAAAGCTTCCTTTTATTAAGACCAGTCACTTTTGCTGTTTCTGTTTGTGCAGAGTGATCAGTCTTGTATCCGCCCCCCTGTAGCTTTCTGCTGGCAGCCTGCAATGTAGACCTCTGGGGTCCCTCCCATAGCTCTGCTCTCTGTACAGAGATGTGTATGTAAAATCAAGTAGTGATGTCAGCATTACCTTTACAATGTGATATCTGGGTTTACAAAAGCATTAAGTACACAAAAAGTTGATTTGTAGTCAGATATTTTGCAACACTGTCATATCAGATACATAACACCTGTTTAAACACAACCTTAAAAATAAATCATCATAGTTTCTCTTTAAGAGGAATAATAGCTTTCTCTGGGACTTTCCTTCTGGTGTTGGGGTCTACTTCTACTATACATGATATATCATATGAATGCAAATGTGCTGCTTTGGAAATTGTATAATACTCTGCAACATGCAGTGAGTTCACACGTTCAATGTCTTCTTTCTTCCTGCCCAGCTTTGATGCTATTGATTAGCATTATCTTGATCCTTATACACATAGATTGTTCATATTCAGAATGTCACCAGTTCTGAGTCAGGTCCTTGATGTACAATCGAAGCATTTGATACCTTTTAAATACAAATACACATGTAGACCATGATCAAAGTCTGCATCCTCTTCTGGTTGAGTTCACTGGAGATTTCTAAAGGTACTCAGACATCAGATGACAGTCGGTTATGCAACACTTTATTATGTATGGGGAATAGCAAAACAGCCCCGATAGCATTCTTGGGAAACAAAATTATTGTCAGAAAGGGGGTATGGAAACAATCTAAACGACTTATTTTGGGGATAACACTGTGGGGTTGATTTACTGAAGTGTTCAAAATCTGGTGCAGCTCTGCAAGAAACCAATCAGCCTTCAGGTTTTTTTTTGTCAGAGCCTTATTGGACAAGCTGAAGTTAGAAGCTGATTGGCTACCATGCACCAAATTTTGCTTTCTACAGGTTCAGGTAATCAACCCCTCTGTTGTTATATTTGTGTTACAGTAATACCTCGGATTGCAAGTAACGCAGTTAATGAACGTTTCGCAATACAAGCTATTATTTTGAAAAAATCCTTACTCGGTTTGTGATCATTGTCTCGCAAAACGAGCAGGATTCAAGCCTTTGTGGTGTGCAGTACCGCATTTGGTCAGAGCTGTGGGGGCGCCAGTGACACTCCCCCCCCACCTCTGGCCACATGTGATCCTGCATAAAATAGAAGTCACTGTGGAAGGAATTATCTGAGTTACCATTGACTTCTATGGGGAAACTCACTTTGATATACGAGTGCTTTAGATTACAAGCATTCTTTGAATTATGCTTGTAATCCAAGGTACCACTGTATTAGTTTATTAAATTCAAATAGTGTATGCAGAGTGATGATACTAATAAACATGATAGGTCTCAGTACTAAATTAGGTACTTCAAAATGTGTGTGAATTGTATATATAGATATATATTATTTATTTATTTTTTAATTTGTTAATGGCAAGAATAATAGGCATTCCATAGAGATTTTCTGTCCCAGGCTATGAACCCAGTCATTCCTAATGTGGTTACCTGGACCAGACGATCAACATAAGTTTGTACATACCATTGTTTGCTATGCTAGCTCAGATATAAATCTAATGTCTTTAAAGCTGAACTCCGGGGAAAGTAAAAATCATCTCTTTGCAGTGGGGTTGCTCCTGCACTGCAAAGGTTAAATGCTCATTTAGGTTTAGGGGACAGAAAATTCAGTTTTACTCCCACAGGCTCACAGTGCACTGCTGGTCCAGTCTCTGCAGCCTCTTCTCCCTTGTGCTCCGGTGGTTGAAGGCCTTCTGATTTCCTCAAGTACAATGCAGAGCCTGAGGCTGGGTACACACTAGCTGTGTCTGTGGCTCACAGCATGGGGTCCAGTGCGTCCCTGTTCACCGTTTCAGGTGCGAATCAGGTCCGAATTTTTGGCTGAAGTCGCACTTGAAACAGACCAGAAGACGCACAGGACCCTTCTGCAACTCGAACCGCGGCCGCCCCAAAGCTGTGTGAACCGGCTCCATTGAGAGCCGGTCACACTCCCCTGTCATGCGAATTAGATGCGGGGAAACCTGCATTCAATTTGCATCAGTGTGAACCCAGCCTAAAGCCTTGCATTGGATCAGAGGACATTGAGGGACAGTCAGCTGCTAGAATGCAGAGAAACAGAGGAGAGCGCTGTCTGCTAGGGGAGTGGAGGATTAGGTAAGTCAAACTGCGTTTCCTGGTCGCCTAGAGTGATACAAGCACTTGCTTCTCACAATGCGGGGGGAAGCCCCACAGCAAGGGAAGATTTTTACTTAACCACTTCAGCCCTGGAAAGATTTACCCCCTTAATGACCAGGCAATTTTTTGCGATCCAGCACTGCGTCACTTTAACTGACAATTGAGCAGTTGTGCGACGCTGTACCCAAACAAAATTGATGTCCCTTTTTTCCCACTAATATAGCTTTCTTTTGGTGGTATTTGATCACTTCTGCGGTTTTTATTTTTTGTGCTATAAACAAAAAAAGACCGACAATTAAGCACTTGCTTACAGGGCACTTAAACCCCCCTCCTATCCAGACCAATTTTTAGCTTTCAGCGCTGACGCACTTTGAATGACAATTGCGCGGTCATACAACACTGTACCCAAATGAATTTTATTTTTTGTTAAAAAAATTTAAAAAGACCAAATTTTTTTTTTTTTTAATTATTTTTTTTTTATATTTTGTTATAAAATTTTTTAAAAGGGTAATTTTTCTCCTTCATTGATGTACGCTGATGAGGCGGCACCAATGGGCACTGATAGGTGGTAGTGATGGGCACTGATGGGTGGCAGTGATGGGCACTGATTGGTGGCAATAATGGGCACTGATCTTGTAAACTGCTAGGTGGCACTGATTGGCACCACTGGTGGGCATTGTTAGGTGGCAATGGTGGGCATTGATAGGTGGCACTTGTAGGCATTGATAGGTGGCACTTATGGGCATTGATACGTGGCACTGGTGGGCACTGTGGGCACTGTGATGTGGCAATGTCAGGTGGCACTGGCAGGGGGTAATTGTGGCACAATTGAGGCATTATTGCCTCCTCCTCTTCGGGACCGATGTCCCTTGCTGGTGAGCCGGTGATCGTTTTTTTTTTCTCCTCGCACTGTCAGCGTGAGGAGAAAAAAAAAACGATCACAGAGCTTTTGTTTGATCATGTGATCAGCTGTCATTGGCTTACAGCTGATCACATGGTAAGGGGCCAGGACCGGCCCCTTACTTGGATCGGTGATCACCCGAGTCTCAGTGACTCGGTGATCACAGCGCGCTCCACGCGCGCCCTGCAGGGCGCGTGCACAGGGGAGGCCGTCATATGACGGCCTCCCGGGAATTCAGGTCCGCGCTGTAGCCGTCATTCAGCTATAGCGCGGATGTCAAGCGGTTAAAAAAAAAACAAACAATATTTTTTACTTTTTGTTATAGTAAATACACAAAAAAAAATTCTTCATCAGTTTAGGCCAATATATATGCTGCTACATATTTTTGGTAAATAAAATCGCAATAAGCATATATTGATTGGTTTGCGCAAAAGTTATAGCATCTACAAAATAGGGGATATATATGGCATTTTTATTATAATTTTTTTTTTCTACTAGTAATGGCTGTGATCAGCGATTTTTAGCGGGACTGCAACATTGTGGCGGACACTTTTGACACTTTTTTGGGACCAGTGACATTATTACAGTGATCAGAGCTAAAAATAGCCACTGATCACTGTATAAATGTCACTGGCAGGGAATGGGTTAATGCTAGGGGCGATCAAGGGGTTAAGTGTTCCTTAGGGAGGTGTTTCTAACTGTTGGGGAAGTGGACTGACTGGGAGTACAGAGAGATCGCTGTTCCCGATCACTAGGAACAGACCTAGATCTCTCTCTACTCCCCTGTCAGAATGAGGATCTGTTTGTTTACATTGACAAATTCCCATTCTGGCTCTCTGTGGAGCGATTGCGGGTGGCCATCAGACATCGCAACCACCGTCCTTGGCCATCGTCTCCGGCAAATCACTGTACTGGTATGGTGATTCGCGCAGCCGAGCCAACCTGCCGCAGTAGAACTGCGGTGGCAGGTCGGCAAGCGGTTAAAGTGGTTGTTAACCCACAGGGTTAAATTTACATTATCCTCTCGGTTGGTTCATGTAATGTCCCCCTGTGACTGTGCTTTTTTTAAAAAAATGCAGCTATACACCTGTTTGCAGAGCGCTTATCAGCGCTCCCATGGCCCGCCGCCTCTCTCCTCTCTCGGCCTGACAGCTGCAGCAGGCGGGGCCGAGGATCCCCCACTGATGTCAGTCAGGAAAGGAGGAAAAAAGGAGGAAAGGGGCGGCCCCGCACGCTGCAGCTGTCGGGCTGAGAGAGGAGAGAGTCGGTGGGTCATGTGAGCGCTGATCGGCGCTCTGTAAACAGGTATATAGCTGCATTATTTTTATAAAGCACATTTACAGGGGGACATTATATGAATCAATCAAGAGGATAAGGTAAATTTAACCATAATTTGATCAACAGGAGGGGGGGGGGTGAGCACGGACACGGAGCTGACAGGCAGGGAGGGGGGGGGGGAGAGGACAGAGGAGAGCACAGAGGAGAGACAGGGGACACAGCGGAAGAGGCATGTAAACTGACCTTGGTCAGTTTACAAAGGAGAAGGCAGAAACTGGTGGGATCAGCCAGGTATTCAGGTGAAAAAAGGAGCCAAATTACACAGCACAAGCACTATGCTGTATAAAATGCTTTAAAGGAACATGATCTTTATTTTATTTTTTCAGGTTAACAAACGCTTTAACCCGGAGTTCAGATTTAACCAATTTACTTATGTCTGATGTCCACTCTTTTTTTTTTTTTTTTGCTACAGCTATCAAGAATAGACATTGCATTGCTAATAGAGACATAAAACTTGAGAACAACAGATATTTCAGTAACATGCGCAGGTATAATTATCATTCTTTTAGAAACATTATCTCAGTGGTTTGCCTTTGCAAGTAATTACAAGTAATTATCAAAATGTAAAGAAAAGTGCATCATTTACAGTCAGACTCTCAAATGGAATCATACATACCTGGCCTTGCATATCCACTAATTTACTAAAGTAGTAGAAGCTGTTCACTTTGCAATGTGAATGTTTATAAATAAGGTGAACTGGAGATAACTTTGAATATCCAATCATATGCTAAAAAAAAATGTTGTGTTTTTAATGTACTTCACTCATAACTGGCTATTCAAAGTGAAGACAGCTTCACCTTATTAACAGAAACATACCCAAACCCATAGCTCCACTGCAGACTTGCTCTTTCAATCTGCACAGATGACCTACATGCTGGCTGCCACAGCCCATCTCCCCTCTCAATCAAAAGTTAATGAAAGCTACACTCCAAAACATAGATCTTCTTTCTATTTAATTCTTCAAAAGATGAAAACTGCATATATAAAAGTCTCCCGAAACTGCCTTCCTTGGTGCGTTTCACCACTACTGGCTTGCTCACAAGGACAGGAGGACTTCCCCTGTCCTTGTGATCAAGCCATTAGTGATGAAACGTGTTAAGGAAGGTGGTTTTGGGTGGGGACATTTATGTATGCAGTTTTCATCTTTTGATGAAATAAATAGAAAGTAGACCTAAGTTTTGGAGTGCGGCTTTCATTTACTTTTGATTGAGAGTGGAGACAGCTTCACCTTTTTTTTATAAACAATCCCTTTTCTAAGTTGACAATCACTTTGCTAAGTGAATGGCCCCCACCCCTTCAATAAAACTGTAGAGCTTCCACATCCTGTAAACCTTGGTACCAGCATGTCTCTGGAGTTTTAGCAAGAATAAGCCTAGGTTCACAGTGAATGCGGGTTAGAAGAGTAGAGTTCAGCTGAACTCGCACAATTTCAAACCGGCAATGCAGTACGACTTCAGGGGTGATTTGACAGACAAATATTGTTTTTTTTTTGTTTTTTTTTAAATTGTTGCTCTTTTTTTGTTTATAGAGCAAAAAATAAAAATCGCAGGGGTGATCAAATACCACCAAAAGAAAGCTCTATTTGTGGGAAAAAAAGAACATAAATTTTGTTTGGGTACAACGTGGTACGACTGCGCAATTGTCAGGTAAAGCGACGAAGTGCCGTATCGCAAAAAATGGCCTGGTCATTAAGGGGGAAAATCCTTGCGGTCCTTAAGTGGTTTAGGGTAACACAAATTTAACAATCCCTAAGGGTAGCATTCTGACCACCACTGTAAGGGGGGCACCTTTCCACCTGGACACCAATATAAGAGTGGAATTCAAACCTATACTAAATTATTTTCACTTAATATATAATGTGAAAGGGCTACCACATAAAAATGTGCACAGGAGGAGGAACAGGAGGTCACTTTTTTGGACAATGAACAATAGCATGAAAACCTACATAGTATTTATTTAAGTTATCAAAATGTTCAAAGGGAAGATTAGATAAATCTATGAGGGATGTAGAAAATGTATTTAAAGGGAAACTTCACCCCTTAACTCTCTCACCACCGTTACCAACTTTCCCCCTTCCTTTTTTCGCTGGGTAAGCCACAAAAAAAAAAACATACTCACTCAAAAATCGATCTGTGTTCTGTAGGGACCCACAGTACCAATGCTTTACATTGCATCCTGTGCTACCATCTTCATCTGTGACATGATCAGGAAGCTGCCTGTTTCTTCTAGATTCTTTATGATGGGACAGGCATGCACCATGTCATCAGGAGGCTGGCTGCATTTGTCAGGAAGACACAGCTGGCCCCCTGATAACATGCAGTAGCACACTCCACGGCCTTCTAGGATGTGGGACGTGAGTATCCTAGAAGGGTCTAGGCAAGTGACACTTCAACCTCGCCTAAGCAAGAACCTATGAAGTGAAGGGAGAATTCTAAATGAGAGGTAGTTAAAAAAACAAAATAAAAAAGCAAAATATGATTTTGCTAGAGAAGGGCGGTGGGAATGAGATGGTGGAACATTGCAAGGTATTGTTAAAGTGTTACTAAACCCACAACAGTAAAATCAGTGTCTATATGCAATAAAGCATACTTGTTATACTCACTGTGGAACCTAAGGGGTTAATCCTCTGCAGTGTGTAAAAAGGCTGTGTGATCCTGTCTCCCCTGATCATCTCCTTCTTCCACTGACTCCAATGTATCTCCTGATATTTACAGAGCCAGGGGACAGGCTGCACATGCTCAGTTTGGTGTGTAGTGCTAGAGAGTTTTTTTTTTTCTTGGGAAATGTGATCAAAAACAGGGCCAATCAGCACTGTCCAGACAGAGGGTCAGGGGTCCTGCAAAGGTATGTAGCTGTTTATGTTTACTAAAATAATTGCATTTCCATGCTCTGTGTACTGTGGGAGACCAGATATAGTGAATGCAGACCCCTGGGTTTAGTAACACTTTTTAAGGTCCACTTTTAAAACTTGATATGAATGCTGCTGCTTTTGTGTATAACCATTATTTATAGAATTTGCTTAGTATCAGATGTAAGCTAATGCTTAATACCACAATAACCAATATAGAATATGCAGAGTTAGAAGACCTGTTATTGGAAACCTCCATCTGGTTTAAATTGAAGAAAGACAACATCTGTACATGTTTACAAAGCTTATCGACTGAGGAAAGTGCATTAACAGCCTACTTCTGTTTGTCTTTGTAATGAAAGGAATAGTTCTCCTTATAAAAAAAATGTTAAATCCTGTACTCCTGGAGCTGTTGAAAAGCCAAGGTGTTGCCTAATGTGTGGTTTATTTTTGTTGGATAGACGGTACTACTCTCAGTCAACAAAGATCAGGGAAAACAGAGGCTACGACAAAGTCTGGAAAACAAGAGACACCGTATGTCAGGGCTTCCTATAGGAAATTGTACAAATTAATGGGACAAGACAAGGTCTGGACTGATGGATATTCTAAAGGTCCGTCAGTGCGTCTTCCTGCACATCCTCAACACAGCAGAGGAGAGTTGGGGAACAGTGGTGCCTTTCATTCCCTGGAATGTGCTGTGCACACAGTCCCTGCTGCTGCCTAGAAACTGATGTTTAGCAACTTGTTCCCCGTGGATGCCGCTTATAATATTACCAGATCAAAAGAAAGAATTTTTAGACGTGTGCTAAAAGGACACATATAAAGGCTTCTCTATAAATGTTTCTGGGGGAAAAAAAACGAAGTGCCTTAAAATCTTCAAATGTTTTAGAATGTTGAGAAGTAACAAGAACTTTGATGGTAATTTTTACCACTGTTTTTACATCCCAGGACATATTTTATCACTGTTATTATATCCCAGGATATCAATTGCCTTTGAAAATGTCAATTCTTTTTTCCTATGCTTTAACGTGTTACTAAACCCACAACTGTAAAATCAGTCTGTATGTGCAGTAAAGTATGCTTAACCTCTTGCCGACTGGCCGCTGCAGTTTTAGTGCGGCAGAATGGCACGGCTGGACGAAACGATGGTATGTTACGCTGCTTCACCTTTTGGACACTAGGGGCGTGCGAGTGCCCGCGGTGTGTACACGGAGCCGACGCGAGTGCCCAGCAGGCGCAATGACCGCCGGGCTCCCGCAATCGCTTGTGACGGAGCAAAGTCCCGGTTCTTTCAGGGGAGAGGAGATAGATTGTGTGTTCATACTATGTATGAACACCAATCTCTCTCTCCTCCTAAACAGTCCCATCCCCCCACAGTTAGAAACACACATAGGGAACACAGTTAACCCCTTGATCGCCCCCTAGTGTTATCCCCTTCCCTGCCAGTGACATTTATACAGTAATCAGTGCATTTTCTTAGCACTGATCGCTGTATAATTGTCAATGGTTTCAAAAATGTGTCAAAAGTGTCCTATGTGTTTGCCATAATGTTGCAGTCCCGATAAAAATTGCAGATCGCCACCATTACTAGTAAAAAAAATAAAAATAAAAATGCCATAAATCTATCCCCTATTTTGTAGACACTATAACTTTTGTGCAAACCATTCAATATACGCTTATTGCGATTTTTTAACCAAAAATATGTAGAAGAATACATATCGGCCTAAACTGAGGAAAATTTTTTTTTTTTTATAAAAAAAAGTGGTATATTTATTATAGCAAAAAGTAAAAGATATTGTGTTTTTTTCAAAATTGTCACTCTTATTTTATTTTTAGCACAAAAATTAAAAACCGCAGAGGTGATCAAATACCACCAAAGGAAAGCTCTATTTGTGGGAAAAAAGACGTCAATTTTGTTTGGGTATAGCGGCGCACGACCGCGCCATTGTCAGTTAAAGCCAGGTCATTGAGCAACCAAATCTTCCAGGGCTGAAGTGGTTAATCTATTCATTGTGGAACCTAAGGGGTAAATCCTCTGTATTGTGTAAAACGACTCTTTTAAGGAGGCCAAGGAGGCACTCTGCACATCTTCAGTTTGATGTGTATTGCTAGAGAGTTTTTTTGGGGGAGGGTGCATGTGATCAGCACAGGGCTAATCAGCACTGTCCAGACAGAAGGTCAGGGGTCATGCAGTCTCTTAGTACAGTCAGAGGAGAATCAAAACGGCTCCTAGAAAATTTTCCCAGTGCTCAGCCGGACACTGATAAAAAGTCACAAGATTGATGAGAAAAGGTATTTAGCAGTTTATCTTTACTAAAATTATTGCATTTCCATGTTCTGTGTATTATGGGTAGGGATGAACCGAACACCCTCCAGTTCGGTTCGCAGAAGAACATGCGACTAGGCAAAGAATTTGTTCGAACACGCGAACACTGTTAAAGTCTATGGGACACGAATGTGAAAAATCTAAAGCGCTAATTTTAAAGGCTTATATCCAAGTTATTGCCATAAAAAGTGTTTTGGGACCTGGGTCCTGCCCCAGGGGACATGTATCAATGCAAAAAAAAGTTATAAAAACAGCTGTTTTTTCGGGAGCAGTGATTTGAATATTTGAATGTTTAAAGTAAAACAATAAAAATGAAATATTCCTTTAAATATCGTGACTGGGGGGTGTCCTTCGTATGCCTGTAAAGTAGTGCATTTTTTCCCGTGTTTAGAACAATACCACAGCATAATGACATTTCTAAAGGAAAAAATGTCATTTAGAACTACTCGCGGCTGTAATGTATAATGTCAGGTCCCAGCAATATAGATGAAAAACATTGAAAAAAAACATCATGGCCCTTTGGGTCTGGTATAGATATTAAGGGGAACCCGCACCCAAATTAAAAAAAAAATGGCATTGGGGTCCCCCAGGCACTATATACTCTGAACAGCTGTATATATACTATATGGCCTGTCCTATATACTCTCCAGAAAATTGGGCCTTACGTGTTGGTGGCACCAGAACACTGTAACCCCTCACAGATACTCTTGTTGGACGCAAGATTGGGTCCTGCTGTGAAATATTAGATGAAACATTTTAATTATATGCCCCTATTAAACAGGGGCAGAAAAATTGGGCCTTGGGTGGTAGTGGTGGTGCCCTAAACCAAAAATATTGTTGGAAGCTAGCATCATCAAGATTGAGGAGGAATAGGATAGTCAGCATAGGCAGTCTTCAAGGGATCCCACATCCATAGCAAATTCAATCAGGTACATCAGCACGAGGTGCTTGATAGCTGCTGATCCAAGACTGATTCATTTTTATGAATGTGAGCGTATCAACTGAGTCTGTGGCCAGGCGCACTCTTTGATCCATTACAAACCGTCCAGCAGCACTGAATGTGCATTCAGAAAGCATGCTGAATGCAGGACAGGCCAGTAGCTCAATTGCATATTGAGCAAGTACTGGCCAGTGGTCCATCCACAAGACCCAGTAACCCAGTGGATTCTCCGTTGGAAAGGTCTCCAAGTCTGCTCTTGCCCCTAGATATTCCTGCACCATGTAATGCAGATGCTGGCGATGGTTGCTTCAACCGATCAGACCTTGGTGCTGAGGACTGAAAAATTGTTTAAAGGCATCGGTCAGCCGGCCATCTTCTCGACCGCTCTTCCTCTGACTGAACGAAGCCTCAGCAACACGTTGTCCAGCACCAGGAAATTGTAACCTCCCAAGGTCTGGAAATGCATTGCACAAACCTTTCTTCAAGGCCTCCTGAAGATATTTCACCCTCTGCTCCCTTTGCGAAGGCAGGATGAGTTCTGCAACCTTACCCTTGTAACGTGGATCAAGAAGGGTTGCCAGCCAGTAATGATCCCTCACCTTGATACCACAAATCCTAGGGTCCTTTCGCAGGCTTTGCAGAATCAGGGAGGCCATGCAGCTTAAGTTTGCAGAAGCATTTGATTCTGAGTCCTTTGGGTCACTGAGGATCACATGAGCCATAACTACCTCCTCCCAGCCACGTATAACTCCTTGGGTTTCTGGGGACTGAAAACCATCCCTTGAAGACTGCTGCTGAGTGTTATTCTTTACATCCATGCTGACACAATCCTCCTCCTCCTCTTCTTCCTGTGTGTTTGGGGGGCCCGCAGGAATGCTAGCTGGATAAAAGGGGCCTTGAGAGGTAAGGAAGTCCTCCTCTTCCTCCTGCTGTTCTGCCTCAAGTGCCCTGTCCATGATTCCACTAAACGTGTGCTCCAACAGGAAGACTAGAGGGACAGTGTCACTGATGCATGCATTACCGCTGCTCACCATCCTTGTGGCCTCCTCAAATGGTGACAGGACAGTGCATGCATCCTTGATCAGTAGCCACTGGCGTGGCGAAAAAAAGAAGCCAAGCTCCCCTGACCCTGGCCTGGTGCCATACTCGCACAGGTACTCATTGATGGCCCTCTACTGTGTGTGCAGCCGTTGCAGCATTGCCAATGTT
Organism: Lithobates clamitans; assembly: GCA_037952925.1. Taxonomy (NCBI): domain Eukaryota; kingdom Metazoa; phylum Chordata; class Amphibia; order Anura; family Ranidae; genus Lithobates; species Lithobates clamitans. Next base: position 1,005,983 of record JBBGZY010001693.1, on the reverse strand, counting down.
GAGTTCCACTTGGTGGGCATGTCACAAATGAGGCGGTTGGTGGGCAGGTTGCATTTCCTTTGAATGTCAGCCAGCTGAGCACTGGCATTGTATGACCAGCGGAAATGACCACCGACATTTCTGGCCTGCCTTAGGAGATCCTGTAAGCCTAGGTACCAGCTCAAGAACCACTGCACCACCAAATTCAGGATGTGTGCCAAATATGGAACATGGGTCATGTGTCCTGTCAGAGGGCAGAGAGAAGGTTGGTGCCATTGTCGCATACAACCATTCCTGGCTGAATCTGGCGTGGCGTCAACCACCTCTGAGCCTGCCCCTGCAGAGCTGACAGAATCTCTGCCCCAGTGTGGGTCCTGTCCCTTAAGCAGACCAACTCAAGCACCACATGGCATCTTTTAGCCTGACTGCTTGCGTAGACCCTTGAACGTTACGGAGCACCGCTGGTTCAGAGGACAAATCTGCAGAAGAGGCCATAGAGGAAGATGAAGAGAAGGGGTGGAGGAGAGAGCTGTGGCAGAATCACCACTAGCATTTTGGAGGCATGGTGGCAAAACAAGCTCCAACAACCTGTCCTGCATCCTTTCCAGCTGCCAGCAGAGTTACCGCCATGAAGGAAAGGTAACGTCCCTGCCCATGCCTGCTGGACCAGGAGTCAGCGGTAATATGAACCTTAGCATGTGGATGGCTGGGACTGAATTTCTTTTTATGGATCAGCAACTGAGGTAGGGAAATTTTCCTGCTAAAATCAGATGGTGGTGTACTGCTAGCAGATTGGCTGCAAGTGCTTGGGACACCTATTGCTATACCTTCATTCCTCTCAGTGCAGGTTTTTGAGAGGACTGGAGGTATAGTAGGGTTGGAGATCCCATATGAGGGGCAAGGAGAAGTCCACCTTTTTCTTTGATGTGGATCTTTCAAGTGCTGTTGCCAATGGACTGCATGGCAGGTCGTCGGATGTCTGGTCAAGCATGTGGTGCCCAAGCGGCTGCTGTTCTGGCCATGCTTGATCCACTTTAGACATAGGTTGCAAACAGCAATGGTGTGATCTGCTGCTTATGTGTCGAAAAAGGCCCACACCAAGGAACTTTTAAAAGTTAGCGGGGAGTCAGCAGCGCCCTGCACCTGCTGAGCTCTGCGGTGTGATGCAATAGTGTGGCTGCCCTTAAGCTGCCCCCTAGAGGACATCCTGCCTTGTTGGAGTTGTGCCTCCTCCCCCTGTCTTCTCTCAGGTACCCAAGCACAGTCAGTGTCAGTGACCTCATCATCCCCTCCCTCCTCATCACTGGAGCAAACTTGGCAGTATGCTGCATCTTGGGGAACATGACTGCCAGTTTCTTGTCCTTCTTGGGCACCCCCTCTCTCTAGGCTCATGTTACTATCTTCCTCAACCTGGGAACCAACATCAGAGCCTTCAAATAGCTGTGCATCCTCCAGCAGCATATACCCGACACTGTGGTAGAATAATTCTTAGGAATCCTCCGTGCATGATGGTGGGGCTACGAAAGGAGTGACTGTGGACAAGGAGCTGGTGAAATACGCCGCTTTGGCAGCTGCGTTGGAAGGCAAAGTACTCTGAGCCTGGGTGACAGAGGATGAGGAGGATGAGGGCGGCTTTGTTATCCACTCCACCAACGCTTCTGCATGTTCTGCCTCAAAAACACGTCCAGCAGCAGAAAAAAAGGACAAGCGTGCCCCATGGCCACCTGCAGAGGATGCACCATGTCCATGACCAGCACTGTTGAGTGTAGACACAGAGGCTGCTTGCCCTCTTTTAGTGGCCTGTGAGCGTCTGCCTCTCCTTGGTGGCCTTCACTACACTGTATTAGATACTGTGTACACCATCAGAAGTGTAGTAGAAACTGTACACACTGTATTAGATACTGGGTACACTGCCTGCACTGTATTAGAAACTGTACAACGTCTGCACTGTATTTTAAACTGTGTACACCACCAGAAGTGTAGTAGACACTGTACACACTGTGTTAGATACTGTGTACACCACCTGAAGTGTATTAGAAACAGTACACAACGGAATGCACTGTAGATATAGGCTACACTGGATGCAGAGTATATATATATATATATATATATATATATATATATATATATATATATATATATATACGAGCCTGCTTAATCTAAATCAAGCTATCTCTCTGTCCACAACCAACAACACTACACACGGCCGCCGTGTAAGCAGCCTTATATAGTGTGGGGCGTGGACTTAGTCCCCCTGAGCCATGATTGGCCAAAGGCACCCTGCCTTTGGCCAATTATGGCTCTCTTAGCAGAGGGCGCTATGATTGGCCAAAGCATGCAGGTCAGGTGCAAGCTTTGGCCAATCATCATACAGCAATGCACTGCGATCTCGCAGTGCATTATGGGGCGTTACGCGGCGCTCAAATTTGCCGCGAACGCCCCATAACGGGCGAACACCGGATGTTCCAGTCAAACTTATGTTCGACCCGAACATCAAGCTCATCCTAATTGTGGGAGACCAGATATAGTAAATGCAGGGGTTCCTACAATTAGCAGTAATAATTGAAAGCAATAGGAAGCTGCCAACGCTCACAACTAATCGCGCCCACTCACATGTAATCACTCATGCAGTGTTCACATGCAGTTGATCAGACCAGGGCACAGACTTCTTGCAGGCAAGGTGCAGGCAGGGTGCATTCACAGGTGTGGATGCACCCAGGCTTAACCAAGGCACTTAACGAATGCATTGTGGTGGTGGTGGTGGTGGTGGTGGTGGTGGTGGGGTCGGGCAATGCAAGTGGATTTTTTTTTTTTTGTGCCTAGAGTTGGGTTTTAAATCTTGCTACAGACTTCTGAACCACAAATTAAACTCCATTGTAAACAAACAAGTGTGTAGAAGTATGTGTAGAAAGAATTGCAGAAACAATCAATAACCAACTCAGAATCTAATGCAGTGTTTCTCAACTCCAGTCCTCAAGGCGCCCCAACAGGTCATGTTTTCAGGCTAACCATTATTTTGCACAGGTGAGATAATCAGTATTTGATCAGTATGATTGCCTTAGTAATTACCACAGCCGTTTCATCTGAGGGAAATCCTGAAAACAAGACCTGTTGGTGCGCCTTGAGGACTGGAGTTGAGAAACACTGATCTAATGTACTGTGATTTTCCCATGGAGCATGTAATAAGATTCATGTTTAAAGGAATGTACAGTTTATGCTTGAGGATTTGAACTGAGAACGTATATCGGGTTACTTTGCCCTTCTAATAAAGTTACAGGCTTTTATTTTACACTATTGTTCCCCCAAAGTCAACTATACTGTAAAAAGTGCGTGTGTGTGTGTGGGGGGGGACCTAGTGTATTTGGTAATTAGCCGCTATGGGGCGCTGTTCTGGTGCTGTCTATGGAGGATGGATGAATTACATACAGCTGCATCACTCCACTTTGCTCTCAGTCCTGTCTTCAGGCAAGTTATGTCACACTTTTCATTAGCAGATGCAAAAAAAAATCAGCTCAGGTTCTATATAATGAATTTCATCAGGTTCTGTAACGCAAAGCTGCTGTGCATTGTGATATCCAAGCCCCCAGCCATCTATTTCTGTCCTCTCTTGTTCTCAGCAGTCTCTGCCTGTCTGCATAGCAACCTGTAGGGATGCTGCGAAAGTCACTTCATAAGCGACTAGCATGAAGCTGATCATCCAGCAGCCAGGGGGTTAATGGGAGCATCGTGTCCCCACTAAAAGGAGTGCTTAACCCTGTCATTGCCACAATCACCCCCTGCAGAGCTGCTGGCATGATAAATGGGAGATGGCAGCAGGGGAAGGGAATGTCTGCATGAAATCCTTCCAGCTTGACGTACAGTAACTGGATATTAAGGCTGTCCTACAGTCCTAGGGGCTGATCAGTGCAGAAATCATTTACAGGCAGTTAGCCTTGCTATGTATCAAAGCAAGAAGAGTGATCGTAAATCCGGGGAGAATACTCTTCCTCCAATTATATACTCTAGTCCAGATCTTTGGTGTAAGCTGCCCCAGATCACTAAACAGATCATACATTCCTCAACAATGTATCGACAGTTGTCCAGCAACAAGCCTCCATCTGCTCATAGAAAAGCGACCCTGATCTACCTGTTGCCTGCAGTGACAGTTGTGCAACCCTCACTATGAATAGAAGAACTCAGTACAGTGATATACTCCTATCTGCTCATAGAAAGGGGACCCTGACCTGCAGTGACAGTTGTGCAGCCCTCACTATGAATAGAACTTAGTACAGTGCCATGCTCCGATCTGCTCATAGAAAAGCGACCCTGATCTACCTGTTGCCTGCAGTGACAGTTGTGCAGCCCTCATTATGAATAGAAGAACTTAGTACAGTGCCATACTCCTATCGGCTCATAGAAAGGCGAGCCTGACTTGCAGTGACAGTTGTGCAGCCTTTATTATGAATAGAAGAACTTAGTACAGTGCCATACTCCTATCGGCTCATAGAAAGGCGAGCCTGACTTGCAGTGACAGTTGTGCAGCCCTCATTATGAATAGAAGAACTTAGTACAGTGCCATACTCCTATCGGCTCATAGAAAGGCGAGCCTGACTTGCAGTGACAGTTGTGCAGCCTTTATTATGAATAGAAGAACTTAGTACAGTGCCATACTCCTATCGGCTCATAGAAAGGCGAGCCTGACTTGCAGTGACAGTTGTGCAGCCCTCATTATGAATAGAACTTAGTACAGTGACATGCTGCGATCTGTTCATAGAAAGGCGAGCCTGACTTTGCAGTGACAGTTGTGCAGCCCTCATTATGAATAGAAGAACTTGGTACAGTGCCATACTCCTATCGGCTCATAGAAAGGCGAGCCTGACTTGCAGTGACAGTTCTGCAGCCCTCATTATGAATAGAAGAACTTAGTACAGTGACATGCTCCGATCTGCTCATAGAAAGGCGACCCTGACCTGCAGTGACAGTTGTGCAGCCCTTATTATGAATAGAACTTAGTACTACAGTGACATAATCCGATCTGCTCATAGAAATGCGACCCTGACGAGCAGTGACAGTTGTGCAAGCCTCATTATGAATAGAACTTAGTACAGTGACATGCTCCGATCTACTCATAGAAAGGCGACCCTGACCTGCAGTGACAGTTGTGCAGCCCTCATGAACAGAAGAACGTTGTATGGTTACATGCTCCGATCTGCTCATAGAAAGGCGACCCTGACCTGCAGTGACAGTTGTGCAGCCCTCATGAACAGAAGAACGTTGTATGGTTACATGCTCCGATCTGCTCATAGAAGGGCGATGCTGACCTGCAGTGACAGTTGTGCAGCCCTCATTGTGAATAAAAAAACATAGTACAGTGACATACTCCGAGCTGCTATTAGAGGCGATCCTGTTGTAGGTATTCCCTGAAAAGTGACTCTACTGTAGCCTGTACCTGCAGTAACAGTTGTGCAGCCCTTATTATGGACATTGGAGTGACATGCTCCGATCAGCTCATGCAAAAGCGATCCTGCTGTAGGTATTCCCTGCACTGACAGTTGTACACCCCTCATGAATTGAATGGAAGATCTTAGTCCAGTGACATCCTCCGATCTGTTATTAGAAGCGATCCCGATGTATCTGTTCCCTGGAATGACAGTTGTGTGGCTTTCATTGTGAATAAAGATTTTAGTACATTGGCGTGCTCCGATCGGATTTTAGAAGCAGTCCTGCTGTACCTATTCTCTCTGCAGTGATCGTTGTGTAACCCAAATTGTTAATGTTTATCAACAATGTGTCAGGATAGTGCGGGATGTGAGCTCAGGCGTTGTATAATATGTGTTACATTAGGATTGTCAGTGCTGGAGCCCCTATGAGGCGATGTACTGATCCCCCTATGTGATGAGTATTAGGAAGTCTTATGCCATGACAGCAGAGAGCAGAGCGCAGTGGAGGGGATGCCTGCACTCCTGAGCACAGAGGAGCTGCTCTGCACAAACTGGCTGTTGCTGCCTCTGCACCTCTTTCTTTTCTTCTGCTTCTCATCGCAGATCGAAATCCCCCTCCACTCCAGCTAATCCTAGTCTTTTCTGACAGAGGGAGGGATTTTTATTTCTTCTTCTAGTTAGAGATCATGCATGCAGATGCTCCCTGGTTCGCCTGTGACTCTACTAGTAGTAATCAGATGCCAGCCACTCATCCTGGTGGCCTGCTGCAGTAGCAAAAGAGAACCTGTTCAGGGACTAAGACTTTCCAGGACCTCCAGGTGGTGGACCTGTGTGCCCTTTTCCCAGGGGCGCAGGGGAATTTCCTCGGCGATCTGCTGACAGTTGGAGAAAAGGTTGATCTTCTTCAGCATCTGACAGCATCAGGGACCTCCTATTTGGATCTAAGTAGTGGGAAGACCTTTGAAGACTGATGCGACGTTGAGTCACACCAACAAAAGGGAACTGGGGCAACCTGCTGCTCGGGATTTTAATGCACGACGGATCTGAAGACCAACCTTTGCGGGAGAGCGGGAGCTCGATCAAGAATCCTGAAAGAGGACCTTCTGGTAGGGACCTTCTATTGGGGATCAACGGAACCTCGAGGTCACAGCAGCACGTTGGAGCTGGATTAAAAATCCTGTAGAGGACCTTCTGGCTGGCACCAGTGGAGCCTCAGGGTCTCAGCACGTCGGAGCTGGACCAATATTACTGAAGGGGACCTTCTGGTGGTGATCTACTGGTGGTTGGGATCTTCTGGTGTGGACCAGCGGAGCCTCCGGGTCTCAGCAGTGCACGTTGGAGCTGGATCAAGAAACCTGTAGGGGACCTTCTGGTGGGGATCTTCTGGTGGGGACCTCAGGGTCTTAACAAGTTGGAGCTGGATCAAGAATCCTGAAAGGGGACCTTCTGGAGGGGACCGACGAAGCCTCAGGGTCTCAGCAAGTAAGGAAAGATCAGGACCTGTTGGACAAAGTTGGAGAAAGTCGGAAGCTCCCTATTTTGCTTTGGGGAGGGTTGGAGTGACCGAGAAGACGACGAAGGGAGAAGGAAAGGCAGCAGGAGCCCCTGCCGGGAATATGGGCACTTTGAGGGACTTGCAGTATGCTTTGCAGGAGAAGATAGAGGAGCTAAGGCAGAGGGATGCTCTGATAGATGAGCTGGAGCTGGAGTTAGACCAGAAAGACGAGCTCATCCAGAGATTGCAGAATGAATTGGATAAGTATCGTTCTGTCATCAAACCGGCCACCCAGCAGGCTCAGAAACCTTGTACCTTGGGGGAACAGAGGACCAAGAGGCAGGCTATATCAGCTGAGCCAACTGCTTTTGACCTCCAGGATCTCAGCCATGTCACTCTTCCTTTCTACCCCAAGAGCCCACAGTAAGCGCCTTGTGTCCTTGTAGCATCCTGTGTGTGCTAGTTCAGTGCTTCTCTGTATTGTCTGTCCATCCACCTGTGTATAGACGACCTACTGCACCTTCTGCTTTCCATTTCTGTCCTCATCCTCTGCAGTTCTGTCTAACTAACACGTCTGTATGGGCTCTTGTGCACATGTATACCCCCAAACAAATCCACAATAACTGCACCCATCTATATGTTGTTGTCAGATGCCCAGGTATGTGGAACTACATCATTTCTATGTTTCAAAAACTTTTGAATCATGTGTGCTGCTGCTTTTCTGTGCAGAGGTGCAACTTCGTAAGGGGGTTATGTTCAGTGTTTAATGTTTTGATACTTGCATGTCTTTTTTTGTTAGGACTGTTTGCAATTTTCTATGTACTTTGAAGTTGTATGAGACATGGTAACCCTCCAGAAAGTAAGAAGCTAGCATGTGGACTGCTGATATTGGTAACCCCCCAGAACGTAAGAAGGTAGCATGTTGTCTGCCAAAATTGGCACCCCCCCCCCCAAAAAAAAGTAACTAGGTAGCATGTGGACTGCTAATATTGGCACCCCCCAGAAAGTAAGAAGGAAGCATGTTGTCTGCTAAAATTGGCAACCCCCCCAGAAAGTAAGAAGGTAATACCTGGGCTGCTAATATTGGCACCCCCCAGAAAGTAAGAAGGTAGCATGTTGTCTGCTAAAATTGGCAACCCCCCCCCCCCCTGCCCCCAGAAAGTAAGAAGGTAGTACCTGGACTGCTAATATTGGTAACACCCCCTAAAAAGTAACTAGGTAGCATGTGGACTACTAATATTGGTACCCCCCCCTCCCCCAGAAAGTGACAAGGTAGTGTGTGGACTGTAAATAAAGATTGACATTTAAGTCCACTGAAACTATTTTGCAACTAAAATATGTAATAGTGATACTATGTTAGTATTGGCAGACAGCAACCAACTGTTTGAATCAAAAAGGAAGAAAGGTGAAATCCCTTTGCTACAGAGGCACTTGTTAAGTAGACTCGATCTTCTAAAGCAGCGTTTTTCAGCTCCAGTCCTCAAGGCACCCCAACAGGTCATGTTTTCAGGATTTCCCTCAGATAAAACGACTGTGGAAATGACTAAGGCAGTAAAACTGATCAAATCACCTGTGCAAAATAATGGGAATCCTGAAAACATGACCCGATGAGGACTGAAGTTGAGAAACACTGTTCTAAAGTGTGGAGTTTGAAATAACTTGTGCTTCCAAGTTAAAGCGTATCTAAACCCAAAGACACGATTGTACTATATTGCAGCTTACCAGTCCTTAGATGTGGTGACTGCATTAGTTTTCTTTTTTTAAACTTTTTTTTTTTTTTACTTTATTTTCAGTGACCTGGGCAGTAACACATGTTGGGTGATATTTCACAAAAACTGGTACACACAGAATCTGGTGCAGCTGTAAATAGTAACAAATCTGCTTTCAACTTCAGCTTGTTCAATTAAGCTGTAGCAATAAAACCTGGAAGCTGATTGGTTACTATACACAGCTGCACCAGATTTAGTAAATCCCTCCCTTTCTGACTTAGGGTGGATACACTCCTTCTATTCTGTCAATGGAGGAGCAAGATACCCACCCTTGGACAGAAGCACTGACAACCAAAACAAACAAAAATGACATACATGACAAATTAAAGCCTAACTCCAGCTAACACTTTTTATTCCCATTTTGGGATAAAGCTTTTAACTTAATACATTTAGGCTGGCCACTGTAAGCACCCCTGCCAGTGTTAAATGGTTTGTCTCAAACTTATAATTACCACTTTTGCTGGACAGCTAGGTTTGATAAAGGAATAAAAAATCAACAGACATACTGGCAGGATCAACAGGTGAGAATAAAAAAAAGTAACAAAACTAATTAAGCCACCACATCTAGGGAAATTATAAGTTTCAATATCTAAAAATGTTGTTTTGGGGTTTAAGGCCCTAGTAGGCCCGTATGGAGAATGGTTTTGGATATATTGCCCATAGAAAAGAGGTGGGAATTCTGCAAGCAAGACTCTGGAAGTTTGGGTGATGTTCAGCTTTACAACCCTGTTTTCATAGAATGCATTTGCTTACAAAGTTTTCAGAGTTTAAGTAAGGACATTTGTTTTCAAAGTTTCTGTAAGGATTTACAATAGATATATACAACCTATATATGTATATACTGTATATATACTTTTATGAACCTTTGAATGATGCTGTAAAGCCAAAACATCAAAGACAATTAGTTAATGCACAGCTCCCCCATGGCTTGATTATACGAAACATCAAGAGCCTTGTTCCCAAATCATCCCAAACAGACTGTTTTCATCTCCACACACATAATATATGGAGATGAGTCAGAGAGGAGTGAAAAGAGATTGCGTTGATTTTTTTACATGCCTCTTATTTACATATTCCCTTTATTCTGATTACCGTAATCAGTTCTGTTTGCCTTTGAGCTTGATGTATTTGGACTAACTTTAAAATAACTTTAAAATAAATATTATTATTCTATCTACCACAACAGAGTACTATGACCAGCAAAAACTAAACCGGTCTCCAGATCTGTAATAAAAGAAAGTATTTTGCACCCAAAGCTACTGGGTCTGGGTGGTCCCTATAGGGTTTCTCATCATTCACAAATAATACAGCGATGGCGGCGAATAAAAGGCTACAGTGCATGTGGTTTAAAAATTCACTTAACAATGGACTCAGTGTTCCCACTTTGGCTACAAAGTTTCTTTGTACAGATGGAAAGTTTACAAATAACCTTTTATGTTATTATTTATTTTTTTGTTTTTTAAATAAGTTGAATCAGTAGACATAGGGAATATTTACTAAAACTGGAGCACTCCGAATCTGGTGCAGCTGTGCATGGCAGCCAATCAGCTTCTAACTTCAGCTTGTTCAATTAGGCTTTGACAATAAATCCTGGAAGCTGATTGGTTTCTATGCAGAGCTGCAAAAGATTTTGAACTTTCCAGTTTTAGTAAAATCTCCCCGATAGTATTACAAGCTCCAGCAGGTAGGCATGGTGTGTTCTTGCTTAGGGCTGGTTCACACCGGGATAACACAAGAAAGTGGCATGCATTCTGTACGATTCCTGTTCATTACCGTGCGGTGCGATTTTGGAGCTCATTCATTTGAATGGGCTGAAATTGCACTGGGATGCAGAGAAAGTGGTGTATGCAAGTAGTTTTAAAAAACACTCCGCAATAAACTGCATGGTACTGCGGTACCATGCGATTATGTGCTCACAAATGCACTGCATGGGGGTGCTGGTCATTGGCAGCCCGTGCATAAGGGGCACATGGGCGCCACTCCCCATCCATGCGTCCAGCCCCCTAATCTAAATGTGGGGTGCCGGATGCATGGATTTCAATGGGTTTTTCTTTAGAAGCGGTGTTGCTGATGTTGCTGGTGTTTCCCGCCTTCAAGTCTGTCTCCCGCTGGGGGGAGTGGCACTGGTAAAAATACATGGGCACCCGCAGAGATTGCAAAGGCAGTGTGTTTTGAGACCGGTGCGGGAAACATGCACAAAAGACTCCTTATCTGGTGTGAGCCGGCCTTAAAGGTCTACAATTGCCTTTTATTTTATTTTTTTAACCTCTTTTCGCTAGCATGGCACATATATGCGACCTCTCGGCGGGTAGGCTTTAACCTCCCTGGCGGTATGATTATTTCGGATTTTAGGTGCTGAAAGCGGTACAATTATTTTGCATGGAAATTTGGCGTTTTATATTGTAGGTCTGTAATTCTTACCAATAACACACTTAAATCTGTCCAAACAAGAGTCTAGTAGATATCCCGGGTATGATAAAGTTTGAAACACAAAAACATAAATTATAATATAATAAATAAAAATAAATAATTAAAAAAATAAAAATAAAATAATAATAAAATAAATTTCCCCACGATTCACTATCGCTCAATTCTGCAAGTGTTCTAATTTACTATCGCTGTTTTCTAGCTGGTCTAAAACCATTTTTGACGTAAAGGGACACTTTTTGGTTGCTATGGACAATCTCCAGTTTCCAGGCAGAAAGAACAGTATATATAATATAGAACTGCATGCAGGGCATAGGACAAAGCACTGGGGACAAAAGGGATGTGAAATAATTTCATACAGTACTGTAATCTGTAAGATTACAGTACTGTATTTGTTATGCTTTTTACAGTTTTTTTAATTTGCCGCCAGGCTCCGCCCCCATGCGTCGCGACGCTCGCAGGGAACGGAGCCTGGCACAGAGAGGCTTCGGGCAGAGGACGGAGCCCACGGACACTGCGGGGGACATCGCAGGATCCCGGGAACAAGGTAAGTAACGCCGCCCCAGGATCCTGCAATGCGATCCCGAGTGTGGCTCGGGGTTACCGCTAATGGGACTGAATTTTAACCCAGAGCCACACTCGGTAAAACCGCCAGGGGGGTTAAAGGATAAGTTCACATGTTCCGTTCCACCTGTTTTTAGGGTGGAACATGTAACATGTTCCCAATCCTGCAGCCACTGCCCAACCCCCACACTCCTTGTGGCAGCAGAACAGGGAGAAATTCCTCATACCAGCTGTCACAATTTGAATTCAGGGCAGCTGTGCGGGGCTCCGTTATTCATGAACTACTTGTAGTTGGCTTGTAGTTCTCAATGAACTACCACGGCGTTGTAGAGCGCCGTGGTAGTTCATTGATTTTTCCTGTCAGTGATGTAGATACGGGTTTAGATACGGGATGTACAGGCACACAGATGCACAGAAAGATCTGCAGGAGACCTGCATGGCACCAGCAATGTGCTGATCACTGGTTCATTGCATTACAGGCTCCAAAAAAGAAATAATTAATAAATGCACATTTTTTCACCTGAAAAAAATGTGCATTTATTTTTTTTAAAGTGAACTTATCCTTTAATGCAGAGAGGCCACATATATGTAAACACACTTTTTTACAGGCGGGGACCGGAAAACTCATGATGCATACTTGCGATTGGGAGCTTTACAATCATGTGACCATTGTGACAGCCAATAACAGCGATCACATGGCCTGAATGCCCACCTCTGCCTCCCGGCATTCAGAAGCTCTTAAAGGGCTGGGAGTTGGCAGCGGGACAGGGATTAAACAAGAGGAGATTTACCCTGGGTTGTGTGTCTTGGGATCAGACGTATAGGGTTGATTTACTGAAGACAAATGGACTGTTCACTTTGTAATGGAAGTTGCACTTTGCAAGTAAATTTCTCCCAGAGCTTAATGAATCTGGTGAAATTTCATTTTGTGAGGAATCGCATGTAAGTAAATAAAATTTTTTTAAAAATCAGCATTTTCGCTTGCATGTGATTAGATGGAAGTCAGCAGAGCCTAATCTCATTCACTAAGCTCGGGGGAAATTTCCAATGCAGATTGCAACTTCCCATGCAAAGTTAACAGTATATTTCCCTTTAATAAGTCAACCCCATAGTGTGTTATAGGAATAATCACATCCTGTGAAGTGATGGCTTACTGGGAAACTGTCAGGAGACACTGAATAATGTAGTAATAACAAATTAACTTTGGGTCAATTTACTGAAAAGCATCAGTTTTATGCCAGAAAAAAATGTACTGCTTGAAATATGCAATTAGGTCACAAATAACTGAAAATTTGACACTAACCCAATATCCGGTTGGGAGTCTAAAGTGAAAATAAGGTATCTGATCTGCTTTTTCGCTAGTCAGCCCCATGTCACACATCACGTATAATACATCCAAGCACTGGATAATCAGTTGAGTAAGATTCTTTGGGTTAACCAAGGACACGTGCTAGTAGCTTGTGGTTTTTAAGTACTTCTTCAACTGTAACTACGAGTGTTATTATAAAGGCATATTAAACATGGATTTTACTAGATGGGAATTCTAAAATGAACTCTAAAAATCTCCATCCACCATTTAGTATAGAAGAATACTCTATAAATACACAGTCGCCTCCTACTTGCTAATTTCCCATTTCATGTCTTCACACTATTAAAATTCACACTTTGATCTATTAGAAGGAACACATGGCATTCTGAAAATAGGAGCATTTGCTATCAGTATGCTGTCAACAGCAAACTGGAGAATCACTTCCCAGCATATTAACAGGTAGCAGACTGCAGGCTTTAGCTCAGTGTGCAAGCAGAAGATACCTGCATTGATCTCAAAAGACTCATTTTCAATAATTACGACAAACTGCAGTATCAAAACCTCAGTATTGTCAGGCAGCGGATAGAACAACCCCGTACAAGCTGAAATTTGGGGCTTCCATCATTTGATACAATGCACTTCATCAGTTTTCTATATACTCAGCCACTGCTGAATGCAGTTTATGTAATCACAGCGTGGGTTAGCTGAATACATTCTCCAGAGAGGGTGATAAAAATCCTTTAGAATTAAGCTTGAACAGCAGGGACAGTTTATACAATCCATGGGGATTGCCAATGTCAATCACTGAAACAATGTTAAGCACATTCACTTTCTCTTATGCCTTTATCAGTTTTGGCAGTGCTTTAAAAAAGACCTAGAGCAGTTCCTGGATATATTGCATAAACATTTGACTTCATCATTTCAATATTGGTGGTAAAGCAACTTAGAGACGGGTATGCGTGCAATGCATATATACAATTTGTGATGCATGATGAATGAAGTGCATTATACATGTCATACATTAATATATGTAAAAAGGAAGTTTGCCTTGTATTTACATTAGTACTAAATATTAACATTCAGTGTAAGTACCTGTGCTGTCAGAGTTAATATTGCTAAATCCTCTATACTTTCCATCATTTTGCAGCAATCTGTCTATACTCTTTATATGATGCAGGAAGACATTCCTATTTTATGCAATAATTGTATGGTGTGCAATCCCCTAATGGGAATAGTGGTCTAAAACAATGTATATGCTCTTATTGTTGCTGTTAGCTGCTTCTAAGGCATGACCATGTTTTGCTCTGTCTAGCAATGGAGGTTATGCCTGGTTCCCTAGCAACAGGAGGGTAACATCGGAATGTTGTGCTGTCAGGCATGGAACAATGATATTCCTATACAGGGCTCCTCTCTATTCTATGCCAGGTCTATCTTCCCTCTATCAGCTGTTTTGTCTCTCCTTTTTGAATCATCTGTCTGCTTTTTGTTCCATGGTTTGAGTCAGAGGAACCTTGTGTTCTATTCTACTGCCCTTTCATTCTGCTTTAATCTTCTCAGTCACATCAGCCTCTCACAGTTCTATTATACGCTGTTTGATTACCTGTACGTGATACTGTATTCCTATGGATCCTTCTCCCTTCATAACAGGTCACACTTGCCATTTTCTACTATAGTGTGTACTTTTCTTTTTCTGCTATTAAAGCATAACTTCACCTTTTATAAGTTTGATAATGTAAGCAATATAAGATATTTATTAAATAGTTTTCATTACGGTCTAATATGCCAATAAAAGGCCAAGAAGGACCTGTTCTGTCCAATGACCAATGTTGAAATATTGCTTTTTGCAAAGGAACTCAAGAAATGTTTGAAAACTGTTAATAGCCACAATCAATACTGGAAGAGCCTGTTCTAGCAAAAGTGGACCATTTCCAGCAACCTATCCCCACCTTTTTATCATGAAAAAAGAACCCTTGAAAAAGCTTTGTGGTCTCAGGAAGCCCCCTCTAATTTTTTTTTATCTACAGCTCATGATATATCCACCTGATGAGCAGATTTTAAAAAGTTTTAAATAAAAGAATAAAGAATGGGATGTACCCAACCACCCCATCCCCTCGTACGCTTTATACAACCGATTTATCTTCAGTAATAATCTAAACACAAAAAAATATTAAAAAGTGTGCTGAGCACTTTCTTTCATTGTCATTTTAAGGGCTTTTTCACACTGCTGCAATGCGGGAACCCTGCAAATCCACTGCGGGTTCCTGTATTGCACGTCTCCCGGCGGCAGTTCACACTGCCCTATGCGAACTGCTGGGAATGTCAATTAAAAGTTAATGACACCCCCAAATCAGTTTGCAGATCGCAGTGCGATCTGCAAACACAAACAGGAATCGGATCTGATTCTGCTGAGGACCAAAAAAGGGTCCTGTGCGAGTTTGGTCCAAAGGCGATGCAAATTTAAGCATACTATCTGTATGACTGAATTTGCATCGCACGGACATCGCATGTGATTTGCACTGCAGTGCGGTGTGAATCACATGCGATCTCGCACCATGCAGCAATGTGAGCTGGCCCGTAGGCTCAATTCACACCTATGCATTTTTAGTGCTTTTTGCATTTTGCAGATTTGCACTACAGTCCACTTAACATGGTTTCCTATTGGACATGTTCTGTAGTGCAAATATGCAAAATGCAAAAAGCACTAAAAATGCAAAGGTGTAAATTGAGTCTTAAGCAAGAGAGCAATCTGCCATCGCTGTCTCTTAAAGTGTTACCAAACCCAGGACCCTGCATTCACTATAACTGGTCTCCCACAGGACACAGAACATGGAAATGCAATAGTTTTAGTAAATAAAAACTGCTAAATACCTTTTTCATCAGTAGTTAGAGCAGTCTTGTGACTTCTACATGCAGAAAGTGTCCTGGCTGAGATTCAGAGGACCCAGAGAACCCCAATGGACCCCAAGGCAAAACTGTTAACCACTAAGTCACTGTGCTGCCTGCCTCCCACTTGAGCAGATGTAAAGCATCTGCTTCTTTGGTTAACTTCACCTTTCATTAACCTTATATAAGTGTATGCATAGCATATGACTGAATCAAATACTGCAGTTTCTCAACTACTGTGGAGTTAGGATTTTCACTTTTTCCCACTGAAGTGTGCCACAGTTTACATCACATTCCTTTTAAAGGTGCTCAGTTGTGCTAGTAACCTGTGATGTTTATACATGTGCTTCTTTATATGAAAAAAGTACCCCTTTCAGTGGTCCAATGCCCTTTAATCCATTTATAGAAGAGCATTTTGCTACTTTGTTTTGGGAATTAATGTTAAAAATCTCTTTGGGATGGTATTTAACCCCTGCCAAATTGACACACTTTAAAAGATCAAATGTCTCCTCTTTGCTGGAGGAATTGTGGGCATATAGGGGACATCTTTCATACCCTATGGGAACGCTGAGTCCTACACCCATACTGGCAGAAGATTTTTGTGATCTTATCCAAAATGGCTCACTGCCACATTCCCTCTTCCCCTAGCCTGGCACTAATGAATTTTAGATATAGCATCTATTGATCCAGCCACCAGACACTCTGTTACACATATCCTACTGGCAGTCAGACTCAGACTTGTGAGACTATGGAAGAACCTGTGCCTCTCACCCTATCAGATGCCCTAGATGTAGTCCACAAGCACTATTCTTATGAACTCATGATGGCTTCCACCAACGTTATATACAGAAAAAACTTGCTCCTCTGGTAACCCTGGTTGCAGTGGTTCCAAGCCAACCGCTACACACTACCACCTTGATGTACTGTATATGTAGTGTACTAGTATACCCTAGAGATCTGACATGACTTCTCCTCCTGTCCATTACCAAAACCCCATACTGTTACTTTTGTGATCACCCGATGGCCTTCCACTGGAAATCATCCTAACTTTCATCCTACCTTTTGATTTCCTAGCATTCCTGGACTACACATCTGAAATATTGTTAATGTTGAAATATTTATCCTGCTACTTTATTTTTTATATGCTTATCCTTAGTTACTTTTGAAAAACTTTCAATAAAAACAATGAAAAGGAAAAAGTACCCCTTGCAATTGCCATTAAGGTATATCAAATCTTCACATAATTTTTTGGGGAGGCAAAAATAACCCCTATGAAACGATTCAGGCCCAGTGTGGCAAAGTTTTAGGGAAACAGCAGAAAGCTTCTGATTTCATTATTTTACCAGAAGTTCCTCCATTGTAATTATGCCAACATAAAATGTTTGACTTTTTTTCCTTCTCAGTTTAATAGAGAGTTGTATGGTTCAGACCACTGTCGACCTTCTGAAAATGGCAGTTGCCTGGCTATCTCTGGCCTGAAGTAGATGAAAGTTAGCAATGCTGATCTGCTTGTTCTGGGTCAGTAATTCAAATAATATTGGAGCTTTGAATCAGTATGAGAACCAGATATATAGCATTTTGAAATGGAAAGTTCAGCAGTGCAAACCTACTCATGATTAGAAGGCATAAATTAAAGATCAAAAGTGTTTTATCTGCAGTTGTTGTTATTTTTTGTAACAATTATACATATACCTTCAAGTCTCTATATATTTTCTGCTGTGCCAGAGCAGAGTGACATTGATTCATGAATATCATTTTCTTTTATGAGCTCAATAATAGGATTGAGTGACTCACAAGGGCCCACAGAACCATAAACTGCAAATGCCAGGTTAAGCAGTTTTTTCTGTATTATATCCCTTAGATTCTTCTTGTTTGTCAGCATCATTTGTCTCTTTTCCTAAACATATCAATAAATTCCCAGTGTGCAAAATATTTAAAGGAATCTGCAATGTTCTTTTGCCATTAACACTACACTGGTTTACATATATAGCTTGCCAGTTGAAAGGAAGAGAACTTCCCTTCATATTTCTCTGAAGGTTTCTCTGCACAAATACAGAGAAGTTAATTTGATATGTATTGGAAGCAGTCTATTAATACATGAAATAAAACTTAATAAATAAAATATATTGAAGTATGGCTATAAAAAGTAATGGTCTCTAAACGTAATCTTTTGGAGCTTCAGCACTATTGCAGGGGAAAATTCTATTTTGATAAGTACCAATATATGAGATTAACACTTCAGTAAATAAGTAATTGTCCTTCCACAGCATTATATAGAGTTATTATGGCTCATTTATTGGCAAAGGTTAGGCTGTTATGATCTAATTGTTAGACAAATTGCACATATGTAGGAAACACACAACTGTCCCACCTGCTTGTTATCTATTGCATTGATTCAGGCATGATGGCAAATCCTAAAGCATAATAGCCACAACTACCTATGTATGTGGTCATTGGCGGGGCTTCTGAATCACTTAATCTTTATGATTTGTCCTTGGACATGTATATACAAAGCTGTTAAAGCTGAACTAAACACTCACTTTCCCTACTTCTAGGCATTGATGTTGAGTCTCTCTATACCTCGATCCCGCATGAATGCGGGATCGAGGCGGTGAGATGGTTCCTGGAGTCCAGATACCCTGAATTTGGATCTCAAAACGAGTTCCTCATAGAACTACTTGAGTTCGCCTTGATGAACAACTATTTCCAGTTTGCTACGCACTATTACCAGCAAGTCAGAGGGACCTCGATGGGAGCCGCGTGGGCACCGTCATATGCGTGCCTCCACCTGGGACGATGGGAGGAGGAGGACGTGTATACCTCAGCCATGTATGCGAAGTATGTGCACACATGGCTGAGGTATATTGATGATGTACTGGTGGTATGGAGGGGCTCCAGGGAAGAGGCGCATGTGTTCATTGAGCATCTAAACTTTAACGGTCGTAACATCCGTTTGACCCATATCATAGATGAAAGACAGATCCCTTTCCTCGATCTCCAGATTACCTTTGATGGGGACAAACTTAGCACCTGTACCTATCGTAAGACCACTGCAGCTAACACCCTCTTGAGGGCCGATAGCCACCACCCTCCATGGCTCAAAAATGGTATCCCGATCGGTCAGTTCCTAAGATTAAAAAGGAACTGTACCAAGAAAAGTGACCTTAGAAGGGAAAACATTGATTTGTACAAACGCTTTAGGGAACGTGGGTATTCACATGGACAGATTCGAAAAGCTAGAGCAAAGGCAGCAAGCCGGGACAGGAAAAGCCTTCTCTCCCTGGACCCCAAGCCAGAGACCAAAGGTCAGTTTGACCCAGGCCCGGTACGGATAATCACCTCGTATGAATCCCAATGGGAGACCGTACGAGAAGTTTTGGGAAAACACTGGAACATACTGACCAATGGCCCTGGTTTGAAGGAGATTGTGGGCGAATCACCTAATATGGTGGCCAGGAGGGCCAGAAATTTGGGTGACATTTTAATCCATTCTGAATTCACCAAGGAGGCAAACCCAACCTGGTTGTCAGAATATCCTAGGAGTAAGGGGATGTTCCCCTGTAATAGATGCCAAATCTGTCCATTTGTAGATAGAACATCAACTTTTTATGATGCCAGAGGGGAGCATATGTATGAAATACGAGATCTCATCAATTGCTCCACAAGCAAGGTGATCTACATGCTCACGTGTCCTTGCCCAAAAATATACATTGGGAAAACCAAGAGGGCTTTGAAGACAAGGATAGGTGAGCATCTGAGAGAAATAAAGGGTGAAAAAGAAAGAGACCCTGAAAAAAGCCGTGAAAAACCTTTGGCAAGGCATTTTGCCCTCTACCATCGGGGAAAACCCGATGGATTGAGGGTGAAGGGCATCTACTCACTTAAATTACCCCCAAGAAGGGGTGATTTTAATCGGATCCTTCTACAGAAAGAAAAAAGATGGATTTATCGTTTGGGGTCCCTTGCCCCCCAAGGCCTCAACACTGAGTTGAACCTCCAAGTTTTCCTCGAGACTTGAAAGAACCTTCCCCTCCTCCCTACGAGCCCCACTCGCTCCCCTTCCCCTTTCTCTTCTTTCCCCCTCCTTTTTTCCCCCCCCCCTTCCCCGGGTTTCCCCCCCCCCCCCTGCTTCCCCTTTCCATACCCCCCCCCCTTTCCCCTTTGGCCCCCCCCCCTCCCTTTTCCCAAAACCCCCCCCCCCCCTCCCTCCCTGTATGAGGGTGCACGTTGGTGTAAATCGGTAGGATACAGGATGGCTAAAAGATGATCATTTGTTTAATTTAGAGAAGATTTGATTAAAGATCTTTACATTATTAGATAGATGTACCACCAGAATCTAAGTCATATTTGAAGTGCACTATTTCAGCGCGCACTCATGAATAGCACAAATGATTTCAGCCCTGTCAAATTCTCTTAAACTCTCTGAGATTTGGCCTTTTAATGGATGAATCTGTTTTGAAAAAGCACAGAAAACTGGAATCTATTTGAATGCTCTATTGACACTGCCGTAATTGTGAGGCTGCAACAGGGGTTAATCCCCTTCAATAAAAGGAACGACTGGTCCCCACCCTCACTACGTCCAGACGAAGCTAAACCCACTGAAGGAAGCGAAACGCGTTGACGTCACAGCCGTCATGTGACGCCGACTCACGTAACATCCCCCGTGCACGGGAAGCAATAGGAACAGCCACAAGATTAGCGCAGCCGCGCTTTATACCAACACGCTCAGCGTGACTTAAACCGACGAGCGGCACCGATTTTTGTGGACGAAAGGTGGAATTTTCTGGAGTTACCTCCATGATCAGAGACAACGGACACACAGATGGTGTGAGTAACCAGAGAGTATGAATAAGACATCCAAGTGACCAACGGAAGCGGTAAGACGCTTATACATTATATAGCCTTGGTATCTGCCTGTGGAATGAGATATTACAAAGGATGAAACGGAAACCGGGCAGACCCATACACCGGTAAACCTGCCACTGCAGCAGCTACCAGTGATTGACTCACAAACAAACAGCTGATGAAGTTGCTCTCACTCCCTACAGTCTGAACAGCCCACACCTTTGATTCACCAAAAACATATCGGATACCACGATGCTTGGTTAAGATATCAGTGACTTGTCATGGCCAGTGCATCCCAGAGTTTTGATAAAACCCCATCTGCATGTATACTTTAGGAAGGCTCCTTATTGCAGTTAGGGGTTATGTATATCAAGATACGAGATACATGTGTTTGCAAGACAGTCCATTCATCTTCCCCCGGGGGTTATCCACAGGAAACCAGCACAGCACGGTGAAACTTTTCCCTTGGCAATGCCCAACCATCTTGATTTGGAATTTTCCTAATCAACAATAATCATCCTGCTGTCCTGTTTCCCTTGTGGGTAAACGCTTATTAGTTGACGTCCGGACATTTTGCTGTGTGTGTGTGTGTGTGAAAGTGGAGTGTTTGATCCTTGATCCACCCTCACAAGGATAGTACGGCCGTTTTTGTATGTTTATATGTTTGTCTGTGCTTGTATGCAATTTTCATTATCCGGGCTACTCATCATAGGTATGAGACCCGTAAATCATTTTTGCATGGAATTGTACTGTACCTGTTTATACATGATGGTTTATCACAGTTAAGAATAAATTTTG
Source organism: Lithobates clamitans (assembly GCA_037952925.1). Taxonomy (NCBI): domain Eukaryota; kingdom Metazoa; phylum Chordata; class Amphibia; order Anura; family Ranidae; genus Lithobates; species Lithobates clamitans. The sequence continues at coordinate 984,494 of JBBGZY010001693.1, read as the reverse complement.
TAAATTTTTAACCAACTGATTCATAATTCTGCTGCAGAGGTAGCTACTTTTTAAGTCGTGGTAGTGTTACCTAGACTTGCGGTGTATATATGCTAGTTGTCTTTGGCTACAGCAGCAGCACCAAAATAGGTGTATATCGGTGGTAAGACTATGAGATAACCAATACACATACCAGGTTTTGCGGGATAAGTTTCCTTTCTTTTTTCTTCTTCTTTGCTTAATATTTTTTCCTTTTTTTGGTTCACTTTCCCTAATGATGCAACCTCTATGAGCCCCCCCGCTGGCACCGATAAGTTCTTTAAGACTTCCTCTGGGTTTGGGGCCAACAGCCATCTTGATTGGTGAGGCTTAGATAACGTAACTACAGCAATGTACACTGTGCAGCTCAGTGTACATGCTAAAACATCTGGCGAGGGGGATAGTAAGAAGCCTCAATTACAGAAAAGACATGGAATTCATAAAGACTGGCACAGACAGATTTTATGAAAGTGTCTTGCAAGCAAAATCTGTCTCTGTACATCAAAAGAAAGTTGGTCTTCATTAGTTCCCCTTTTGTAAGATACCAACTGTCGGTATTTTATTTTGAATTTGGTGCAGGTGTTGCGTCACAACGTAGACAAAGCAAATTTAGTAGTGGAGCAAATTTAAATGACCTGAATTTGTCAAAACCAAAACTGTTGCATATGTTTTTTTTATTAGGTGAAACACATTAACCAGTGCAATTAATGCCAGAAAAGTGGCATAACATCTTTATTGAATCCCCCCTAGTATGTCTCTTCTGCAGTAAGAAATTCTTCTTGGTTGACTAATGTGTTAAGTTACACTTTAACAGTTTTCCAAGGTGTGCCAACATTGCCTTTTCCAACCCATAAAAAAAAGCTTTGTAGTCTCCTGCCTGAAAAAAGTACAAAGGAAAGTACATCTGTAATGTATCTATAGAGGCTTGGAGTCTGTGAAGCAATGTAAATGCATTACTCACGCTTTGTGATATTTTTGCACTTAAAGTCTATGGATGGATTGTGGTGTCATGGACAGCTTCTGGAGGTTTTGATATGCTTTGTGACAGCTGTGGTGTAGCAACATTCATGCCTGCCAGAGAATAAAGAACACAATTAGCCAGTGAATTCAGAGTTGTCATGTAATGCATTTCTGTATAACCCTATTTGGTTGGTAGTTCAGATGGGATTTTAAACAGAATGTTCCAAAACCAGCAGCATTCCTTTGAAAGCCATTTTTATACTGTAAGGCTAAGTTCAGACGTGTGCGGTTGGGGGGGCAAAAAATGGTGGAGCTGGGATTTTAGCACCCGCCCCCCAGTTTACCCCTCATTTTCTGCAATGGCAGTGGACAGGGGTGTTTACATGCCTCGATCCTGGTTTGCAAAAACATGCTGAAAACGGGGAGGACAGGAAGCCTGCCAATTGGGACCCATTCAAGTGAACAGGCAAGTGCTGCAAACACCCCAAAACTACGTGCATTGCATGCAATTGCAATGCATTTGTCAGCAAAAATGTGGTTAAAACAGGTGGTGAGGAGGTGTCACATAACCTCCTTGCTGCCTGCCAGCAAGGAGGATAAATTCATCATTCATCAGAGGAATGGCTGTATTAGACGCACGTCTAAATCTAATCTTACTGTAGAACTTATTTCTCTTTTCATGTATCCTTGCAATGCAGGATCTTGTTGTTTATATGAAACTGGGATTTCTGTTGGGTCCCTTTGCTATTCACTTTGACACATTGGATATCAGTTTTACCTGAGAACTATTTTTTGTATTCGATAGGTATTACCAGCAACATTTAGGACTTCATTGGTATTGGAAAATGCCTTACAGGTGTATAGGTTGCATTATATAAAATTAAATTTGGCATACTTTCAGAATCAGTTAGCCAATATATTAACAACAAAACTTCCAAAAAGTTCATAAAGAGTTCTCATTCTCAATAAGAATAAGCTGGCTGCTGAGGAAAGTTTCGTCAGTCCGAAAAGTGTCAAAATGTTGAACGTTAAGGAGCAATAGGCTAAGGTAACATAAAGGATAAACAGCACATCACCAGCTACAGAGCGCTGTCTATAAAAATACATACTTCTTGACAGTGCTGTCTATTCATCGGTTTGACCTGCAGTGCAGAACTGTGAAAATAAAAAATATAACAGCATAATATTAAAGGCATGACCGGTGCAAGTTATAAGAATTATTAAAGAAAATCCATGCAGGGAATATAATGAGAAGATATGTGAGCTGCCATTGCTGACCTTTACTGCTGCAATGCTAGTTACCTGGCTGTCTTGCCAATATAGTAGCTTCAATGCTTAGAGTTCAAGCAAAGTTGCAGATCAATACTTTTGACTTCTGTATAACCTCATTGGCTGTATGCTTCAATGACTCAGAAAGTACTAAAGCCATAGATAGCTAGGCAACCAAACTAGAACTTTCAGAATGAGGTCAGCAATAGCATAATTATTTCTGTCGGTTCAGGTCCTAAATATTTCTGTCCTGAATAGTGAATATTATATGAAAGTGGATGTAAACCCTCAGATATACCCAGCCTTGATGATAATCAGAGATGAAACAGATCTCCCTACATAAGTTTTACATGTATATCTTCTGTCTTCAGCTTTATATTCTATTTAGAAAGTTCAGATCGTGTTAAGAGATTTTCTCTTCCTGTTCAACACTGCAGTTAAGTCATGGCATACAGCCAAGACCGCTGATTGGAGAAAAGGCACACACCCCCTCTCCTCATAGGTAGAGACTTTCAGAGCTGATTGTTGAATAGTTCAGGGCTCTGCTAATCTATTTATAGCATCCTCCCTAACGCAAAACTCAGGCTGCTTTTATCATATGTGATGGAGAACTTGTCAGGAATTATCAGGCTGATAACAGAAGAATGGAGCAGAAGACAGCTACCAGACATAGTGCTTTGAAGAGAGATAACAAAACACTGCAGATATATGTGCCCAGCTCAAATTTCATGAATCAGGTTTACATCTCCTTTAAAGTGGATGTAAACCCGAATTTTTTTTATTATCATTCTGTAGAGTATAAGATTTCCTATCATTTGAGCCCAGTCTTGCCACACAGAGTTAATCCATCTCTGAGCAATCCTCTTTTATTGTTCAGTGAGAGAAATCTTGACAAACTGACAAAAACTTTGTCAAATACTTCCCCTTGCTGTGAGTGACAGCCTAAGACACAGGCATGATTTTTTAATTCCCTCCCCCACTCCTTTCTTCAGCAGCTCTGCAAGGATTGGCTGTTCCACACCTCAGCATGATTTGGCATGCTGAAGTCATGTGGTTACTTTCCTGTCTTTTCACTGGATGTTAGAGTTCATAGCAGAAGTTCAGTGTAAGCAATACACAGGAGAAATGCATATTGACAAGGGGAGTGTAGAGGTGGGCGGGGAGTCTACTGACATCATGACTCCACCCACCGAGCTCCAGACAACAGACCCACCCACAGAATCTGCAGTTTTTCAGCTCTCATAACAGACAGAGGGGAGACATTTCACAGGTAAAGATACATGCAGGAGGCATGTATATCCTTATAGATAACCCCTATGGCAGTAGTTTAGAAAGGATGACATTGGGTTTATATCCACTTTAAAGTACCGTAAATTGCCAATTTTTCTCTCAAATTTCATTCCTTGTTGTCCCAAAATTTTGTATCTTCTTTCACTTTCATTTTTGATTATAATGGTACACAGGACAAATAGGGGGAATCTTCCTAACAGGCACCCAGACAGCAATAGAAACAGGTGTTCTAAAACCTCTCCACTCTATCCACAACAAAAAAAAATGTTTGCTTTAGTTAGACATTAAGTTGGCCCTGTGGCAACACCCGCCTCAACAAACTTCAACTGAAAAAGCCAGGTGAAAAATTGTTAGGTGTCATGACAGCTTGAATACAATAGCCGGCAACGGTTATTCTACCATCCATGTTGTTAAAAGAGAAGTTCCAACAAGTTTTTAGGAATCATACTTACCTAGGTGGATGCAGCATTGGTCCAATGCTGCATCTGTCCCCCGCTGGCTCAAACACCTCTGATTACTCTGTTCTTAGAGCTTTGTGAGCAGAGAGCTGGTGACTGTCAGTCACCTCTGTCTGCTCTGTTGTCCCCCCCTACTGGAGCACTGTGCTGCAGAGGGGGCAGGAGCGGCTGGCTCAGCCTCTCAGTGAGCCGGGTGCCAGTCCAGGGTTGTGGGCGGATCCCGACCATAATGATGCGATCTTGCCCCAGCCTGGACTGGCTCTGTGACGTCAGCCAACAGCAGGCTTCAGCTCGCTGTCTGCTGAAAACATGTCACAGGAGTGCAGAACGAACTGCACTCCTGTGATCCACAGGAAATGTACAGCCAAACGAGCTTTGGCTGTAGTTCTCCTTTAAGTGCAGATGGAAAAATTTGCCTTTACTAAAGGCAAATAGACTGAGCACTTTGCAAAGTGCAGTTGCATGTGTGTAGGATTAGCCTTAGGCTAGAAGCACACAAGCGATTTTTAGTAGGGCAATTGTGCAACTAAAATCACAGGTAGTAGAGATAGATCGCTATGTACAGTATATCGTACAAATGGTGCCCTATAGAGTGAGGCACACAAATACTATGCAGTAACAATTATTTGCACATATTTGGAGCATTGTGCGATCATTAGCGATTGATTGCTACTCTATAGGGAGCTATTTGTTTCATTTGCATAGCAACAGATAGATATTACTAACAATTAATCACTAGCAATTTTAGCAGCACAATTATCCTACTGCAAATCACCAGATGCTTTCTTGGCTGTCCATTTCTATTTTATTTTATTTTTTTAATACACATGACAGATCATCTTCTAATGCAGCAATCTAATTTTTTTTTGCAAATATTTTACCTTCCTAATTAAACTTTTTACAGTTCATGGAAGAGCCTGTAACATTCCTTAAAGTGAAAAGTAATGTCTTATCTTGAAATAGATAAGTGGAGATTGTCTGGGAAAAAGTATAAAAAACAATGAATGTTGTATCTGATATCTTCCAGCTGTGTCGGCTGACCTGACTTGTTTTTCTTGCTGTACTTGCTCTAAGCCCTTGCTGTTCCCCTTTGTACTCTTCAGATGATCTTGGCTCAAGAAACAAAGTTTAGGGGCAGCATTAAGAGTTTGCAGGCATGATCTATGTTGTGTCCCATTCTTCTTTATCTTTCTCTCTGTCTTCCATCCAGCAGTGTAAGGTTATTCTCAGGCTTCTGGTCTAGCTGGGAGCTCCTCTGTGGTATGTCTCTTGGGAACTCAAACTCGGCTCTAGCAATATTTTAGCCTTTTAAGGCAAATGGCTGGAGTTGAGCTTTGCAGTGGGAGGCTGTAGCGAATTAGCAACACCCAGTAAAAGAAACAGAATAGTCATATTCATCTTCTGCCCGAACACATCACTTAAGCACAGTGCAAACATTTCCTTGTCTTTTCAAAACTTCAGTAATTAAGTCAGTTGCATATTTGGGAATCCGTGTGGGGGAGTGTGGAAAAAAACAGAGACAACATGCTGAATGTTAAAGCAAAGTTTCTGCTCCTTATCTAGGCCAAACAAAATGATTTCAGTGTTGGAAAACAAGAGGGTTGCAAACACATCTCCCTGCCAACTTATCAGCCTTTTCACAGTGGCTGTAAGCCCATTGATAAATGGCTAGACATTACTAATTGTTTCCAACAGTTAGTTTTAGATTAATAGCTACAGTTAGCCCAATTTTGTAACTTTCAATGACCAATTATATATTTTATATACTTTCACTGATGTGAATATTTTGATGTGCATAAGCTTCTTATAATCAGTTTCAGCACCAAAGACTTTTTTTTTTTCTTTTTTTCCCTGGCTTATGAAAATATATTCAGCAAACAGCAAACAAAGGGAAACTGACATGGTTACAATGTTTAGAGGAAAGAACATATTAATTAAAATAAGTTAAATATAAAAGGAAATGTGTTTCTTGATAAGGTCGTTTGGTTGCATGCTTAGCAGTATATTGTTATCACTGAAAGCATTAATATAATGCAAACATGATTATTTCATTACTAATATATAGGAAAAAAAATTTAATGAATATTTATTAACAGATGAAATTATTCCACTAGTGCCAAATCATAGAACATTGATGGCAGGTTGTAGCAATATTCTCTTTGGGGGAAATTGTGTTATAATATTTTGCACTTGAAGGGGGTTTCCACTGTAATTGGGAAATGTTCCTGTGTCAAGTAAAATTAAGTAATCCTTCACTTGCAATCTGCTGTAGTCAACATCACAACCCTAAGTATTGTTAATCCTATAGAGATTTCAGTGACAACAGTCTGACTTGTGTGTTTGTTGTGTAGGGGGGCAGTACATCCGCTCTTCAAGTCATAGTCCTAGCTTGGTTGATGCACATGGCCTACTGGATTTTATTTAGCATGGGGCTTCCCAGGTTTCGCAATGTTTTACTTGTGAGGGGACATCCTGAGAGCCACCCAGCCTGGCCTGACCCTGACCAGAACCCCAGGGTCCTCCTCCCAGCTGCTTCTGTCTAACCCACAGTGACCCATTCTATGCATGAAGGTAAAAAACCTTCTGTGTGCAGTAGCCCCCCCCAGCCACCCCACCCCCCAATACATACCTGAGCCCCCTCTCGATCCAGCGATGTCCACGAGAGCCTTGCCTCTCTGGGGACTCGCACTCCTGATTGGCAGCAGCGAGAGCCACTGGCTCCCGCTGCTGTAAGTCACAGCCAGTGAACCAATCCAGAGACGGCTCGGGTGCCCTCATAGCAAGCTGCTTGCTGTGGGGGCACCCGGCAGGAGGGAGGGGCCAGGAGTGCCAACATGGGACCCAAGAAGAGGAGGATCCGGGCTGCTCTGTGCAAAATCACTGCACAGAGCAGGTAAGTATGAGATGTTTGTTATTCTTTTAAATAAAAAGTGAGACTTTAATTTCACTTTACACCCAAAAACTAAATTTTATTGTACTGTATTTCACCAGTTCTTAAATGTGGTTGCTGAATTTGTTTTTTTGGGGGGGGGGCTTTCTTTCCTTTATTTCCACCCAGTTTTCCACCCACCACACTTCCTGTCTTCAGGCCTCTCCACTATGGATGGAGAAACAATGGAGACACATTTGGACAGCAGAATCTGTTGTCAACTTCCGCTGTCAATCTGGGAAGAGGATAATGTTAGATGCACTAGCAGATTTGGATGAACTTCACTATCAACTTAAAGCTGTACTCCAGATAACATGTAAAGGCAGGTGTCCCAATACTTTTGGTAATAAAGTGTATATATCACTATTTCCACCAAAGAAATGTAGCAGTATACATTTTGGCCTAAATTTACGAAGAAATTGTATTTATTTGTAAAATGTAATAACAGAAACACATTAATAAGAAAAATGTGTTTTTTTTTAAAATAACTCTAAGTACACTGCCATATCATGGGGAATAAATGTATGTTGCCACATCTCATAGTAGTATGTAAATCTAAAATATTTTTTCCCCAAAAGCAAGGGACTTTAAAGGCTCCTTACTGAGGTAAAAACATAACACATAAGGTAAGTAAAAAAATACAAAGTTTTTATTATTCACATCATAAAACCATAGCTCATATCATATCATATCATATCATATCATATCATATATATATATATATATATATATATATATATATATATATAACATCTATTAGATAATGATCTTTTAGATAATGTTTCTTTTTTAATTTTTAATATCTTTTGATTTATATAGCAAAAAAAAAAAAACAGTGGTTATTAAATTTGAGCAAAAGAAAGCTCTATCTGTCTCAAAAAAATTATACAAATTTAATTTGGGTACAGTGTTGTGTTGCATGACTATGTAACTGTCTTTCAAAGTATGACAGTGCTGAAATCGGAAAATAGGTCTGGGAAGGAAGGGGGTGAAAATGTCTGGTATTGAAGTGGTTAAAAACGTTTTTCTTTTGAGTTTAATACCATTTTAACTAAGCAGCAGACAAAAAGTAGTACAATGACCTTCTGTTTTACAAAAGTACTTAGCTCTTGAATTGGACAATTATAATATTTGATCTCTGTAACAAAGCAGACAGGAACATAAAAGTACCCTGATAAAGGGCCCTCTACAGACATTAAGTACTTACATTAATAACTATGAATACCTCTGTCTTTTTGAAAAACAAATGAAAACCTTTTCATGACATCTTGCTGATGGATAGGAGTTGCTCAAACATCATATTTTTGTTGTGTCTGTTTCAGATCTCCTTGTTGAGTATAATTATAATCTAAAATGAACAGTTAATTAGGGATTATTGTCTCTCTCTGCTTCATAGCTATTATTAATAACACAATCTCCTCGTAATTCATTTACAAAAGATCAATGTGCCATATTTGGCTTCACAATGGAAAGAAAAGCAACCATTTACTGAACTTTCCCAGGACCCTTTTTCCACTTTATAATAAATCATTCTTTGCATTAAGCAAACAAACCTTTGCTGCATTGTGACATGTCTTGTGAATAACAGTAAACCAACCTTTTTTTTTTCATAAAAAATGAGTAAAACAAAGGGTAAGCTAATGAACACGCAAACCATGACATCAGTGCATGAAGAATTAATTACATGAATACGGATGCTAGAACCATAGATTGGGTTTCCTCAAGAAAGATAGAGGATTAATATTCCATAAATAAATACATATTAAGCAGCACTCCCAATAGCTAACATTTAGAAAGCATCATATAGAGAAATTACAGTACAACAGAATACATGCGCAAGAGAAAAAGTCCAGCAAGCAGCATCTTTGGGACGGTTTGGGAGCGCTTTATACAGCACTCCTAAAATACCCTGGCCATTGAAATGAATGGGCAGCGCTTCTGAAGCACCGCAAGACAGGCGCTTTTTACACCTTCTTTGGCTGCTAGCGGGTCGCTTTTAATCCCTGCTAGTAGCCAAAGAAGGTGTTAAAAGCCAAAAAGAGCTGCTTAAACAGTGCTAAAGCACTGCTAAAACAAGCAGCGCTTTAGCGCTGAATGCCCGGGGCGCCCCAGTGTGAAGGTAGCCTAAAAACTCCTTTCTCAAGTGAGATCCACCTGATCTGCCTCGGATCCTGAGAGCAAGTAAAGACACAAACTGTTTTGCACAAGATACTTTTATAATATATACAACACTTTATCGCAAAGGCACTTTATGTGTTGCAAAATTTATTGCACCTTACTGACTATTAAACTTTATTACATTTGATAATTCAGTAGAGGGCATAATTATAGTTCATGGATATTTGTATGTGAAGAAGAACTGAGTAATAGCGAATATTAGGGGGAGGTGAGCACTTTATAGCACATAGACTTTATTGTATTTGTTGCAAGATTTATTGCACTTTACTGGTTATTGCACTTTATTAAGTTTGATATTTACTTTTTTTATACCACCGCTAGCACCACACTAATATCATTTATTCCATTCAAAGTTATACCATATATACAGGGATCAAGTATGGTGGAGGCAGCTACACTTGCAGAGAGGTCTGTAGCATGAAGTATTGAATTGATTTGTTGAGGGGGTGCCTGAGATTTTTTATTTTTTTACTTTACTGGGGTCCAAGCTTTGCTTCCAGAAATGTGACTCTATTAGTCTCTAAGCATTTCTCTACCCATTCCCAATGCTTAAAGCATAAGGGCTCAGTCAAAATCCCCATTTGGCTGGCAAAAAAACAAACAAGAATCCAGAAGGCAATACTGCAACCTCCTTGATGTCTGTTTTTTGCCAGACAAATGGGGGATTTTAAATGGGAATACCAGGCCTAGTGTTTGGCTCATGGCTGCAGTGTGATCCGCTTACTTGAATTGGTTGAGTTCAGCAGTGGCATATACACAGCATCATTCAGCCACTATTGCCACTTGTAATTGTAGCTAGTGATTGTAAATGCTTTTTTTATTTAAAAAACAAACAGGTTTATAGTTATCTCCTCTACTTGGGTTCCCAGCTGACGCAGGGCCAGCGCTACCACTAGGCGAACTAGGCAGCCACCTAGGGTGCACTCCTGCCCAGGGCGCAGCCACAGCCGCAGGTTTTTCTACTTTCCACTGCAGGGGTGTAGATAAGGAAGGAGTCAGGGAAAAGGAAGGGATCCAACACCCCCCCTCCCCAAAGTGTCCATCAATGTCACAGCAGCTAGGAGGCTAGTGTAGCCTTTCAGCTGTGGGTGGCACACTGCCACACACCAGCTTGTGTTCTCCATGCTGCTTGTAGGCAGGGTGGCCTAGCAGGGACAGTGATTACAGATCATCCCATAATGTAATATGTGTGTTTCCAGCCTGCCTGAATTGTAAAATAACATGCCGGGACTCGAGAAGTCATGTGTAATATCAGAAGGAAGGGACTTATAAGCTTCAGCTATCCATTGGCTGAGAAGGCAGCAGGGGGTGATCCCTCTGCCTCCTCAGCCAATGGGTACACAAAGTGCCCTCAGAGGCGCATAGGCCCGTACAATCAAGCTGTCTGTACTAGTCTCATGTAGACACCTAGAAATGTGAGTGGTTACATGTGTTTTAAATAAAAGCATTGTTTTAAATGATTTTACGCTGTGGAAGTTTTCGTTTTATGTCCTCCTCCTGTATGTGATGATGGAGTATATGAGAGTGACTACCGTACTGTTGAGAGCCTTTTTTCGAGTGAAATCAGCAGCCGCAGAGTGGACCTTTTGATGGTGCAATGCGCAGTAGCTGGTTTATAATTTGTCCAGCATTTAGTTCTGGTGAGTTGACCTAGTGATAACACTGAAGGATTGAACTGGGTGTTTGATGCACATTGGAAAAGGATTTTCTTTTGAGGAACAACATTGTTTATGGCCTTTTGGAACTTTTTTCTTGCATGAAATATATGGAGTCTTTTTTGTAATTTTGCACATTTACGTGAACATAGTTGACTGCACAATTTTATTGCACTAGCACTTTATTGCATATGAATTTTTCAGTATTCATTTATTGCATATCTTTTGCACTTATTTTTTGCACATTGTATTCAATTAGATATTTGTATAATTGTGTTAGGTGTTAGCACAGCATAAGAGGTGTATATGGACAAGTGCTGCTCATTTTCTAACATTACAAAGTGCACTGTCCATCATTCCAACTAAATCTTCATCTCGTGGGCTTCCTGTCTTAGTGGGTGCGGGATGAATCGACTCTAATGTGAGGAGAAGTCTCAACACAAAATCCAGAACTGCATTCAGAGTTTGAAGGTTCTGCAGTGATTGAGGTGAGGGAAGAGAAAGTGTTCTGCCCCAGCTGGCTGGACAACTGCACTCCCGTAACAACCTTTAGGGTCTGTTCACACAAGGCACTTTATGTCAATCGTACAGGAATACTGTGCTGTTCCTTTGCACTTCACATGCAGTTCTGTACAGTGCGATTTTTAAAAATTGTTTTCTTTTTTTTAGGGGGAGGGGGTGCAAGTAGCTGGCGAGTGCCGTCATAGAAAACTGCTCTTCCTATGGGGGCACTCGTGTGGGCTCACTTCTGAGCCTCGCTGTCTGTGACAGTGGACTCAATCCTGCCATCCGTTTTATCAATGCTGGATTTGATTGACAGCAGTGGGAGTCAATGGCTCCCACTGCTCAGCAAAGCCGGTGAGAACAGGAAGTAAGGAGAGAAAAGAGCTGCAGACGGGCACAGCGCTGGATCGAATGAGGGCTCAGGTAAATAAAAGGGGGGGGGGGGGGTGAGGGGGGATACTGATGCCTAAACATTACTTTACCCTAATGCAAGGAATGCATCAAGGTGCAAAAAAGTTTTGGCTTTTTTAACCAATTTAAGGGGGTGGTATAACTGCAGCTCCACCACATATTTTTTTACTGCCACTCCCTCGGATGCTTGTGTGAACAAGCCTAAGATCATAGAAGTTGTGTATAATGAACACTCGATAAATATTACAAAAGGGAATCTGTGTGATTTTCTCCCTTCTACCTCCACACAATCAGTTTACTCATTTTATATTCTCGTGAATCATTATCATTCATGAAGGAAATATGTGGGTTGTCATTGCAGGCCTACTTCTGAAAAAAACAGTTACCTGGCTGTGTGCAGCTTCGGTATTTCTAGATCATTGACCTGGAACAAGCATTCAACAAAGGAAAGTAAAAAAAAAAAAAAAAGTCAGAATTCCAAGCAGCTAGCTTTTTCAGGAATGAAATGAAAGTGGATGGAAAGGCTCAAGGTTTTTTACCTTTTTTTGCATGAATGAAAAAACCTTCTGTGTGCTGCTCCCCTCAGCCACCCCTTAATATTTACCGCAACCCCATCTTGATCCAGCAAAAAGCAACAGCTCTCTGAGGTCTCTGCCTCCTCATTGATTGAGACAGCAGCAGGAGTTATTGGTTCTCGCTATTGTCAATCAGGGCGAGATTAAGAGCATCATGGGCCTGGTGCTAAGGATTTTGGTGGGCCTTTTTATGAAAATAAATAAAATGAAAATGCAAACAATTTTTTGTTAAATTAAATTAAAGAGAGAGAGTGGTTGAGAGAGAGAGAGGGGATGATAGCGAGATAGGGGGCTGAAAGAGAGAGGATGAGAGGGAGGGGGAAAGAGAGAGAAAGGGGGTGAATGAGAGAGAGGAGGGGTGAGAGAGAGGGGACGAGAGAAAGAGGGGGGTGATAGCGAGATTGGGGGTTGAAAGAGAGGGGATGAGAGGGAGGGGGAAAGAGAGCGAAAGGGGGTGAATGACATAGAGAGGGGGTGAGAGAGAGGGGATTAGAGAAAGAAAGGGGGTGAGAAAAAAGGGAATAGAGAGAGGGTGAAAGAGAGAGAGGGTGGTGGAAAAGAGGGGGTTGAAGGGGGCGAGAGAGAGAGAATGGGGGATGAAGGGGGTGAGAGAGAGAACAGGGTGAAAGAGAGGGGATGAGAGAGAGTGGGGGTGAAAGAGAGAGAGAGAGAGGGGGAAACTGTGGGGGCACAGCATAGTACATTACATGGGGGGGGGGGTAGCACAGTACATTATATGGTTGGCACAACACATTACATGGTGAATACATGGATACAGCATATTTAATGGTGGGCAAAGCATAACACATTACATGGCGGGCACATTACACGGTTGGCACTGCCCAATACAGCACATGACATGGCGGGCACAGCTGAGCACATTACATGGTGGGCACTGCACATTACAAGTGGGCACTGCACATTACAAGTGGGCACTGCATAGCACATTATATGGTGGGCACAGCATATTATATGGTGGGTACTGCACATGGCATGGTGGGCACTGCACAGCACATGACAAGGTGGGCACTGCATGACACCACATGACATGGTGGGCACTGCACGACACAGCACAGCACATTTCATTGTGAGCACAGCACATTAAATGGTGGAAACCGCACATAACATGATGAGCCCTGCATACCACATTCTATTGGGCACATTGGTGGGCACTGCACGACACAGCACAGCACATTACATTGTGAGCACAGCACATTAAATGGTGGACACCGCACATGACATGGTGAGCCCTGCACAGCACATTCCATTGTGGGTACTGCACGGCACATGCCATGGTGGACAATGTACAGCACATTACATGGTGGGTACAGCACATTACATGGCAGGCACTGCATGGCGCAGCACATGACATAGTGGACACAACACAGCACATGACATGGTGGGCACTGCACAGCAATTTACATGGTGGGCACTGCACATGACATGGTGGGCACTGCATGGCACAGCACATTACATGGTGGGTACAGCGCATTACATGGTGGCAACTGCATGGCACGGCACTTGATGTGGTGGGCAGAGCGCATTACATGGTGGGCATTGAATGGCACAGCACATTACATGGTGGGCACAAAACATTACATGGTGGGCACTGCATGGCATAGCACATTTCATGGTGCACAATGCAACTGCACATTACATGTTAGGAACGTGACATGGTGGGCACTGCTGAACAGCACAGCACATTACACAGTGTGCACAACACACTACATGCTGAGCACAACACATGGCAGGGTGGGCACAGCAAATGACATGGTGGGAACTGCACATGACATGGTGGGCATTGCATAGCACAGCACATTACATGGTGGGCACTGCACATTACATGGTGGGATCACTGCATGGCACAGCACATGACATGGCGGACACTGCAAATTACTGCAAATTACATAGCGGGCATTGCAAGGCACAGCACATGGCATGGTGGGCACTGCACATTACATGGTGGTCACTGAATGGCACAGCACATGACATGGTGGGCATTGCACATGACATGGTGGGCACTGGATGGCACATCACATGACATAGTGGACACTGCACATTACATGGCGGGCACTGCATGGCACAGTACATGACATGGTGGACACTGCATGGCACATCACATGACATGGTGGGCACTGCACATTACCTGGTGGGCACAGCACATGACATGGTGGGCAATGAAAGGCACAGCACGACATGGTGGGCACTGCACATTACATGGTGGGCACTGCAAGGCACAGCACGACATAGTGGGCACTGCACATCACATGAAGAGCAATGCACAGCACATGACATGGTGGGCACAGCACATTACATGGTGGGCACTGCAATGTGCAGCGCATGACATGGTGGGCACTGCACATTACATAGTGAGCACTGCAATGCACAGCAAATGACATACTGGGCACAGCACATTACATGGGGGGCACTGCAATGCACAGCACGTGACATAGTGGGCACAGCACATTACATGGGGGCACTGCAATGCACATGACATGACATGGTGGGCACAGCACATGACATGACAAGGTGGGCACAGCACATGACATGGTGGGCACTGCAAGGCAAAGCACGACATGGTGGGCACTGCACATGACATGGTGGGCACTGCACATGACATGGTGGGCACTGAAAGGCACAGCACGTCATGGCGGGTACTGCACATGACATGGTGAGCACTGCAAGGCACAGCACAACATAGTGGGCACTGCAATGCACAGCACATGACATGGTGGGCACAGCACATTGCATGGTGAGCACTGCAATGCACAACACATGACATGGTGGGCACCGGGCACAAGAGAGAACATTACATGGGGGGAAGCAGCAGTCTGCCCCCTAGCACAATAAGTACACAATACCTCCCTAACAAGTTTACTAACTTTTTTCAAATCCACAGCACAAAGCAGGTAAGTATAACATATGTTTGTTATTTAAGAAAAAAAAAATCAGCCTGTAATATTACTTTAACTGTGGTCTGTCATGACAGGTGAGATAATACCACCCAAGGAAATTAAATTTAGAGATTTCAGATACTTGCACACACATAGGTTAAAAAACAAGATTAACAATTTTCGCTAACTATATATTGTACAGTAGTATACAGTACTATTAATGGAGTGCATTAAAGTGTACTGTATGTAAATCCTAATATTGAACAGTTCCTTTTTTTTTTTTTGTTTTACCTTTTGGTGCTTTAAATATACCATTTAAATCCTAATCAGCTCAGTTAATTAGAATTGTTCTTGTAATATTCTGTAAACCAAAGATGTATATTGCATTTCAATAAGGAAATATAACAGGAAAGACAATTTTTCAGTCAATAGCTCAGTGTAATTAATAATGATTTTCAAGAAGTGCATTCAGCTTGTGGTTGATTTATACAGGAGGATTTAATGTAGCTGTGAGTTTGTTAGCTACAGTAACTGTTGCAATAAATAGCTATGATACAGACTGTTGGGAATGTTTCTATTATATCATAGATCAGCTTATGTAATCATTTCAAGGGAATAGCTTACCTGTTTTTTTTTTTTTCTGAGCTGGTAGGGAGGGAGACAGCAGAGTTGTGGGTATTTTTACAGCAGAATTTCTCTACTCTGTGAATACAGGTATACCTGACATGACTGGATGGCCACAGTGATATATATGTTGGAAGTGTAAATATTACTTGTCAAATGCAGATGCCAACCTGTGACATCTCAGAAAACATAGGCTGCATACACATGAATGGCGGCTCCTAATACATAGTTGGCCCTAACAGTATCCCTTCCTGCTGGGGTCTGATAAGAGCAGGAGTAGTTTTAATAAGCAAAACTGCAGTCCAAGCATGGACTGTTGCTGCAATTTTTATTCATTTAAAATGTAACTTCTTTGCTTTGCTTCTATGCAATCCCTTAAAAGTAAACACGCATAGTACACATTGCAAATTTTTGGCAAATTCGTATATTTACATTTTCTGAAAAAAATTACTGTATCCACATTCCTAAAAGAACAACTAAGGACAAAACTTGTTTTTTAATTTTTTTGGTTAGAGAAAGGGGAGGCTACATCCCCTGTCGGTTTTTTCCATTTGTGTCCCATTGGGGAGATTTTCCTTCACTTCCTGCTCCCTAACCAAAACTGGCAGTGAGAGAAAAATTTTTGGTTGTCACCAGGGTCACCAGAACTAGGGTCCCCATTGGAAGATTTCCCCTCTATCCCTGTTCTGGTAACAACCCACAATTTGGTCTTCTCTTTTACTTCCACTCTTAGGGCCAGTTCACACCATAGAAACACAGTCCAGACGCATTCCAGGTGCTATTCTGCATGCGCGTTTTTTATGCGTTCCATTGCGTTTTTGACACAGTCCAGTGCTTCCCCCCCCCTCTTTTTTCTTAACCTTAAATAAGGACAAGTGTGTTGAAGTGCGTTTTTGTTGCATCTAGGTGCGTTCCGGGGCGTTCCAGTGCGTTTTTGATGCGTTTTACAGCGTCCCAGTACAGTCCAGTGCAGAAAAAATGCAGCATGTTCTACTTTTTTTCTGGAACTGGAAAGCTCTGGAACTGCAAGCACTGGTGTGAACTATGCCATTGAAAACCATATAACCTACTTTCCATGTGTTTTTTCATGCAGAAAAAAAACCGCACTGGACTGCATGTGGTGTGAACTGGCCCTTAAAGTGATTGTAAAGTCTCATTCTTTTTTAGTTAAAAATAACAAACATGTTATACTTACCTGTCCTGTGTAATGGTTTTGCACAAAGCAGCCCAGCTCCTCTTCTTCTGGGGTCCCTCTTTGGTGTTCCTGACCCCTCCCTCCTGTTGAGTGCCCCCACAGCAAGCAGTTTGGCCGACTGACTTTGATTGACAGCAGTGGGAGCCAATGGCGCCGCGCTGCTGTCTCAGCCAATGAGGAAGGGAGTTCGGGGCAGCCGGACACTCCTGCAACATCGCTAGATCTAGAGGGACCTCAGGTAAGTATTAGGGGGGCTGAGGGGAGCTGCTAAACACAGAAGGCTTTTTATGTTAATGCATACAATTCATTAAGATAAAAAACCTTCTGCCTTTACACTCACTTTAAACATGACAAATAGAGAAGGTGTTATAATACGTCACTCCTCCATACACCTGTGACTGTGCCTGTGTATTGGGGTAGAGATGTGGTGGTGGTCCCTAATATACACAAACAGCAATAAAAAAACTGACAGATGTTCTAATCCCTCTACACTTCAAAACTAAAAAAATGTGATATTACACTGAGTAAATAGATACCTAACATTTCACACTTTCAATTATGCACATTTGTGGAATGATACCAAACTACGGTATTTATAAATCTCCATAGGCAACGCTTATAAGCATTTACAGGTTTCTAGTTTAGAGTTATGCAGGAGTTCTGATGCTAGAATTATTGCGATTGCTATGACATTCGTGACGAAACCTCACATCTGTGGTGCAAACACCATTTATATGTGTGCGCGACTTATGTTTGTGTCCACTTTTGCACGCATGCACGGGAGGGCGTGGGCGCATTAATTTTTTTTTAATTTAGTATTTTATTTACATTTTTTTTTTTTTTTTACACTGTCTCTTTTTTTATCTCTTTTCTTACTATCAGAAGGGATGAACATCATCCCTCCTCATAGCATGGGCCATGACAGGCCCTCTTTATGGAGAGATCTAAGGTCTATTAAACCCCCAGATCTCTCCTCTGCCCTCCAAAGCATCTGATCAAACCAAGATTGGTTAGATCAGATGCTTGTTCAAGCTGGCAATGACTTGTTTATATGAGGCCAGAAACGGAAGTAACAAACATTTGTTGCTTACGGTTTCTGATGACACATAATGGGAGGAACAACATCAGGTCCTCTCACTGTGTTCCAGGAACTGAATGCTGCAGGTTGCTTCCTTATTGGTGGTGGGACCCTCTTTGCTGCCTGTAAAAAAAAAAAATCCAGCGGCTTCTTAGCCGTTAAGATTATTTTTACATTGAAGGGAATTGCCAGCTCTAAAAAATTATATCACGATTACTGCTGCAACTGCACCCTTCCAATCCAGCGTTGTACCGGTTCGTCTCTGGACGCCGGCTTGGTGTGCATATTTTCTAGTTCTAGTTATATTGTTATAGATTAGATTTGAATGGCTTGGCTTTGAATTGTTATGTTCTACTTTACTAGCACCCCTTACTTCCTGAGCAAGCGGGGTGTTCCCGCAAAACACGCTGAGAGACCAACAGATCGCTCTCCCATGGAAGACACCTTATTCGCATCTTTGTATCAGAATTTGAAATTATTCCAACTGTTGTAGTTGTGGTGTCTGTTATTCTATGGGGGGCAACGAAGGGAGGTTTCATTTATGGATTTAGTGATTTTATGCATATTGTAAGAATAAAAGCCTAATCATTTTATATTGAGTGTATTTTGGTACCTTAAAAGTCAATATTATTTTTTGGGATTTGGGTGCCTTGGGCAATCCATTGGCTTCCTAAACTTTACAATAATATTATATTATGCAATGGCATGTGCAATACAGGAATTTCTGTATGTTCCACTTGGGGCTTACATGCTCTGAGCTATGAAGTCTTTTTACACAATAGACCTTGTGAACTGCATGACTTCATTAGCAACATGATAAGCCCAGTGCTGTAATCCATATCTATACAATAGAAAAAGAAAAAATATGATTCTGAGCTGTAAATGCATAGGCCAGGAATTAAGCATGACCCGCATTGAGTATATCTACGTTTCAGCTTTGTGCATTGCATAAATGCCGACCATTATTTTCTCCTTATAATCAAATATCTCTGATCTTACCTACACCTTCCTTTAAATGGGTAGAAATAGAGAGAACAAAGCTTAGCTTTATTCAGAGGCATTTGAAAAGAAATACATATTTGTATTGTGGATATCATCATTCAGATTCTCTCGCTTTTTATTGTGTCAGAAGAGGAATTTAAAAAATCAGAATATTTGGAATAGCCTTTTTTTTCTTTCAGCCATTTTCAGTAAAAGAGGCCCTGCTACTACACTGTACTTATTACTGCTAAAACTGCCTTTGACCTGAGCCATACAGAGCTTCTGGGGCTGGCTGATTTAGAGAGAATATCAGCCTTCTAGTATCAAAGTGAAAGAAAATCTCTATTGACCGTAGCAATTAGCAACCTGTCAGTCTCTCCATTTCATTTTTGAAGCTATACTGGACAGAAGAAAAGGCGGGTATGATCAGTTGTTATAGGTGACTTTATCATTTAACTTGCTAGCAATCATTAAGTCTCAGGATATCTGCAAATAATATACGTACCTAAGTAAAAGGAAACAGTTTTAAATGGACTTGCTACATGTATTTTAGAAATATAATCTTGAGCTGATTAAAGCAGCGCTAAACCGTATATGAGCACCACAAGATAAAAACTCTATTTAATAAATTTTTAATATTCAAACTCACCCATCCATCCATGTCTCAATGCTTTACTTTGTTAAAAAA
The DNA here is from genome assembly GCA_037952925.1 of Lithobates clamitans. Classification (NCBI taxonomy): domain Eukaryota; kingdom Metazoa; phylum Chordata; class Amphibia; order Anura; family Ranidae; genus Lithobates; species Lithobates clamitans. The sequence continues at coordinate 964,787 of JBBGZY010001693.1, read as the reverse complement.
AATTGCTTTGAAAACCACCCATCTAGCATTACTACTGGTGGCCATCTTGAGTAAGGGCAGATGATTCATGTAGCATTTACTTCCATTTCTGGAATCCATCTGCTCTTAGCTCAGGTAGCAGGCTTAGCCAAGAAAACTCCTGCTCCCGTCCTCCAGATGAAAGAAAAAGGTGCTCATAAAGACTCCTGGGATGCATGACATCATTTTGCTCTAGGTCAGAAACAAAGAAGCAACTAGAGAACTGTAAAAAAAAGAAAAAAAAAATGTTTAAAACAAGAAAATATAAAATACCTTCTATTTACCAATGCTAGCAGCAAAAGGATTCAAATAGTTAATGTTCATTGAGAAAGTTCCACTTTAGGGGGCTCCCTCACATGTTTTCCTGCTCATCCTGGGGGACCCCATTCTCCACTCCAAACCACAGAGTACTCCCCAATTTATCACTACCCTCTGAACTCACCGCTGTAGCCAGTTTTCAATCCATGTACTCATCCTATGGTCCATGCCAACAGACCTTTTGTACAGTAGACAATTATGGGGAACTGTATAAAATGCCTTTGCAAAATCCAGATACACCACATCTACGGACCTTCCTTTATCTAGATGGCAGCTCACCACCTCATAGAAGGTTAATAAATTGGTTTAACATGAAGGATTCTTCATGAATCTGAATCCATGCTGGTTAATGCTAATGATACCGTCGTCATTAGTAAAATCTTGTATATAGTCCCTTATCATCCCCTCCAAGAGCTTGCATACTATTGATGTTAGGCTAACTGGTCTGTAATTCCCAGGGATGTATCTTGGCCCTTTTTTAAATATTGGTGCTACATTGGCTTTTCTCCAATCAGCTGGTACCATTCCAGTCAGTAGACTGTTTGTAAGAATTAGGAACAATGGTCTGGCAATTACTTGACTGAGTTCCTTAAGGTCCCTCGGGTGCAAGCCATCTGGTCCTGGTGACCTATTATTGTTAAGTTTTAGGTTTATTTCTAATTCTGTCTTCTGTAAGCCATGAGGGTGCTTCCTGTGATGTGTCATGAGGATAAACAATGCAGTTTTGGTTACTGAAGCCCCCCATTCCCTTGTGAAGACTGAGGAGAAGAATACATTCAATACCTTTGCCATCTCTTCATCCTTAGTAACCAGGTTCCCTTTATCATTCTTCATCAACTCAATCCATAAAAGCCTATGTGTCCATGTACATAATTTAGAAGCTGCTGCAGTTAGGGGAGGATCCTCTCCTGAGAGTTTTGCATTTTGAGGTCCTACCGTGTTTAGGATAATAACATTTTGATCGGCGGCCACAAAATGCGCAAAATCGGGGAAAAATCACTGTAAAATCATGGCACGATTTTGCTGCACTTTGCGTTTCCTGCGGCCAAGGTCAAAGTAGTTCAAGTGTACATGAAGCCTTACATGTATCCACCCATAAATAATCAGTGGGGCTCTTCCTGGTCTTGCCCAAAATATATAAGAAAAAAAATTGTTTTGAGAAAGGAAAGCTAACAAAATGTTTTGGTACTCTGTAGTGGTAGACCTTTCCTTACATTTAATCTACTAAAGCAGTGGTTCTCAACCTTAGTCCTCAAGCACCACCAACAGGCAATGCTTTGGAATAGCTGTCATGAATGCCATCAACATTGATTGAAAGCACCTCGGCTTGTGAATACAATCTTAAAAACATGACCTTTTTGGGTTACTTGAGAGCTGAGGTTGGGAACCACTGCACTAAAGAAAAAAGCACAACCATTATAATGAAAGTTTCTAAATCATGTCCACTTTATGTAGAGCCATACACCACAAAGCAATACTTATTGGCCACACCTCCAGGTGTGCAGTAGGCAGCACGGCACACGAACCACATTTTTTCTTCTTGCATGCATATCTTGGTGCCTCATATATCAAATCTGTTTATTTTGTCTTTATATATTAAATGTTCGCCCCCCCAAAGTTTGACCAATTGTTCAAGTGCATGTTAAAAATGGGAGCATGGCTTTGTGGTTGTGGCTACAAAAGTAAAAGAGATTTAGTGGTGGGGTTTTAAGTGGGCATGGTCAAAATCCTCTCACATTATTATGAAGATGTGTCATGCATGTAAATAGGCATGAAATGTTTCTCATAAAAAAATGGAATGGCTTCCCATAGCAGCTAGGTTCCGCATCCCATTTTTACTGCATGAAAGCTAAAATCTATTTGATTGCCAAAAGCAGCAGTCTCCTATTCACTCGCCGCCCACTTTATTAGGTAATACTGTTCAATTGCTTGGTAACACAAATTGCTAATCAGCCAATCACATGGCAGTAACTCAATGCATTTAGGCATCTAGGCGTGGTGAAGACAACTTGCTAAAGTTCAAACCGGGCGTCAGAATGGGGAAGAAAGGGGATTTAAGTGACTTTGAACGTGGCATGGTTGTTGGTGCTCTGTGCCCTTTTCTGATGATCATGTGCTGGTCGGAGCGGAGGGACTATTTCTTCAGTTTCGGGCGCATGCTCATTCAGCTCCACTCACATGTTCTTCTGCCTTGGCTCAAGTCCCGGCCAGCCGCCTGCCTGCTTATGTCCTTGCCTTCCCTGGTGGAGTGATCTTCCTCTGCTCCCCACCCAGTAGTAGCCGGGGCCCGAAAAATAATGCCCCATACACACTATCAGATTTTCTGCTGATTTTTGTCTTCAGATTTACCAAAACCATGTAGTGCAAGGTCCTGCCTGATTGCATACACATTGAAACTCCTAAGGTTTGACTTCATATCATATGGTTTTGGTAAATCTGAAGGAAAAAACCGGCAGAAAATCTGATAGTGTGTATGGGGCTTTAGACTTGACAGGCTGTGAGGCCGGCGGCGGTGGTGGAGACGGGCAAAGAGTCGTCGATTGTTGCCATTACTAGTAAAAAAAAAAAAATATGTCCCCGGATTTCATTTTAAAAATCTGGTCACCTTACCTTAGTACCAACTAAGCATCATTTAAATTCCACGGTCTACCTGAGTATTGTTGCTGACCATGTCCATCCCTTTATGACTACACTGTACCCATCTTCTGATGGCTCCTTCCAGCAGGATAATGCACCATGTCACAAAGCTCAAATCATCTCAAACTGGTTTCTTGAACATCACAATGAGGTCACTGTACTCCAATGGCCTCCACAGTCACCAGATCTCAATCCAATAGAGCACATTTGGGATGTGGTAGAATGGGTGATTTCTATTATGGATGTGCAGCGACAAATCTGCAGCAACTGTGTGATGCTGTCATGTCAATATGGACCAAAATCCCTGAGGAATGTTTCCAACACCTTGTAGAATCTATACCACAAAGAATGAAGGCAGTTCTGAAGGCAAAAGTGGGCCCAACCTGGTCCTAGCAAGGTTTACCTAATAAAGTGGCCAGTGAGTGTATGTCGCCTAACTATTGAGACGATTATAAAGCTGAAAGCCAACATATAGACATTTTCATTTCATGGCTTGCTTTTTCCAATCTCCATGTCATTATAGCACAAACTTGCGCACTTGGTTTTATTTGCAATATCTGCATTATTTTTTAATAAGATATGTCACAGGGGGTGCTGCTTTGCATGTGTAGTTTTGCATATCAAAAAAGATAATATCTTGCTGCTTCTGTGCCCTGTAAAACCAGTGCAATTTGAATGGATTTACATCCCATCTCTAACGTGTATGAAAAGTGTCGTATACGCTTAAAAAACAAAACCAAACAAATGTTTTTTATTTAAAAATTGGATAAATGTACATGGGGAGGAAAAGAAGCTTGTTTCCTCGCAAATGCTTCCATTTATATTGAGTTATTTGTCGTTTTTACCAAGTGTGTTCAGTTATAGAGACACAAATTGTGCATTTATTTCTGAGGTAAATAGTAAAACTGCCATTTTCCTGCCTGTGCTCGTGTTATAAATGTCCCTCATTACTTGCTGCTCATTTTCTTATACTTGCATCAGAGAGCCCTTACAACAGCTGAAGAAAACATCCCTGGTATTACAGAAAAGACAGAACCATACATGGGCTAATTTGGAGAAAATCTCTGAGGAAAACAGAGCAGGTACTCATTGCAACTAGAGTGCCCAACTTCATTTACTAAGAGCAAGCATCTTTTTTTAATGGAGGGCAATATACAGTCTCCATAGGACAGTGACATATCAGTCATAAAGAACAGGCTGCAGGTTGGAGCCTGATTAATCTCTCCTCTGGACACTAAGGCCGGGTTCACACTGGTTTCCCCCACATCCAATTCGCATGACAGGAGGCTGATTTTCACCTGAAATGGAGAACGGGGACGCACCGGACCCCCAGATAGGTTGAGAGCACTGTCACATCACCAAGTCAGGTGATGGGTTTCCTTCTCCTTCTGGACTTTTTTTCATGGGGCAAGGCTAGAATGCACATTTATAAAGATCACCAGTGTGCCTTATAAATGTACCTTTTTAGGGTGCGCTCCCACCAGTGGCGGTGCGTCCATAAGGGCGCACAGGCGCTGCCCCCTCTCTCCAGCCACTCACTCTAGCACCAATAGATAGATTCATGCATTGCATGAATCTATCTATGGCTGCCGCTGCCACCCCCTATTCAGGCGCCCGACCCCTTTTCAGGCACCGGGCGCCTGAATTACAGCGGTGCGGGGGGAGAGTGTTTTTGAAACACCTGATTAGAGCCATAGTCTCTAATAGGCGTCAAAAAAAGGTGACTTGCATGCGCCATGCTTGGCGCCTGCAGGTCACTCAGCTGTGTTAGAAAAGTGAATGAATATTCACTTTCCTAACACTAAACCACATCTCCGCCAATCTGGTGCTCGGATCTGTTACCCATCACCTGATTGGCTGAAGTGACAAGTGCTGTGAATGGACGCCGCTGTCCCACTGAGACAGGGTAAGTGCACACGGCGGGCTGGGGGCACACTGGCAGCATTTGATATGGCACAGTGGGAGCCCATGATGGGGCACAGTGGCAGCATTTGATGGCACAGCGGGAGCATTTGTTATGGCACAGTGGCTGCATTTGATGGGCACAGTGGCTGCGTTTGATGGCACAGTGGCTGCGTTTGATGGCACAGTGGCGGTAATTGATGGGTACAGTGGCTGCGTTTGATGGCACAGTGGCTGTGTTTGATGGTACAGTGTCGACAATTGTAGGCACAGTTGCTGCGTTTGGCACAGTGGTGGCAATTGATGGGCACAGTGGCTGCATTTGATGGGCACAGTGGCTGTGTTTGGGCATAGTGGCTGCGTTTGATGGCACAGTGGCGGCAATTGATGGGCACAGTGGCTGCGTTTGATGGCACAGTGGCTGTGATTGATGGTACAGTGAGGCTGCAATTGATGGGGGTTTTTTTTTTGCGGAATTTTTCAGTTTGTTTGCGCCCCCCAAAAATTTTGAGCACCAGCCACCACTGGTTCCCACCAGCCATTGTGTTACAGCTGGTGGTGCAATGGGAAGCTGCAGAATCACAGCAGTGCCAACGATCTGATAATAGCGCATCTCATACACTGTGGCATTTCATTAAGTCCTGTTGGTCTTCTTGATTGCCTTGCACTGCTCTGCGCTGAACGTATGGCCTGCTGTACTTTCTTTTCAGGACGCTCCACCTGCACACCACCGCAACATGGTAGGAGACAGGGCAGTTTGCCTCATCTTCCAGTAGACCTGCCAAGGGATAGCCGTCCAATGCTGTCCTACCACACCGAGTGTGAACATACCCTCAAAGGAGAGGTATGACTGCATTTAGGCTACTGGGTGGGCAGATACATGAATACAGCGATGGCTCCTCTCAGCCTGTCATTACTTTGTACATGCTGGGCAGCTGCTGCATATACTTGTTATCACAGCTTCTGGAACCTGGTGTATGCACACAATCGCTGTGAAGTAGGACTTTAATGCATATGTTAGGCCTCATGCACACTGGTTTATTGTTAACGATTTCTCCTGACAGGAGAAAATCAACGTTAAAGCGGAGCTCCACTTGTCTGCCCCCCTCTGCTGCCACATTTGACACCTTTTGGGGGGAGCGGACTCCCAAGTCTGGCTGAGTTTTCCGCCCCTTCTCCTTCCCCTGCAGCTGGCTCATTCACAAAGTACAGTGAAATGTGCGCATGCACAGTAGGGAACTGGCTGTCAAGCCGCAAGGCTTCACTGTCGGTCTCTCCTAGTGGTGATGGCGGCAGCAGCACCCGATAGCCAATTGAAAAATCGGCTCGGGTGAAGTCACCACTGTATTCTTGGACAGGTAAGTGTCCTGATATTAAAAGTCAGCAGGTATGATATTTGTAGCTGCTGACTTTTAATTTCTTCTGCAGGGACCTGAAGCTCCGCTTAAAAAACCCACCTAACCAGTTTAAGCAAGCCTAGCAGTGTTTAGCCGTGTGTGGTGTGTGGGTTTTTATTTAATTGGCCATAATTTTTATTTATTCTGGCCAATGAAATGAATAAACACTGAAATACTAAACGTATCTAGTGCTTATGCACGTTTAGCTGTGCTTGGCCTCTTCAGAACGCAATTCTGTGTTCAGGAGAAGGAGCTTTGACTGCCTCTAAACTCCTTCATCGACATATAAACTTTTATCGAGGTGTGTTAAGGGGCTTAAGCAAAACATGCCAAAAAGCCCCAAAAATTTCAGTTTAGGGCTTACTGCCACATGTTATAGAGATTGGGGGTTATTTACGAAAGGCAAATCCACTTTGCACTACAATTGCAAAGTGCACTTGAAATTGCACTGAAAGTGCACTTGAAAGTGCAGTCGCTGTAAATATGAGGGGAAGATCTGAAATGAGGGGAAGCTCTGCTGATTTTATTATCCAACCATGTGCAAGCTAAAATGCTGTTTTTTTTAATCTTCCTTGCATGTCCCCCTCAGATCTACAGCGACTGCACTTCCAAGTGCACTTTCAGTGCAATTTCAAGTGCACTTTGCAAAGTGGATTTGCCTTTCGGAAATAACCCCCTATGTGTCAGTGCCTCGCTGTGCCATTCATTTTAACTTGCACCCCAAGGCATTGAAGGAATACACTTTGGAGGCAGTGCACCATTTTTGTAATGCTGCACAGTACAACACACAGTAGTGCATTACTCTGTATTGTGCTGTGATGTGTTGCATAAAAATGTACAATTTTTTGGGACATTTAAGTGCATTGGCAACTCATTCATTTGAATAGGCTACTTTACACAATATATGTTAATGCACTTGTATTAGGGCAACACACCAGGATGCCAAAGTGTGAATGGGCCCTAAATCACTAGATGGCCATCTTTGTTTGCTTTTTAGTAAATCAGACACTGTTTTTATTTTGCCATGCAATGACAACACAAGCTGAATTTATTGCTATTGGAAATGCTCCACTTTTGTGCACGTTTTCTAGTGTTACCCCTCAGTCCTCAGAGTGCAGCACCTGTCTGCAGGCCATGCCTACACTCCACAGTCATTTGCTGCAGCTGTGCCTCACCTGTGGGATCCTCCTGAGGGAAATCTATCTCGTGTACTTCTCTGTCTATGAATTCTGCTGTGAAGTGTAAGCTGCTGTTTGAAAATACGCTTCAATTTTCACCTCAATATTCCCCTAACGTTGGTTGCTAAGTACCAGGTACTGTGTAATCGCTGCTGATATTAGAAAATGGTTTGTGTTTAGAGGAGAGGTAAAGTCGCTGTTTTCTCACAATGCTGAGGTAGATTTATTTCATAACTTGACCTGAAAGGTATACAAAGTGTTATGTTTATTATGTGAGGAAAGCATGCCACTTCACATAAGGTTTTGGCTGTGTTGTTTCTATCTTGCTGTAGTTTATTAGTGGTCAGGAACGTGAAATTCATACAGGGTGTAATAGATACTCACTATAAATATGTCTTGCTGGAGTATGGCAGAATCATATCTGTGCTAGTAAAGTGCATATGAATCTGTGCAGAATTGCCTCAGAAGAATTTTGTTGCATAATTGGCTCAAATATACGACAATATACATATGCGCACCACACAATTTGTTCTAGCATTTAATAGGGCTTATTTATCTCCACTTTCACCAATACCGCGGCAAATAACAACTGCATTAATTTCTTGCAGGTATTCGTTCTAACAATGAAAATGTTGCAGGGTTTTCATAAATTTGGGGCAAGACCTCTGACTACATGCGCACCAAGGGCATTGCTAGGCCTACAAAAGATCTGTGGATAGAGCCCATAGCAGCGAAGTAAAGAAAGTCATACGCTTGGGCGGGCACACACACACACATATACATGGTACAGGAGGCGATGCAGAAGCTGCGGGCATGGTACAGGAGGAGATGCAGAGGCTGCGGGCATGGTACAGGAGGAGATGCAGAGGCTGCAAACATGGCACAGAAGGAGATGCAGAGGCTGCGGACATGATACAGGAGATGTCAGAAGCTGCCGGCATGGTACAGACCACCTCCTTCTATCGGTACAGACCACCCCCTTTTGTCAGTACAGACCCCCCTCAGTACAGACCACCCCCCTCCATCAGTACAGAACCCCCCTCAGTACAGACCACCCCCCTCCCCTCAGGACAACAGTGTGACACATCCTGAGCTTTGAAGGGTTCATGCTGGGACCTGTAGTCCTTCACTTTTAGGGGGCCACACATCCCCCAAAAGCTAAGGACTACAAGTCCCAACATGAACCCCTCCTCTTTATATGGGTGTCTCTGCAGTGCCCAGCTCCCTCATGACATAATGATGCATCCCTGATGCTCAGTCAGCCTCACCTTATACCAGACAAGTGCTCTCAAGTCCTGGGTCCTTTTTCCCTTCCATTTGAGCATGCCACCCATTGCGCCTGAGAAGATAGAGGAGGTGGGCGGAGCTAAACCACTCGGCGCGGAGCTCCGCTCTGAATGCTTGTGCCTCGGGCTCACGCTGTGTCACTCAGGTGACGTGACACCACTGGTTGCTAGATGTCGGGTAGTTTTAGCAACCAGTGCGCAGTAGAAGAGCAAGTAAACCGAGATGTTTGTTATCTGCATGGCGCCCACGTCCACCGCTGATGGCACCGCTGCACCTGGTAAGAGACTCAGGGCTACGGGCCCCAGATTTGGGACTATAGCCCCAAAAGCCACCCCCTAGCAACGCCGCTCATCCACACTGCTAGAAATGTGACACCAATGGCTTTAGGCCCGTACACACGATCAGAAAATCGTACAAAAAATACTGCTTTCGAAGCTATCATACAAAAATCTGATCCTTAGTAAATAGCTTTCATCCTAAATTTTTTGTAGGGACAAAAACGAAATACCAGATCGTATGATTTTCATTTAATCAGTACAATACATTACATCACTTCCAAATTTTTATTCTGTCATACAAGCATTTTCATATTTTAATAATCTCTTCATTTTCGATATGGAGACTAGCATGCAATAAAAAAAAAAAAAAAAAACACGATCATTTGTCTGATAATCTCATTGTGTGTACTAGGCTTTAGGCCTGATACACACTTATGCAGGTTGCAGTTTGCATATTGCAGGGGCATTTTGCATTTTTCAATACATTCTTTTCATCCATTGAAGTCTATTGAACCAAAAACCAGAAAAATGTCTCTGGCCCTTTCCATAAAATGCACAGATGTGAACTACATCCATAGGAAACCATGTTATATTGGCTGTAGTGTGTTTCTGCAAAACTGAAAACGCACCAAAAAATGCATAGGTGTGAACCAGGCATAAGACTGCATTCATGCCTGAGCATTTCTGGCGAATTTGAAGTGCTTTTTTCAGGCGTTTGTGCACGTGTATCAGGCTTCAGGAGTTTGTATTCTAGAATGGGCAAGGAGAGCAGTTCTATATGAAAAGAGGAGTTCTTCAAGTGTAAAAAGGCTTGTACTGCGCATTTACAGGCATTCCCATTGACGTCTATGGAACCAAAACTGCCTGAATATACTCATAAAAAGCTTATATACTGAGCGTACGGCATAGAGCATGGGACAACTGAGTATACAAATGTGAATAGAGATAATTACAATGGGATTCTACATTTTGAGCATATTCAGGTGTAGGGAGCAGAAAAAACGCATGTGTGAATGAGAGCTTACTGAATCCCCTGAAGTATTGTATGGGTACCCAGGACTCTGGGGGTGAGTCAATAAGGCAAACAGCTTGCATGCAGAGGTGATCATCTGCCTCCAACAGCAGGTAATTGCTCCATGTGCAATTACATCTGACTAGCTGCGGCCGCTGTACAGGTTGTGTGGCCACAATTATCCACATTCACCTGTAAATCCAGCCTCGGGAATAGGTTTGATTCTTGCTGCAGCTGGCAATCTAATCCTGTGTAAATGAGGCCTGAGAGCCGGTTCACACAGGGGCGACACGACTTACAGCGCGACTTTACCAGGCGACTTGGACACGACTTGAGCGTGAACCACAGCGCGACTTGGAGTGACTTGGAGCGACTTATGGTGCAACTTGAAGTCGCCTCCAGGACAGGGGACTTTGCCAGTGGCCAATCAGAGCTTATCAGCTCTTGTGACATCATTCTTGTTCTGGGTAAATTCCTTTCTGCTTCCTGTAAAGTTGCCTCACTATGAACGGGGATCCGATTTGGAGGCGACTTCCATTGAAATCAATGGGTACAAGTCGCCTGGAAGTCAGATTGAAGTAGTACAGGAACCTTTTCTGAAGTCGGAGCAACTTCAGTAGTGTACATTAGGACGGCTCTCATTCACTAACATTGATTTTCTCATGTTGCGCGACTTGGGGCGACTTGAAGTCGGATCCCAAGTCGCCCCTGTGTGAACCGGCTCTTAGTGTTAGTGTTAGGGCCCTTTCACACAGGCCTTCTGATCAGGTCCACCTGTCAGTTTTCCAGGCGGACCTGATCAGACACTGCATTCACCCCTATGGGGCAGCGGATGTCAGCGGTGACAAGTCCGCTGACACCCTCTGCTATCTGATCCGATCTTGTCTGCCAAATCCAGAGGGATGGTGAACCTATTTTCCATCTATCGATCGGATCGGATGAAAACGGACAGGCGGTTCATTTTCATCTGATCTCCCCATAGAGGAGAGCGGGACTCTGACAGGTCCGTCTCAACACAGTGAGTGGAGATGGATCTGTCATCCGTCTGCTCAGCGGGGATCAACGGATCGATCCCCTGCTGAGCAAGTGGAGTCCATCAAACAGACAAGCCCGTGTGAAAGGATCCTTAGAGTTGGGGTTAATGTCAGTGTTAGTTGGAGGAATTCAATAAAACTCTAACAACACTTTTCTATTGGTAAGGAAAAATGGCCTGTGCCAATTTAAAAAAATCTATGCCACATGTCTAGGTAGCTTAACTGACATGTGCGGTAGATTCTGGTAGTTCTTAATAGCGCCTCTTCGTAAAAGTGTATTACAATACTAAATGAAATAAATAAATGCCTCTAGTTCATAGATAACCAAACTGGAGGTAATTGAGACCAGATGAAGGTTGGCGTACAGTGATAAGCAGAGTGCTTGTCTCTTTACACTGTGTAACAGGTGGCCTGTTTGCCCTGTGGATCGATCCTGAGCCGCGCTGCCTGCGTCCATAAACACAAGCAGTGTGACTTAACCCCACGTCACAGGATTTGACTGACAGCAGTGAGAGCCAAGGGATCCCACTGCCTCAGCAAAGCCTGTGAGAGCAGAGAGAGCCATTACAGACAAGCACAGTGCTGGATCGAGTGTGGGCTCTGGTAATTTTATGGAGGGGATACTAATTTCTAAACATTGTTTGTTTTAATGTAGGGAATGCATTAAGGTAAAAAAAATGTTTAGCCTTTAAAACCAGTTTAACAAAAACGCCAGGATCTCCTGTACAGAGGCTAAAGCCCATTGTGCATGAGACCTAGGTAGTTGCAGAGACATGTACAGTTTTATGAACACATACAAAAGTTGCAAAACTGGGTTTAGTTATAAAGGTTTGCTTTTACCTTTGTTATTTAGGGGTTAATCTGAGACATTTGTACCCTGACAGAATACCAATATACATAATGAAGACATGTGAAAGGATAGTGTATTTTATAATCAAGATACAGAATAAAAATAATTTCACTGAACATTTGAGCATTGACCTTTTAAATATTTCAGACCGACACACTCACCTTTTTCTGTGTAAAATGCCAGAGGTAAAGACTATTCTGCTTTCATTTAATTGTGTGTTTAATAACCAACATGAATGTCTGATCGTTGCGCAAAGGGAATTCTTGTACAGGCACGATCGTTCATTAATTCAAATAACGAGGTTGAATTTCTTTAGTGTTACCTGTATTATGCTGAACAAAGCTTATTGTTGCACTTTCTTTATGCATTGATCCCCCCGAGCTGTATGATCAGCTGATTACTTAACCCATTGTGGACTATGCTAACCAGTATGTTTGTGGCCATACGCCATTTACATTTTTTTTCTATGTGCTGTTTTAGTAGATGTTCATTATTTTTTTGTATTGCTCACTTACATTTACACAACATTGTTATGGCTTTCTTTTGTTGGTTAATGTACGTAGCAATGGATAATATTTTGTCAGATTAGAAATGCACATATTTTACAGTCTAATAAGTATGTGAACTGGGCTATACTATAAGGCCTCATGCATACAGGACATTTTTACAACTGTTTCTAGGGGCTCTAGTGTTTCGTTTTTTTTTAAGCCTCTAAACGGCCCTCCATGTTAGCCTATGTGTCCATGCACATGTAGGTTTTTGCAGCGTGTAGTGGCAGGGGTTTTTAGTGGCTTTTAGAGGCAGGAAAAGAAACCCACTGCCAGTGTATCCAGAAGCAGTAGAGTTTGGGTAGAAAAAAACATCTGAGGCTACTAGAAGCTGCTAAAAGCTGCTCAATGCGCTTAAATGCTAGTGCTTGAGCATTTCATTCATTTCAATAGCCAGAATAATTTATTTATTCTGGTCAATGAAATTAGTTAATGCCCAGGAGATTAATGCCTATAAAAGCTCCTAAAAGCTTGTAAAAGCTTTAGACACTTTTATAAGCGTCAGGCATTTTTTCAGCAAAAATGCTGCTAGCTTCTGGGAGAGTTAAAAAAACATCCTGTGTGCATGAGGCCTAAGATGTTAGTTACCTTTGCCCCCTATCTTCCTTGCGGCTACACATATGAACAGTGGGTAGTGCTTCTCTCCCCCCCCCCCCCCATTCCAATGTACTCTTTTTTTTTTTTTTTTTGCAAAACTAGCTTCAGGGCTAGTACATTTATAGACTATTGCAGGCTTCATCATACTGGTGCAGCATAGCTCTGAAATCCCCCAAAATAATGGGTTACTTTGCACTGAAAAAGCCTACCAGTTATATTCAGTGCCAGTCATAGGTGTTGTTAAGGGGTGGCTATTGAGGCTGGAGCCCCAAATCTGGGGCCCATAGCCCCGAGTCCAGGGTCGGCCCTACTGTGAGAGAGTCGCAGGCTGCCGGACACAGCGCTTCCTGCACAGCTGCGGCACTCTCACTGAGTCTGCACTCCGTGCTTCAGTGACACAGCCAAAGCCTAGAGATCAGTGTGAGTCAGTCTCTTCCCTGGCTCCGCCCATATCATAGAGTTAGGAGGTACTTTCTCACACGAATCTCTCCTGAGCTGGTGCGTGCAGACCATATGGAGGGCAAGGGGGAAACTCTATATACCCAGCCTATATTCTGTATACCGAGCCTCTCTGTATATACCCAGCCTCTCTGTATATACCAGCCTCTCTGTATACCCAGCCTCTCTGTATATACCAGCCTCTCTGTATATACCCAGCATATCTTCTGTATACCCAGCCTCTCTGTATATAACCAGCTTCTCTGTATATACCAGCATCTCTTTATATACCCAGCCTCTCTGTATGCCCAGCCTCTCTGGATATACCCAGGCTGGGTATTTACAGAGAGGCTGGGTATATACAGAGAGGCTGCATATATAGAGACTGGGTATATACAGAAGATTGGCTGGGTATATACAGAGAGGCTATCTTCTGTATACCCAGCCTCTGTAAATACCCTGCCTCTCTGTATATACGCAACCTCTCTGTATATACCAGCCTCTCTGTATATACCCAGCCTCTTTGTATATACCAGCCTCTCTGTATATACCCAGCCTCTTTGTATATACCAGCCTCTCTGTATATACCCAGCCTCTCTGTATATACCAGCACTTCTGTATATACCCAGCCTCTCTGTATATACCCAGCACTCTCTGTATACCCAGCCTCTCTGTAAATACCAGCCTCTCTGTATACCCAGCCTCTCTGTATATACCAGCCTATCTTCTGTATACCCAGCCTCTCTGTATATAACCAGCCTCTCTGTATATACCCAGCCTATCTTCTGTATATCCAGCCTCTCTGTATATAACCAGCCTCTCTGTATATACCCAGCCTATCTTCTGTATACCCAGCCTATCTTCTGTATACACAATCCGCATAATCCGCATCTGCTGGAAGGTGATGTGACAAGCTCTCTGGTGACCCCGTTGTAATGAGGGGGGCTTTGGGGACCCTTATGTAATAATACATAATGTTATATATATATATATATATACATATATATATACATATATATATACACACACACACACGTATATTATATACATGTGTATGCCCACCCAAGCATATGACTCTCTTTACTTTGCTGCTATGGGCTCTAGCTCCATATCTTTTGTAGACCTAGCAATGCCCCCGGTGCCAGTCTTGGGTTGCTTGTCTGTTTTAACAAAAGTAGTGGATAGGCTGGGAGAGCAGTGGCAGTATAAAGTGGGCTAAAGCTGGATTACCCCATTAAGGCAAATCTAGAACATTTTTGCATGATTAAGGGGAGTACATATGTACGTATATTTAGGCTTGGAGCTATGTAAACCCACATACAGCTGTGAACTTTAATTCACTTGAGGCCTAGCAACTGATTAAGTGATTGCCCACAATCTTCAGAAAATATTTAAAACAACTTTCCAGAGTACCCCTGGTCTCAAGCCTAAAATATTCAAGCAGTTTTAGTAACAGCAAATCCTGTAATTAAAAATTGCAACTGGCCACAGACTGCCAAGATCACACAAACCCCCACCCCCACTATTGTTTTCTGCAATTGTAACCACCGCATATTTCTGCAATCATCACAGATTGTGGATGGTGGCCAAATATGATCGTCGCTAACACAAAAATAAGTGGGGAATAAATTTATGCAAATGAGCATTGCCACCAATGACAGTTTAGGGATTAGGGTATATAGACTGAGTGCAGATGAAGGGAAAATAACTCCTTTAGTAAATTAGACTCTGATCACTGATTTTTTTTTTGTTTGGCTGATTTCTACTAGTCAATGCTCATTGTTTTGTGTGATAATATTGTGCAAATGTATTAATGTATGTTTATTTTATGTTTTTTGCCATTATTCCCCTTTATTAGTGAAAGAAAAGAAATTGCATCATATTAAAATCTTTTGAGATAAGAATATATAAATAATACTTCAACAAATGGTAACAGTCTTCTTGTTTACATATTTTATCTGATTAAGGCCCAGTTCAAACTGGTACGACATATGCTCCGACTTTGAGAACGCATGTCCCATAACATGTATAAATCAATGATTCCCTGTGAGAGCCGTCTTAACTAGTCCGACTTGTGTCGGTCCAACTTTAGAAAAGGTTCCTGCACTACTTTCTAACTTCTGTCCGATTTTAGCCTATTGAATATCATTGAAGTTGTATCCAAGTTGGATCATCATCTTAAAGGAGAAGTACAGCCAAAGCTCATTTGGCTGTACTTCTCCTGTGGATCACAGAAGTGCAGTTCGTTTTGCACTTTTTTAGCAGAGAACGGGCTGAAGTTGCCTGCCTGACCCACCACCAAGATGGGGTAGGTGCCGGTCAGACAGCGGGCGGGAGTCACAGTGGCTGCATTTGATGGGCACAGTGGCTGCATTTGATGGCACAGTGGCTGCATTTGATGGCACAGTGGCTGCATTTGATGGGCACAGTGGCTCCATTTGATGGGCACAGTGGCTGAATTTGATGGGCACAGTGGCTGCATTTGATGGGCACCGTGGCTGCAATTGATGGCACAGTGGCTGGATTTTGATGGGCACAGTGGCTGCGATTGATGGGCACAGTGGCTGCGATTGCTGGCACAGTGTCTGCATTTGATGGCACAGTGGCTGGATTTTGATGGGCACAGTGGCTGGATTTTGATGGGCACAGTGGCTGGATTTTGATGGCACAGTGGCTGCTTTTGATGGGCACAGTGGTTGCATTTGATGGGCACAGTGGCTGCAATGGATGGCACAGTGACTGGATTTTGATGGGCACAGTGGCTGTGATTGATGGCACAGTGGCTGCATTTGATGGGCACAGTGGCTACATTTGATGGGCAGAGTGGCTGCTTTTGATGGGCACAGTGGCTGCATTTGATGGGCACACACAGTGGCTGCATTTGATGGCACAGTGGCTGCGTTTGATGGGTTTGATGCGTTTGAACCTTGAAATAAAGGACATCAACGCCAATAGAGCTGCATTCGTCTCATACATGGTTTACTTGCTGCAATTGATGGCACAGTGGCTGCATTTGATGGGCACAGTGGCTGCATTTGATGGGCACCGTGGCTGCAATTGATGGCACAGTGGCTGGATTTTGATGGGCACAGTGGCTGCGATTGATGGGCACAGTGGCTGCGATTGCTGGCACAGTGGCTGGATTTTGATGGGCACAGTGGCTGCGATTGCTGGCACAGTGGCTGCATTTGATGGCACAGTGGCTGGATTTTGATGGGCACAGTGGCTGGATTTTGATGGGCACAGTGGTTGCAATTGATGGCACAGTGGCTGCAATTGATGGCACAGTGGCTGTATCAGCCGCCACTGCCATACACAGTTAGAATCTCATCCAGTTCAGCAGGAACTGGCTGAGATTCAAACAGTGGCTGTCCCCTCTATCATGCCACCCCCTATATGTATCATGGATAGATTCATGCATAGCCCCCTATTCTGGCATCCGGCCCCATTTAGGACACTGGGCACCTGAATTACAGCAGCGGGGGTGTTTTTTAAGCACCTGATTAGAGCTATAGGCTCTAATAGGCTTCAAAATAGATTTGGCTCACCCTAGAGCAGAGCATTGCACCGCAGAGCATTGCGCTCAGAGCCCACCCAGGTGTGTTAGAAAAACAAATGAATATTAGCTTTTCTAACACTGAACCGCCTCTCCGCCAATCAGGAAGTGCGGGTCTAATACCCATCACCTGATTGGCTGAAAGGACAGGCGCTCCTATTGGATGCCTAGCAGGAAGAAAGAAGAGACGCATGTAGGACACAACTCGCCGCCGTCACCCGCCGCCTGACCTGCCACCAAGATGGGGTAAATGCCGGTTCAGACAGTGAGCGGGCAGGTGGGGGGCGTCACAGTGGCTGCATTTGATGGCACAGTGAGGCTGCAATTGATGGGTTTTTTCAGTATTTTTCAGAAATTTTCAGTTTGTTTGCACCCCCCCAAAAATTTTAAGAACCAGCCACCACTGGATTTGAACCATAAATGAGCAGGCTGAATGTACCCAGTTGATTGATTGATCAACTTGGGTACAGCCAGCCTGCCGAATTCTCTTGCAATTATCGCTAACAGCTGCTATAGCTGCTAGCGAGAATCACTGTCTTTTCCCAGCGGGGACGACTTCCTCCGCCTGTCCCCACTGGGAAAAGACAATGGCCCGGCAGGAGGAATTCCCACATCACCACTGTCTGTGTTGATGGGGGAATCAAGCAAATTTCTTTCCTGCAATCCGTGGTTGCAAGAAAGAATTTCACTCCATGTATGGCCCACCTAAGGCGATGCAATTCCATGTGAACTCATTTTCTCATGGAGGGCTTTGTTTATTAGGGCCTGTTCAAACCAGTCCATTGTAGTGGTTTACTGCAATGCTCTATAATGCACAGTATGTTGCTTGGTGCATTGTAGTGCTTTCATTTTAAATGGCATCCTAACACTCCTGCACTGCAACTCAACAGCCCCTCTGTCCCTCTTTCCTCCTTATTTGTCCCTCATTTTGGTCTGATCTATGTAGTTGTATATAAAATGCACTATTTATCTTTCAAAAAGTGTTTCACAGTGCTAAACCTTTCATCTAATTTCTAAATTGCTGCATTTGTAAATTTCAAAATGCTGGTATAAAAGAATAGTAATGGTAAAAAAAAAACACTAAAACAAATTTTTTTTGTGTGTGTAATTCTACCTTAAGGGGGTGTGGCAGGAGGTGTGTCCTATGCCTACATACCTTTGCTAATAGGTGTCCCTTATTCCCATCTCAAAAAGTTGGGAGGTATGTCTTTAGGGAATCAAGCCCATAGAGGTAGATAATGGCAGAATTGTTTTCCATCAATGGGTCATGGATCACTTTCCCCTTTTAGCAATTGTTTTGTTGCTCAAAGTATTCATTCAGGATTTAGATTTAATTTCTATACCCAAATTGGAAAAATTACAGAAGGCATCTGGAAGCGGGTTTGAAAACTGTACCCCGTTGACTGAACAGGGTTAAATAGAGAGTATGAATCCCAGGCACAGTGATTTCTTTGTTAATTGCAACCTTAAGCCAGAGTAAGAGAAATAACTCTATAAACAGGAGTACAGATGTCAGAAAAGAATATTGTGTAGCTTCTGAAATAGCCTAATTAGATTGTTATCTTCAAAGTACTGTGTGTACTGAAAATGAAAACTTATAATGAATTTTAATTAAATGTATGCCAGTGTTTTCTAAGGGATGATGGTTAAAGGTCTAAGAATCCCATGCAGTTTGAAACTAAATGCAATTTATGCAACAATAATATAAATAATTATTACTTGAAAATAATAATTGACCTTGATCTTTTAGACTGTGACTAATTGTTCTATTGCTGAAAATATGATCTGCTCCATAAAAGGCGAAGTTCAGAGGAACAATGTTGGCAAAAATGACGATCCTTTTATTTACCAAGATGTTCAGGCTTATTTTGTCAGAAGCTATTGTACTTGTTGAGGAGTTTTGTAGGTAGAGGAACCATGGAACCATTCAGCAACAGAGCCTGGTTATCCATTACTTTTTCTTTTGCTGGCCATATGCATTACCATTTGGTTGTATAATATCCTTATTGGTTAAATACATTGAAAAGATTGTTTGGGTGAGTAGGCCCTTAAAGTGGATGTAAACCTGAAAAGATTTTTTTAATGAAGATTTCTACCTGGTACAGTAGAGGACGTCAAGTCATCTGTGCCCAGTCTTACTATGAAGGGTTAATCCAGCTCCAAAACAGGGAAGGTGGTTCACCGCTCAGGTAGACCTGCTCCCAGGTGTGCGTTTGGTGGATCCTTCAGAGGAGGGGAGTCCCAGGTGCTGGCTAAATGCAAATTCAAGCAAGGTTTGAAACAAGAGAATCTGGATGCCGCACACCGGATAAAGTTGAAAATTCTTCTTTGTTGTAAAAATTGGATCATCAAAAATACAGGACAATCAGGCAGATGGTACAGACACACTGACGCGTTTCGCACTCTAGTTTGAGTGCTTACTCATAGCTCATGAGTAAGCACTCAAACTAGAGTGCGAAACGCGTCAGCTGTGTCTGTACCCTCTGCCTGATTGTCCTGTATTTTTTATGATCCAATTTTTAAATAAAGAAGAATTTTCAACTTTATCTGGTGTGCGGCATCCAGATTCTCTTGTCTCAAACCTTAATCCAGCTCTAAGCAATCCTCTTGTCTTTTTGTAGTAAGATAAAAAACTACATACAGATAAGTTTGTGTCCCCACACCCCCCACTGCTGTGCCTGACATCTGATTTCTTTATCTCATGCAGGAGCAGAGCGTGTGTTATGATTCCAGCTTCACACCCCCCCTTTCTTCTCCAGCTCTCCCAGGATTGGCTGCTCCACATCTCAGCATGATTGGGCATGCTGAAGTCATATGGTGCCTTTCCTGAGTTTTGACTGGATGTTACTCATCATGGGGCATGATCAGTGTGACTGAAGAGTAGGGAAGTGTAGAGGTGGGTGGGGAGTCTTGTGACATCACAACTCCGCCCACCGAGCTTCAGCAAAGAGACCCACCCACTGATTCCAGAGTTTTGTGGGGCCCCTACTGCTGAAAGGGGTGACATTTGTAAGGTAGGGATACATGCAGGAGGCTTGCATGTATATATACATTCATAATGTGCCATTTGTCTATACTGGGTGAGTGGCAGGTTTACATCAACTGAAATTTTCATTATTTGTTAAATATAATTAGATTGTAACATTATAGACAGCTTTAAATGAAATACAATTTTAAAAATGTCAGACAATTGCTGTTGAGTAGAAGTGCTTTGGCAATAAAACCTGGAAGCTGGTTTCTATGCAGAGCTGCTCCAGATTTTGCATGCTTCAGTTTTAGTAAATAACCCCCAGTATATTTAGGAATAGAGTGCTGGTTTCTGATTCACTTTGCTATACTTAACCAGGGGGGATAAGATACTCCTAGCTGCTGGGGATAAGAACATTTGGAGTTGGGGCATCACCTGGACCCCCCGGATAACTGACAATTCTGGGTAATTTTGTCCCTAGCACCAGATTTGCTTGTCTTAAAGCCCTCCCTTGATGACACAATTTCAATGGACGATCATTAATAACCTTTAAATTTACCTTTTCAGAAAAAAAGGTATTTCTTGTTTTACTGGAGGGCAATGTTCTACAATTTTTTTAATGAGACATAAAGCGCACTTATATTTGAGTGTACGTAGCTGTTCTGTATTTTAAAGCAATAGGACTGTCTCTATTGTTATCAAAAAGGA
This sequence comes from Lithobates clamitans, assembly GCA_037952925.1. Taxonomy (NCBI): domain Eukaryota; kingdom Metazoa; phylum Chordata; class Amphibia; order Anura; family Ranidae; genus Lithobates; species Lithobates clamitans. The sequence goes on along the minus strand of JBBGZY010001693.1, from coordinate 944,061 downwards.
ACTGCTCACATAATTTATAATAAAAAACATCTTTGTCATTCTGAAGCTTCCCTCCAACCACTTTGCATATTATTTTATATATACTGCGAGTCTGTACTTGCCAAATATGCTGCAGAAATCTCCCTCCACTGAGTCTGGATGCATCCATTTTAACTGTGGGCAGCTGAAGCTGCTTCCTGTTCACTTCCTGGATTTACACAGATGCACACTTCCAGCTCTGCAGCCCTGCAGCTCTCATTGGCCCTCCTATGACTCACCCCCCCTTCCTGGCAAACTCTCAGGAGAGTGAGAGACAGAGAGCTGTGCATGATGTCATAAGCCTAGGCTTTTTACCAGACAAGAAACAGGAAGTGGGCTGTATAAGGTATTTACTAGGAGAAAAAAAAATGTTTTACTATCCAAAGTTAAAAAAACAAGGACAGAAGATTTAATAGATGGAAAGTTGAAAAAAACAACTGAAGGTCTGCTTTAAATCCAAAGTAATTTCCAACATGTAAGGATCCCAAGTTTTCTTAGCATGCTACTATAGGTTCTGTGAAGAGTTTTCCGAGCTGCCTGGTTCTCCCCTTTGGAGTTATTGTTAGTGAAAAAATGTCACCTATTTTAGTCACACTTTGCACACTTGTTCTACCCATGTTATTTGTACATAGTTTTAGGTACATTGTAGTGCATGAATCTGAACAAAGATTCCTATCCTCCCTGGAAAAAAATTACAGAAAATACATATACAATGTGTTTTTTTGAGTACAGAGGTATGAATGACCCTGAATAGTCACTATAGTCTTTTACCCTACTCCTTAGTATATACAGAAGCTTACCTAAGAGGTAGTTATTAGCCTTGAGACAAAATGAGAGCCTTGTATCGAGACAGAGAGAGAAAGTCGTACAGCACAGTCTGCAGTGGAGTACATCAAACTCGGGTTAAGGAACTGAATTTACTTTAGCACAGTCCCAGTGTCTGGATATCATTACTGATTCCCTTTCTTATTGTTTTTTGTAATTGCACTTTAAATTGTATCATACGTGCTACCAGAGTTTGAGTTTCAAAATGATCTCCATGTCTTGGTGTACAGGGCTTTCTTTCTACTACACATCTTAGGGGCACATAAATGGATTCCTAAATACATCCTCAATAATGAGTTCAATTTTAAAAATATTTAGCAAAATGTATTTAATATATTTATAATGTAGTTTAATTTTGCTACCTTAACATAAAATAAAAAATCCATGTATCCTCGATGACTGTTTGAACAGGAGGTGCATGTGAAATTTGTTTTGACATTAGGTCATGCTTGTGGATTTTAAGTTCCATTAGCCAACATCATCCTGACAGAATGTGTTTCTATAAATGCACATACGCAGGAGTGAACTATCCTATCAGTTTATTTGTCTTTGTTGACATTTTTCATGCGACACCCACAAGGACAAAGTGCAAACCTTCCTTGATCTAAATCCTATCACCATCCTTTAACCAGTCATGAATACTGGTTGCACAAGGTAAAACAAACTAAAAAATAATTGTTTCTAATTTTTACTTCTTTATTGTTTATTAAAATCAAAATATATGTATTCAAATCTTCAAAAGTCTCTAAGTCCTGAGAAAAAAAAAGATAAATACACAAGGGGTGCATCTAAGTGCAGCAACTATTTTCTTTATAAAAGTGCAATTTGTCCAGAGAGAATAAGTTCAATGCTTGTAGTCTTTCCCCATAGCTGAGGTCCTCCAGTCCCTTTTATTAGCTTTGTTGCCCTTCTCTGGACTCTCTCCAGTTTCAGCACTTCCTTCCAGAGGACTGGTGCTTAGAACTGGATGGCATAATAAAGATGCAGCCGGACCAGAGTCTTGTAGAGTGGGAGAATTATCGTTTTATCTCTGGAATAAATCCCCTTTTTAATGCATGCCAATATTCTTTTGGCTTTCCTTGCAGCAGCTTGGCATTGCATGCCATTGTTGAGCCTGTCATCTACTAGGACCCCCAGATCGCTTTCCATCCTAGATTTCCCCAGAGGCTCGTGCATTCATATTTTTGGCACCCAAATGCATTACTTTACATTTTTCAACATTAAACCTCATTTGCCATGTAGTTGCCCACCCAATATTTTGTTTAGGTATTCTTGCAAGGTTTCCACATCCTGTGTAGAAGCTATTGACCTGCTTATATTTGTATCATCCACAAATACTGAGATTGAGCTGTTTATCCCATCCTCTAGTCTAGATAGTTTATGAATAAATTAAACAGAATTGGCCCCAGGACAGAACCCTGGGGGGCCCCACTTTCCACACCAGACCATTCCGAGTACTCGTCATTTATCAACACCCTTTGGACTCGCCCTGTAGCCAGTTTTCAATCCAGGTACTCACCCTGTGGTCCATGCCTACATACTTTAGTTTGTTCAGTAAACTTTTGTTGGGACCTGTATCAAATGCCTTTGCTAAATCCTTATACACCACATCTACAGGCCTTTCATTTATCTAGATGGCAGCTCACTTCTTTATAGAAAGTTAATAGATTGGTCTGGCAAGAACGATTCTTCATAAATCCTACTGATCACTACAAATGATATTGTTTTCATTACTAAAATCTTGTATATAGTCCCTTATAATCCCCTCCAAAAGCTTGCAGACTATTGATGTTCGGCTAACTGGCCTGTAAGTCCCAGGGATATATCTTTGCCCTTTTTTAAATATTGGTGCCACGTTGGCTTTTCTCCAATCAGCTGACACCATTCCAGTCAGTAAACTGAAAAAATTAGGAACAATGGTCTGGCTATCACCTGACTGAGTTCCTTAATGACCCTCTTGTGTAAGTCATCTGGTCCTGGTGACTTATTTATGTTAAGTTTTAGAAGTCTATTTCTGATTCTGTCTTCTGTTAGCCATGAGGTTGTTTTCTGTGACGTGTTATTAATATTAACATTACAGTCTTTGTTACTGTATCCACCTGTTTCCTTCCTGAACACCGAGGAGAAGACTATATTCAAAATCTTTGCCTTCTTTTTGTCTTTTGTAGCCAAATTCCCTTCATCATCCTTTATGGGGCCAATATGTTCTTACCTCACTTTCTTACTATTTATATACTTAAAGAATTTCTTTTTTTTTTACTCTCCTCTGCTATGTGTCTTCCGTGTTCTATCTTAGCCACCCTGATTGCACCCTTACATTTCTTATTGCATTCTTTGTAATGTTGGAATGCTGACAATGACCCCTCAGCCTTGTATTTTTTGAAGGCCCATTCTTTTGCTTTTATATGCATTTTTACATTGGAGTTTACCCTTAATTTTGTCTGGTCGCATACTATATTCTTGTTAGTTGTTATGAGGCTGCAATTTGGATTTGCCAACTTACTTACCTTACTGGGTTCTATTTTACCCTTTAAATTAGGAGCTTCCCTGTGTTGCTTTCTCTATAAGATCATTCATTGTCAGCTCCATTTTTTATGGAAACAAAATAAGTGTAGCGCTAAAAAAGTTTAAGATGTCCAACATAAAGACAAAATGATCCAAATCATCGGTTGATATATATCATGTTAAAAACAAAAATAACAGGACATAGTGCTCTCCATACGAAAAGGTATAACATTTAATAAATAAGAAAAATATTACTCACAAAGCAAGCACTGTTTCCCAGTGCAGGAGTATACAGCATAAAATGAACCAGATGGGTGGCTGTACTGACATCACAGAGCCCCTCGCACGCGTATCGTCCGTGTGGACTTCCTCAGCGAATCTGATTTATTAATACTGATAATTATTTATTTGCTGCATTTAGATGTGCTCTCTTGTGTCTATTTATCATATTCAGTCTGCTGAGGAGCTGCTCTAAGGAAAATGCAGCCGGTATAATTGTACTGTATCCTATGTAGACTGATGAACAATTCGTTTTTACCATTACTGAGGTTTCTGGCTGTTTTTGCAGCATGATATCTTGTATTTTATTCCTGAGAAAAAAGATGCACATTAGCTAGGATAGACTGCAGAAGAAAAAAGTTATGTGGTTCAAAACCAATAGGTGAAAAAATAAATATGTTGGCCCTTAAAATGGACTTTCGCCACCCCCTCCCCCTTGAAAACATTATAATTGGAAAAATAGTAAAAGGAATAATAAAAAAAAAGCTTGTAGAGAAAAAGTTAACATACTTACCTTGCTACCAGTACTGCAAGAGTGACATCATACTCAATGAGATCCCAGGGAAAGGAAACTATATTCCCTAACCCTTTTTTCCCTATAATTATGTTTTTATTGCAATGTTTTGGAATTGGGGGAAAAGTCATTAAGCAGACATTTTTAGTGCAAGGTTCTCTGTAATGGGTGTTGTGCTGTTGGGCCATCATTTGTTATGTAATGATCTCAAGTGAGACTTCTAAGCAACCGCTGAAGCTTTAAAATAATTCAATGGCTTTGCTTTCTGCACATGAAAGCTTCACCCCCTGTGTATAACTTCTTTTTTTTTGTTATTATATTTTGTGAAGATTTTTTCTAACCTAAGTACTTGGGGAAGATTTTGTACATGACTTGCTTCTTGCAGTATTTAGTGTGTGGCCATACCACCTCTGTCACTAATTGTTGTCTTCTGTGAGGTGCGAGAAGATAAAATATTTTGCCTAAGGCTTTTGCAGAGAAAGAATTGAACTAAGCAGTAAAATAACTAATTAGTTAATAAGTATGGTCATTGCATCCTGAGTCTGTTTGTTTATTAACCCACTAAGCCATAACTTCCTTATCTCTGGCTATTAAACTGAACTGAACAGGCAAGATTGCCCAGGGGTAATAAAGTTTGCAACAAATTTATGTTTCAAATACTTTTTATTAAATCTGTTGATTTAAATATTTTATTTACATATGATTTGCAAAAAATAAATGATGATTTACTATAATCAAAATTTGTTAGCAGCGAGTATGAATAAAATTTCACCTAACTACTCTAGCAATATGATCCTCGCTTGTGTGTGAATCCAGCTAGTTTACTTTTTTAATAATAGTTATATTCACAAATTGCAACATAAATACAGGAATATTTATCTTAATGGAGTAAAAGGTCTTAAATGGATTGCAGATTGTTACTGCATGCTCAATTTATTTCCATAGACCAGTTATTTTTAAACAGTACACTTGCTTCCCTACAATCGTGCCCATTTAGAACCAACTTGCGACTATTTTGGAGAAGGCCAGTGACTTACTCTGAAGTCACCAAGGTAGTAAACAGGCCTGTACTTGTGCATAGTGGTCAGAAGTACAGCCAAAGCTGAGCAAATCTATGTAGGCATGTGTTCTGACATCAAAGGCTTCATATTTGTTCTGGGTCAGTGCATCAGAAATAACAATATTATTATTATTATAATACAGGATTTATATAGCGTCAAGCACAGCGCTTTACAACATGATGGCAGACAGTACAGTTACAATACAAATCAATACAGGAGGAATCAGAGGGCCCTGCTCGTTAAAACTTATGATCTAGGAGTGAATATAAAATGTTTTCAGATGAGCAACTCCTCAAATGTGACCTTCATAACTAGGTTGTGCTTCTAGTGCTTTTCAAACCTTTGTGTACTGTGTCAATTATTTGCAGAGTGCTTCTCAGGTCCAGAGCTGTGGCACGCCTTCTGATGTGACCCAGTCCTTGACAACTCTTATACGGGTATGACATGTGGGCTGACCAACAGGAGCTACTATATGTATTGGTTGAGTACCTTATGTTACAGAATATCTTTACTGATCCTTTGTTTGTAGAGTGCTTAGAGCTTATGCCTTGAGCCCTGCACTATTAGGTATAGATGGATTAGTTAATTCTGTCTGTGATATTTTCTGAATGGGTCTCCTGTCTGTTAAATGCAGAGAACTCTTTGGCTGAAATGGTCTGTGGAACAGGAATGTGAAAAGGGTTTTCTGCGCATGCCTTTTGTTGGTGAATGTATCTTTGGCACTTCTTTGGACATCTTCATAAAGAATATTACTGGGGGTAAAAGTACTCATTTGACCCAGCTGAAGAAGCCTGGGAGTAGAAAGATGATGATTCCTGAGAAGACAAGAAGAATTCCTTTCATTACTCCCAGCCTTTACCCTCTAAGGGCAGACCTTGGGTCTCTTAATCCTCCAAACCTACAGATAAGTCCTCTTCTGCAAAAAGTGATGTCCCCAGTTTCCAAAGTGGGGGATGTCTGTTGGCCTTTGCGAACACCTGGTCAGCAAGCATCTGAAATACTTGGGTAGTTTCCTGTAGATGTAGTGTCCTAGGGCTACAAGCTACAGTTCTGCTCTCTGTGTCCACCCCATTCATGTTCTTTAACCTTCCTGTGTATCTGCACAGACTAGCAGACTTAAATGCTGCTTTTTCCAAGGATATATTGCCCTTTTTCTAACATGGAAAGATTTTAGGGTTTTACTCCAACCTTTTCATTGTTCCAAAGTCAAACTGGGGCAACTGCCTCAACTTAGACCTGAAGGCATTAAATGTCATTTTGTTTGAGTCCAAAAGTTTCATATAAAATCCAACAGGCCTCTCATAGCCTGCAGCTATCAGGGAGACTTTCCAACCTCTGTGGACATCAAGTATGCATATTTCCATGTCCCCATTTTTTCCAGCAAATCAATGCTACCTTTTGCTATGGGTGCTCTACACTATCACCCTACCCTACCTCGCCCTACCATTTTGTCTGGCTTCTGCATCCTGAGTTCTTACTAAGGTGTTGGCACCTCTACTAGCCCTACTATGCTCCCAAAAATTTGCCAATATAGATTGATCTCTTATTGATTAAACAGTCCACACAGTTTCTGATCGACAATGTGATACAGACAGTCCAGACCTTAAAAAAAAAAAGTTTGGATGGACCAAACCGCTAGCTTTACTAAACTCCCAGAATTTTTTCATTGTGGGACAATCTCCTATTGAGAGAACAACCAGCACAAAAAAGATTTGGTTGGATTCTGAAGCATTAGCAAACCAGCCCTGGAACCTACACATTGTTCAGAGTACTCGGGTCTTATCCTAGGCACAGTTCAAGCCAGAGCTTTTCTTTCAAGAAAAACTTTTGATTCTCTGCTTCCAGACTTGAACTCTACAGTTAAGGAGCCGTCCAGTTCTGCAATTCTGCCCAGGTGTTCTGGGCTTGCTGGTAGCCTACTTTTAGATAGCTCAAATTGCTCAGTTCCACTGAAGGTTATCTCTAGTCTGGTAGCTCAAGAATCTACCTGTGATTTATGAGTCACAGGCCAAAGTGAGCTGTACTCATATATTAAAGTACATCCTCATGTATGTGTATATGGGTGTATGCCACATTTGTCCCTGTATGCAAGTACTGTGGGGGTGCATGTAGATATTCATACGGCTTCCCAGATCAACATGTGTGAACCAATTTTCTGATTTTATGAACCTGTTTAGAATGTTTTGGATTTCAGTAGACCTGCATCCCCTAAAACATCTTGTTGTAATGGGATTGTTCTTAAGCTGTTACATTATTATCGTGTCTTTCTGGTTACAGGAATGGAAGATGATGCTCCTCTTTCTTGAAATTAGCATTGCATTTCATTATGTAGTGAGAGCATCCCTGTACCTCCTTGAGTACTAGCTATCAGTTTAAAGTAACTATATCCTGGGGCACTCAACCAGTTAAGATGCATTAGTTGCTGCACTTTTTAGGATTAAACTCACTTCAGTTATATGACTCCATTCCAAGTGTCAATGGATAGTTACATTCTTATTACATGCTGAATATAAGTCAAGAGCTTCAGGTATTGTATTTATTACAATTGCCACCGAAGCTCCATATTCGTGTTATATAATTCAGCACTTTGCTATAAACTGATGTTAATAAAGCAGATTTATGCATAGAAAACCTCACAGAATAGAGTGTTTTTCACATAATGGAACAGCTGTGATTGATAGGTAAACGGTATCCATGAGAACTGATTTAGAACAAGAAACTTAGTGTGATTAGCATATTGGCCGGTTAGTGCTTGGATTCTTTTAAAGAAAAATCAATTTTCATGATGGTGTATAACTTGAGAATCTGCAAGTTGCCCCGAAAGTCATTGTATGCAGAAGTTTAAAGATGGACACATTGCTACTGATAAACAAGGAAGTAAAATCATATTCAGGCTTATAAAATTTGATTTGTTATTGTGGGTTACAATACAATTTATTTTCTGTGTTATTGGTCCCAATTCAGACAACATAAAGAAAAAGATTAGCCAGTAAACCTAATATCAATAAACCTCTGGAAACAAGAAATATATTTTGTTGAAATTATGAACCTAAAGGCATAGCTTAATGAGATTCCTTTTGTTATCATGAGCACTATTAAGCTGATGTCACTTGTGGCTTCTTCAAGAGGTTGTAGACCTCAGAAAAAAACAGAAACAAACAGAAACAAACCCTCGCATCGCATACTAGCTCATTATGAAATACTTACCTCAGAACGACGCCCTGAATCAGCGTCGGCACTCCGAGTACATGGCAAACATCTTCCACTGGAGTCACTTCCGCAGTTGCGGCCGTTTCTTCAGTGTGCATGCGCCGGTGACATCGGCAGCAGCGCATATATTGAATAGTTTAGGAGATATTAGACATGTGCGCCGTCAATAATTTTGTTTCGTTCCGTTTCGTATTAGCCGTTAATTCGTATTTCATAATTCGTGTCCGAATGTCAATTTGGACTTGTACGAAATACGAATTTTCGTTAGGTTCGTTAACTTTTAGTAACAATTACGAACGTTCGTTATGATGAATTTCCAAAGCAAAAAATACCTTTCTCAATATGGCAGTCGTCGACTCATTATGTTCATTATGAGGGGCTTCCACCATCCCTGTGCTAACTTCCTCCTGGGGCTGTACCCCTGCTGTGCTCATTATGAGGGGCTCCCACCATTCCTGTGCTGTGCTGACTTCCTGGGTTTTTAACTTCATCATAACGAATAATCGTAATTATTATGACAATAGTAGAACGATATTAATGAACATTCTTATTTTGTCCGATTCTGAATCTCCCATTGACTACCAGTACCAGTCTCCCACTCCCATATTAAAAAGGTAATTTTCCCAACCCTCACTCAGCAGCAGAAGAAAACTTCTGATTGGTCAACAAAACACCAGTCACGTTTCCGTTGTAACGGAATTTGGATCCGAAATTCATCAACGAAATTTCGTATTTCGTTTACAATAGAAATTCGTATTTCGGATGCTTCTGAATGAACGAATTTTCAGAAATTCATACGAATTTTCGATTCATACAAAACGAACCGCACATGTCTAGGAGATATTCAGGGTACCTACAGGTAAGCCTTGTTATAGGCTTACCTGTAGATAAAAGTGGTGTAACAGAGTTTACAACCACTTTCAGGCTGTCATTATACCTAAAGTTGGCTGCACATATTTTGATTTGATTGTACAGGCATAGTTGGATAAAATTCCTCTTGTTACTGAAGCCCTGGTAACATGTTGTCGCTTTGTGGCTTGTTCAAGCTGTCATTATCACAGGAGCTGGCTTCACACACTTCAATTTATTAAGAAGGCCTACCCAAACAAACCATTTAGTGCAGTGGTCATCAACCCTGTCCTCAGGGACCACTAACAGGCCAGGTTTACAAGATAACTGAAATACATCACAGTTGATATAATTTGCTGCTCAGTGATTGCAGTATTCTAGTCTGCATCTCCCCAAGGTAATACATAAAACCTGGCCTGTTAGTGGGCCCTGAGGACAGGGTTGATGACCACTGCACTAAATGGTTTGTTTGGGTAGGCCTTCTTAATAAATCAGACCGGGCTTACCTTTGATTTGGCATTGCTAGGGAGAGATAGTCTTCATATTCAGACCCTGTGCAACTGATTACAATGTGTTCTTCACTCACAAAAACTAAAATAAAACATTTGAATGTGATTTTTTCATAAACAATCTTTTTGCAATTGCTATTTTTTTCATAGCTCATATGTAAATTAAATTAAACACCGTACCTTTTGCTTTGGACAATACCAACATATTATTATTATTATTATACTGGATTTATATAGTGCCGACAGTCTACGCTGCGCTTTACAACATTAGGGCAGACAGTACAAGTACAATACAATTCAATACAGGAGGAATCAGAGGGCATATTTCTTAGACTTTCTTAAAGTGACTCTGTCATGAGAAGAATATGGGGCTGCCAATGCTCTTTTCAATATACTAGTAGTCTTGGTTCAAAATATTGGTTAGCAATTGCAGCCCCCATACTATTCTCATGACAGAGTAGACCACTTCCAGACCAAGCCACTTCTGGCACTTTTTGTTTACATGTAGCAATCAGTATTTTTAGCTAGAAAATTACTTAGAACCCCCAAACATTATATATATTTTTTAAAGCAGACGCCCTAGAGAATAAATTGTCAATTTTTTTATGTCACACGATATTTGCGCAGCGTTTTTTTAAACACAATTTTAACCACTTCCCGCCCGCCATATAACAGAACGACATGCGCAAAGTGGTTAAGTTATCCTGACTGGATGTCATATGAGGTCCAGCAGGATAAGCTGCAATCACGCGCCCGCGGAAGCGCACAGCACGGCGATCTGTGATGTGGTGTGTCACTCTGAAACACCTCAACTGAGATTGTGGTAAAGAGCCTATGACATAGGCTCTTTACCACGTAATCAGCTGTGACCAATCACAGCTGATCACAGCGTGTAACCAGGAAGTTCTGGTAAACGGCTTTCCGCGGTTCCTGCTGACACAAGAGCCAATCGGCGGCTCTCCTGTCAGAGGGGGGTCTACGCTGATAATCAGCAGATTGATTATCAGCTCAGCCCCCATTAGAGGTGCCCACCACATCTGCAAATAACTGCCCATCAGCTGCCAGTCAGTGTCCACCAAAGTGTAAATCAGTGCCCACCAAATTGCCAATCGGTGCCCATCAGTAACGCTTGTCAGCGCCCTTCACAGATGCCAATCAGTGCCCATCAGTAATGACTGTCAGTACCTCATTATCAGTGCTGCCCATCAGTGCCATCTATTAGTGCCCATCAGTGCCACCTGTCAGTGCCCATCAGTGCCACTTGTCAGTGTCCATCACTGCTGCATATCTGTGCTGCATATCAGTGCTCATCAATTCTACATATTAGTGCCCATCAGTGCCACCTTATCAGTGCCGCCTCATCAGTGCAGTCTCATCAGTGCCCGTCAATGAAGGAGAAAACCAAATTTTATAACAGAAACAAAGAAAAACTATTAAAAAAAAAAATGGGTCTTTTTTAGTTTGTTTAGCAAAAAATAAAAACCCCAGTGGTGACCAAATACCACCAAAAGAAAGCTCTATTTGTCCCCCCACTACATATATATATTTTTAAACCAGAGGGCCTATAAAACAAAATGATGCTGATATGAATTTCTTATGGTACATAATATTTTGATTGTAGATTGTAAAAAAAAAAAGAAAAAAAAGCCTGTTGTAAAAACTAGAAACTTGCAGCAGGAACTTTTCACTAAGGAAGGAATCGTTTCAATAAAGCCCCTTTCCCACCATGTCCTTTGGGCTGCATTGCTCAACACAGGCCCAGTGCAATGACAACCTGAAATACATTGTTTCCAGTAGGTCCAGTTCACACCAAAAAATTGCGTTTATGTTTTGTAAATATGCTGCACCTAAATACAGTGCAGTACATCACAGCGGGCTGCAACGCATACTAAAGTAAAACTATAGGCAAAACTTTTTTTTCATTTTGGATATAGCAAGGGAGGGTTATAACCGCTGCCAGATTTTTTTTCGCCATCTGCGTCCCATTGAGAGATTTCCCTTCACTTCCTGTCCCATAGCCAAACAGGAAGTGAGAAGAAATCCCTGCAAATTTAGGGATTTCCTTGGGGACTCCCAGGTCACCAGAACTAGTGTCCCCATTGGAAGATTTCCCCTCTATTACTTTTCTGGGGACAACCCAAAATTTGAGTTTTTCTTTTACTTCCTCTTTCAATGATAGTGGTAAACAGGACAGCGGAGAGGGTGAATCTTTTTAACAGGGACACAGACAGCAATAAAAACTGACAGGTGTTCTAATCCCTCTGCACTTTATCCAAAACTAAAAAAGTTTTGACTTTAGTTATACTTTAATGAAAATAAAATGTGTTGTTGGCTCCTGCTGTGAACAAAAAAATTTGCACATCAATGCAGCATGCTGAAATTTTTGAAAATGTTGGGCTCTATTTCAGCAAATTATCATATCATTTGATAATATGAGCTTGCTGAGAGAAATTAAAACATCAATATGATTATATATACAGTATAAATCAGACAGCAGGCATTCATCAACATACACACTTAATTGTTTATGCAAAAGTAGAAATCTTTTCTACATCTTCTATGGGTCACACAGCAGCCACATGATAAATGTAGAACAATTTATTTGGAGGTCATATAAGATAACTATATGGGTGCATCAAAATGTGGGCTTTTTACATCAATATGTGCAGGCTATATCTGAAATTCTCGGAAATAAAAAAAGGCGAAATTCAACTGGGATTGAAAACTTTAGCTGTTCAAGGGGTTTCTCAGTAGATAGAATTTACTACACCAGACTTCCATTTACCACCTGCTCCTACTGGCTTCCCTGACTTGTCATTCATATCAGTGAGGCATAAATGTGCAGTCTTGGTAGTGGTTCTATAAATGTCACACTGAGCATATTGTGCTATGTGTTTAATGAATGACTGCACAGCGGTACTTGAAATATCTTTGAATCCTTGAAATTGTCACATAAAAATCTGATCCATTTTTCTTTTCAGCAGTAAATAACTTTATTCATATCAATATATCAAATTAATCTTTTTCACTGGATGCTAAGTGTTATTGGTCAAAATCAGCTTTTCACTGGTGAATTCATTTTCAGATCATGATGAATGGGGAAGACCACACAGATAGATGAGAGAAAAGGATGCTTATTCATGTTTTGTCATATGAAAGAATTTAGGAGCAGACTGGTTTCTCAGTAGAGAGAAACACACAGGCCACAATCTTGAACAGGTTGTCTCAGACTTGGTTTTACTTCTTGCTAGAAGTTAGGGTAATCTAGTCTTCCAATTGTACCTTTTCGTAATAGTTTGTAAACTATTTTATGGGTTTGTACAAATACTATGAATTCTGAACCGTAAGGTTTGGATGCACATATTTGAAAGGGCATTTTCACAAACACAACCTCCTACCGGTTTCTCCACAGTCAGCCCACATTATTTTTCCATTTTGGGCCATCTTGAAATACTGGTTTTCTTTGTATCAGATCGCAGATTACACACTGAGTGAGGTAGATACTTCCCGAAAAAAAATTTCTTAGCTGGTATCTTGCTCCCTACCATCTAGCCCAGATTTCTTCCTCTCAGTCACCCCTCTGTTGGCGTGGTTGTGACCAAACATCAAACCTATTGCACATCTTCTGGTTCTTTAAATGTATTGTAAGCTAAAGCTACTGGAGGAAAGTATTTCAAATAATTTCAGGTGTGACAGGTATCGCCGAATCCAGCCTTGGCCATCTTGAATTGGAGAATTGACAGCATACCCAGCTCTTTCTGCATGTGATTATGCACATACATATTGCTGCCAGGCTCACGATTGCCAAGCAATGAAAGGCCCAAAATGCTCTCAACCCTTCAGAAGTTATTGTGCTTTTTAAGATTCATCATTCTTATGAATGCACTTATGCATTATGGAAAGGCAGGATAAAAGTCTTTGACTCCCTATGGGAACCCTGGATCACCTGGATTAATATATGAGATCAGTCTTGTCAGTCCTTTACTGTCTTAACTTTGACCCCCACCATACTGTAAGCTGTACTATTATTGAATACATCGAACTCTGTGACTCATGGATTATCAGTGTACCAACAGCTTTGATACTCTGCTTTGTTACCTCTCTTTTTCCTTATCTTTTCATGTGTTCCCGTTGTCAGCGGAATCATGTGTATGCTTTCTAAAATTTAATTAAAATCAAGTGACAAAAAAAAAGGGTAGATACTAAACCATTTTTGCATTCCATATTGGGTCTGTTGTATGATAAACACCCTTGTTTTCCCCTTCATATTTCTACAGTATTTGCAGTTGTGTAACTGATAGTCTATTGTTTTATAAATCAGCCTTTTTTATCATGGAAATGTACTGCTGTGTAATTATTTGGAGAACAGCCTAGTATTCATTCTTTTGTATTTTTGCTTAGAATTAGTATACCTTTTATGAGATAAGGCAAATGAGCTGTTTGTTCTACTAACGGTTAACTTTTTAGTTTCCCTACTAATAGATGAAAGAGTAAGTACTGCCATTATCAAACCTGAAGATTATGCTGGTATTTATAGTTCAACAATGCAACAAGATGGTTTTTGTATTGTACCATTCTTTTTTTTTTCTTTTGCAATTGGATGTGATTTTCTACAACATAGCTGTGTCACCTTGCACTGCTCTTTACGAGGCTTCTTTATCACAGGCTGGGCTGACTGCCAAGCACATGCTTTGCACTAGACAGACACCAATGCTGCTTGTGTGTTATCAGCCACAGACAGCATTGCTAGGATATTGATGGTTGAGTTCCATATATAATAATACATTTGAACTAAAAATATGGCACGTGAATCTATGTACCATACTGAATTTATTTTCCAGTAGCATCATATTTGTTAAAGAGGAACTTCAGTTTGCTCACAGAATTTGTAATAAAAACATCTTTGCCATTCGGAAGCTTCCCTCCAACCACTTTGCATATTATTTTATATATACTGATTTTGTACTTGCCAAATATGCTGCAGAAATCTCCCTCCGCCGAGTCTGGCTGCAACCATTTTAACTGTGGTGAAGCTGCTGCCTGTTCACTTTCTGGATTTACACAGACACACAGAGGCACACCTTAAGCTCTGCAGCTCTCATTGGCCCTCTTATGACTCATCCCCCCTCAATTCCTGGCAAACTCTCACAAGGGAGAGAGAGCTGTGCATGATGTTATATACCTAGGCTTTTTACCAAACAGGAAGTGGGCTGTATAAGGTATTTACTGGCAGAAAAAAAAGTTTTACTATCCAAAGTTAAAACAACAAGGGCAGGGTATTTAATAGATGGAAAGATGAAAAAAGTTCCGCTTTTTACTAGCCTTTGATTAAAACTCATTACTATAGATTTTTTAAGGTCTGAAAACACAAAACTGATTGAACATCTTTTTCTTGAAGACATAAAGAAACATGTATTTGTGTAATCTAAACACAATCTGAGCAAAGGTGTTCCAGTGAAAACAATAATAAATGTTACCTTCCTTGGGCATAATTTTAACTGTGTGAACCCTATCAATGTAATTAAGACCTATAATGCCCTAAAAGCATAATATTAAAAACAAAAGTGAATATAAAATAAACAGTTTAACCAATTTTCAGTGAGCTGACTGCAGTAAAAATGATATTCTCTGTAGATCCTGCTTGTCAGTCCTAGTCAAACTGCAGTGAAAACAATGTTTAGTATGTAGTAAATTGCACTTGCAAGTCTTTGTGAAAATATACATCCAACAGAGGTCAAAGACTGTACAATGAACAGCTGAAATGTATGTTCTTTACTACTCCAAACTGAAAAATTATCCAAATGATAGGGAAGATAATAGCATCCTTGCTTTGTTGTTATTCTTTTGGTGGATATTGAAGTATTACTGTACAGTACTGTATATGTACAGATCTTCCACCTCAAGCTCAAATGTTGATGCAACTAGGGGCTTTATTAAATACATTGAAATATTGTTCTACTGTTAGTAATGTGTATCTGCCCTTTGAATTATATATTCAAAGAAAAACAATTTCCTGTTTAAAGTGATTGTAAAATTAAACAGTTTTTTTTAAAATTACAAACATGTAATAATTACCGGCTCTGTGTAATGGATTTGCACCGAGCAGCCCTGATCCTCCTCTTCTGGGGTCCCCCACTGGCACTCTGGGCTCCTCCTCGTTTTTCCTGTGCCACCATAGGAAGCTGCTTCCTATGGTGGCACACGTGCGGGCTCAATTCGGGACCACGCTCTTTGTCCATTGGCACACAGTGTGGCTCATCCCTGCCCCCTGCTCTTTCTTCACTGGATTTGATTGAAAGCAAAGATAATCCAGTGAGGAGGGAGAGAGAGCAGCGTCACTGCTCTTGCGCTGGATCGATATCAGGTTCAGGTCAGTGTTTGGGGGGGAGCTGACAATAGAATGTTTTTTACCTGATTACAGAGAATGCATTTGGGTAAAAAAACTCTTCAGAGCCCTTTCACATTGAGCTGCCCCGGGCAGGGGCGGTAAAACGCTGCCATATTTAGCAGCGCTTTACTGTTGTTCTTGCGGCGCTATTGGGTCGCTAGTGGGTAGCTTTTAACCCCCGCTAGCGGCCGAAAAAGGGTTAAAACCACTCGCAAAGCGCTGCTACATCGGTGCCTCTCCAGCGGGGCTGCCCATTGATTTCAATGGGCAGGGGCGCTTTAGGAGCGGTGACTTCACCGCTCCTAATGCGCTCCAAAGATGCTGCTGGCAGGACTTTTTCTGACACCCGCCAGCGCACTGCTCCAGTGTGAAAGCCCGAGGGCTTTCACACTGGAGTGTATGGAGCCGCTGTTTCAGGGCGCTTTGCAGGCGCTATTTTTAACGCTATGGCGCCTGCAAAGCACCTCAGTGTGAAAGGGGTCTCAGCTTTTACAACCACCATAAGGTAGATATGATCCTTCTTAAAAAGGACAGCAGACAACTTGAACATTTTATCATTTAACTACTGAGGTGTCATAAATATTTACTTTCTAATTAAATCACTCTGTCATACATTTTAAACATTTTAAAGTGGAAATCCTGAAATCCTGCATTCTGTAAGAGAAGACTACTGCATTTATTTTTATTTTTGGCCAAAAAAAACTTTTTTTATGGGCCTCTCTGAAACTAGCTTCACTTTGTTACTGGGTCATGACTTCCAGGACTTCCAAGTCCTGCTAACTGTCATTTTTTGTTGTAATACATTTTTATTGTATTCAATTTAATCAAGTTACAGATACATGTGGAAAAAGTTATCAGTTACATAAACCAATTACAAGTGAATGTTACATATGAATACATTCATCAACTCTCTTTTCATTGCCTAATAAATCATGGTCGATAAGGACACCAAATCCTATGGTTAGAACACCCAGTGTTAATTTTAAGTGCTAAATGCAATTATCAGAACTTTACTGTCAAAAGCATCTTTCCATTAAATGGTGTATGTGACCATACTGCTTACCAGACAGGAACGCAGCACAACGTTTTATTGCATGCTGTGCAGGTGCCACAGTTTCCTATTGTTTCACATCATGTCAGAATGAGTTACTGATGCCAGTGTGTGTGGGGGGTAATTTCCACTGGAATCAGAGATAGATCTTATGCTACAACAAAATGAAGATGAGTTGCTCTATCACTGACTCTCTGCACGCATGTAGGAACTCACTGACATGCAAGCAGTGGACAAATTCTGGTCCAAGAAAAAGTAAGTCAGCATTGCAATGTCATTGAAAAAGAAATGGCAAGTATATCTCTATTGTATGTCTGGAACATGGGAATTACTGGGCAGAGCTAAAAGGTTGGTGATTTTTAGGTGTAAAGCCCCTTTCACACATACAGACCATTCGTCCTTTTCATCCATCCGTTAACAGATGAAAAACGGACATCAATGCATTCCTGTGGAAAAACGGATGACAATGGGTGATCATCTATTTCATCCATTTTCATCCGCTTCCGTCAACATTAGAAAATAGAAAATTACTTAGAACCCCCAAACAATGTATATATATATATATATATATATATATATATATATATATATATATATATATACACTATATACAGTGGAGACGGAAAGTTTTTTTTGTA
The DNA here is from genome assembly GCA_037952925.1 of Lithobates clamitans. NCBI lineage: Eukaryota > Metazoa > Chordata > Amphibia > Anura > Ranidae > Lithobates > Lithobates clamitans. The sequence continues at coordinate 926,214 of JBBGZY010001693.1, read as the reverse complement.
ACCTTGGCCAGATCTGTGCCTTGCCACAATTCTGTCTCTGAGCTCTTCAGGCAGTTCCTTTGACCTCATGATTCTTATTTGCTCTGACATGCACTGTGAGCTGTAAAGTCTTATATAGACAGGTGTGTGGCTTTCCTAATCAAGTCCAATCAGTATAATCAAACACAGCTGGACTCAAATGAAGGTGTAGAACCATCTTAAGGATGAGCAGAAGAAATGGACAACACCTGAGTTAAATATATGAGCGTCACAGCAAAGGGTCTGAATACTTAGGACCATGTGATATTTCAGTTTTTCTTTTTTAATAAATCTGCAAAAATGTCAACAATTCTGTGTTTTTCTGTCAATATGGGGTGCTGTGTGTACATTAATGAGGAAAAAAAATGAACTTAAATAATTTTAGCAAATGGCTGCAATATAACAAAGAGTGAAAAATGTAAGGGGGTCTGAATACTTTCCATCCCCACTATATATATATATATATATTTTTTTTTTTGCGGAGACCCTAGAGAATAAAATGGCGATCATTGCAATATTTTATGTCACACTGTATGTCACACTGTATTTGCGCAGTGGTCTTTCAAACACATTTTTTTGGGAAAAAATACACTTCAAGGAATAAAAAATAAACAAAACAGTAAAGTTAGCCTAATTATTTTGTATAATGTGAAAGATTAAGGTACGGCGCGAGAATCAAGAGAGAATCGTGATCTTTATTCTAAGCAAAAAAATTGTGATTCTCATTTTACCCAGAATCGTGCAGCTCTAATGTAAACCAAAAAATGTACTCAAGTGGTTAAGTGCATGTAAAGAACTGATGTAAAAACTGATGTAAAAAACACGATCGGAAATGCCGCCAGCAAAACTCCGATGAGAGCTTTTTGTTGCAAAATGCACCCGTGTGTATGCTCCATCGGTCTTTTGCTGACGAAATTCCAGCCAGCAAAAGATTGGGAACATGTTCTCTTTTTTTCGGTCGGGGAAAGTTCCTAACCGAAAATGCGATCGTCTGTATGCAATTCGGATGCGCAAAAAATCACGCATGCTCGGAAACAATTTGACGCATGCTCGGAAGCATTGAACTTCATTTTCTTGGCTCGTCGTAGTGTTGTACATCACTGTGTTCTTGACGGTCGAAAGTTCAGAGAACTTTTGTGTGACCGTGTGTATGCAAGGCAAGCTTGAGAGGAATTCCGTCGGAAAAGCCATCCAAGTTTTTTTTGACGGAAATTCCGCTCGTGTGTACGTGGCATAAGAACTAAAAGAAGGCGATGCATTGAGCGGATTAGGCCAGTATTTCATTGGATGTGGCCCATAACACTCCCTAAATTTGGGATCATAGACATTTACTATTTAAATTGATGGTACATATTGCATTTTGACCAAATTTTACCATAAACAGAGGTTTGCTGGACTGCTGGCTATAGGAAGTCCTCCAGTCAAATGCAAATAGATTGTGCAATAATCTATTGGCTCTTTTCTGTGAAGAAAATACAATAATCCTCTCACTTCTGTGTCAGTTTAATGATCTTTTTAGAAGACAGAGCCTTTGTATGAGTGTCACTGTATAGAATAATAGTCTTGCAATGGTCTTTCATTCAAGTGTTATAAAATAGACTGTCCGGTAATGTGCTAATGTCATTCATTTAGCATTTATTCAGATAGAAGCTGTGATTACAGAAGGAGTATGATAAATTGGAGCTTAAAAAGTGTGGAGGTTAACAATAAAGAGAACATAAATGAAAGAGTTCTATTTAAATTATCTCCTTAACTAATGTATCTTCAAGAGCTTTCTGATTTCTACAAGATTTGGTTATACTTTAAGACATTTTGTGCAAGTGAATAATTTAGATCTTTTAAATTCCATCTTACCTGAACATGGAACTAAAAATTAATTGAAATTTTCTGAAAGGTAATATAGACTATGCAAACAAAAAAGGCTAAGCTACCTCAATAGAATAATCTACAGTACAGTGTTTTTGCAATATGTTTCTAAAGTAGAACTGCAGATGCAGATTGGGGAATGGAAATACAGTTCCATCATTCTGCAGCTCTATTTGTCTCCATGTTGTCAAATCCCATATGGCATTTAGAATATACATAGAAAACTGCATGCTGACTGGACCAGAATTGGAGAACAGAACTGTAAATTGCAGAATGGAGGAATAAAGTACAACAGACCTAAATGCAAATTCTTTCCTTTACATTTATCTGCTCTTTGTGTCCATTCGGACATGGAGCCACGGCTCAGGCCTGCCCCCTCTCTCTCCTCATTGGCTCACTGACTTTGACAGCAGAGGGAGCGAAAGCCGCTCACTGCTGTCTCAGCCAATGAGTAGGGAGAGTCCTGGACAGCCAAGACTCTTGTGCAACATCACTGGATGAGATGGGGCTCAGGTAAGTATTAGGGGGTTGGGGGAGGCTGCTGCACACAGAAGGTGGTTTATCTTTAATGCATAGAATGCATTAAGATAAAACATTTCTGCCTTTAGAACCACTTTAACCACTTGCCGACCGCCGCACGACGATGTACGTCGGCAAAGCGGCACGGGCAGGCAAAAGGGCTTACCTGTACGTCCCTGCCTGCCCGCGGGTGGGGGGTCCAATCGGACCCCCCCCCGGTGCCTGCGACGGTCGGCAAATGTCCCCCGGCGATCGGTGGTGAGGGGGAGGCCATCCATTCGTGGCCCCCCCCTCGCGATCGCTCCCAGCCAATGGAATCATTTCCCTGCCTCTGTATTGTAAACAGAGGCAGAGGAAATGATGTCATCTCTCCTCGGCTCGGTATTTTCCGTTCCGGGCCGAGGAGAGAAGACTGAACTGTGAGTTACACAAACACACACACACAGTAGAACATGCCAGGCACACATTACACCCCGATCCCCCCCCCGATCGCCCCCCGATCCCCCCCCGATCACCCCCCCCCCCCTGTCACAAACTGACACCAAGCAGGTTTTTTTTTTTTTTTTTTTTTTTTTTTCTGATTACTGTATTGGTGTCAGTTTGTGTCAGTTAGTGTGTTAGGGCAGTGAGTCTTAGGCCCCCTTTAGGTCTAGGGTACCCCCCTAACCCCCCTAATAAAGTTTTAACCCCTTGATCACCCCCTGTCACCAGTGTTGCTAAGCGATCATTTTTCTGATCGCTGTATTAGTGTCGCTGGTGACGCTAGTTAGTGAGGTAAATATTTAGGTTCGCCGTCAGCGTTTTATAGCGACAGGGATCCCCCTATACTACCTAATAAATGTTTTAACCCCTTGATTGCCCCCTAGTTAACCCTTTCACCACTGATCACCGTATAACTGTTACGGGTGACGCTGGTTAGTTCGTTTATTTTTTATAGTGTCAGGGCACCCGCCGTTTATTACCGAATAAAGGTTTAGCCCCCCGATCGCCCGGCGGTGATATGCGTCGCCCCAGGCAGCGTCAGATTAGCGCCAGTACCGCTAACACCCACGCACGCAGCATACGCCTCCCTTAGTGGTATAGTATCTGTATGGATCAATATCTGATCCGATCAGATCTATACTAGCGTCCCCAGCAGTTTAGGGTTCCCAAAAACGCAGTGTTAGCGGGATCAGCCCAGATACCTGCTAGCACCTGCGTTTTGCCCCTCCACCCGGCCCAGCCCAGCCCACCCAAGTGCAGTATCGATCGATCACTGTCACTTACAAGGCACTAAACGCATAACTGCAGCGTTCGCAAAATCAGGCCTGATCCCTGCGATCGCTAACAGTTTTCTTGGTAGCGTTTTGGTGAGCTGGCAAGCACCAGCCCCAGGCAGCGTCAGATTAGCGCCAGTACCGCTAACACCCACGCACGCAGCATACACCTCCCTTAGTGGTATAGTATCTGAACGCATCAATATCTGATCCGATCAGATCTATACTAGCGTCCCCAGCAGTTTAGGGTTCCCAAAAACGCAGTGTTAGCGGGATCAGCCCAGATACCTGCTAGCACCTGCGTTTTGCCCCTCCGCCCGGCCCAGCCCAGCCCACCCAAGTGCAGTATCGATCGATCACTGTCACTTACAGAACACTAAACGCATAACTGCAGCGTTCGCAGAGTCAGGCCTGATCCCTGCGATCGCTAACAGTTTTTTTGGTAGCGTTTTGGTGAACTGGCAAGCACCAGCCCCAGGCAGCGTCAGATTAGCGCCAGTACCGCTGACACCCACGCACGCAGCATACACCTCCCTTAGTGGTATAGTATCTGATCGCATCAATATCTGATCCGATCAGATCTATACTAGCGTCCCCAGCAGTTTAGGGTTCCCACAAACGCAGTGTTAGCGGGATCAGCCCAGATACCTGCTAGCACCTGCGTTTTGCCCCTCCGCCCGGCCCAGCCCACCCAAGTGCAGTATCGATCGATCACTGACACTTACAAAACACTAAACGCATAACTGCAGCGTTCGCAGAGTCAGGCCTGATCCCTGCGATCGCTAACAGTTTTTTTTGTAGTGTTTTGGTGAACTGGCAAGCACCAGCGGCCTAGTACACCCCGGTCGTAGTCAAACCAGCACTGCAGTAACACGTGGTGACGTGGCGAGTCCCATAAGTGCAGTTCAAGCTGGTGAGGTGGCAAGCACAAGTAGTGTCCCGCTGCCACCAAAAAGACAAACACAGGCCCGTCGTGCCCATAGTGCCCTTCCTGCTGCATTCGCCAATCCTAATTGGGAACCCACCACTTCTGCAGCGCCCGTACTTCCCCCATTCACATCCCCAACCAAATGCAGTCGGCTGCATGAGAGGCATTTTTATGTCCTCCCGAGTACCCCTACCCAACGAACCCCCCCAAAAAAGATGTTGTGTCTGCAGCAAGCGCGGATATAGACGTGACACCCGCTATTATTGTCCCTCCTGTCCTGACAATCCTGGTCTTTGCATTGGTGAATGTTTTGAATGCTACCATTCACTAGTTGACTATTAGCGTAGGGTACAGCATTGCACAGACTAGGCACACTTTCACAGGGTCTCCCAAGATGCCATCGCATTTTGAGAGACCTGAACCTGGAACCGGTTACAGTTATAAAAGTTAGTTACAAAAAAAAGTGAAAAAAAAAAAAAACACGAACAAAAATATAAAATAAAAAAAAAATAGTTGGCGTTTTATTGTTCTCTCTCTCTCTATTCTCTCTCTATTGTTCTGCTCTTTTTTACTGTATTCTATTCTGCAATGTTTTATTGTTATTATGTTTTATCATGTTTGCTTTTCAGGTATGCAATTTTTTATACCTTACCGTTTACTGTGCTTTATTGTTAACCATTTTTTTGTCTTCAGGTACGCCATTCACGACTTTGAGTGGTTATACCAGAATGATGCCTGCAGGTTTAGGTATCATCTTGGTATCATTCTTTTCAGCCAGCGGTCAGCTTTCATGTAAAAGCAATCCTAGTGGCTAATTAGCCTCTAGACTGCTTTTACAAGCAGTCGGAGGGAATGCCCCCCCCCCCCCAACGTCTTCCGTGTTTTTCTCTGGCTCTCCTGTCTCAACAGGGAACCTGAGAATGCAGCCGGTGATTCAGCCAGATGACCATAGAGCTGATCAGAGACCAGAGTGGCTCCAAACATCTCTATGGCCTAAGAAACCGGAAGCTACGAGCATTTCATGACTTAGATTTCGCCGGATGTAAACAGCGCCATTGGGAAATTGGGGAAGCATTTTATCACACCGATCTTGGCGTGGTCAGATGCTTTGAGGGCAGAGGAGAAATCTAGGGTCTAATAGACCCCAATTTTTGCAAAAAAGAGTACCTGTCACTACCTATTGCTATCATAGGGGATATTTACATTCCCTGAGATAACAATAAAAATGATTTAAAAAAAAAAAAAATGAAAGGAACAGTTTAAAAATAAGATAAAAAAATAATAATAATAAAGAAAAAAAAAAAAAAAAAAAAAAAAAAGCACCCCTGTCCCCCCTGCTCTCGCGCTAAGGTGAACGCAAGCGTTGGTCTGGCGTCAAATGTAAACAGCAATTGCACCATGCATGTGAGGTATCGCCGCGAAGGTCAGATCGAGGGCAGTAATTTTAGCAGTAGACCTCCTCTGTAAATCTAAAGTGGTAACCTGTAAAGGCTTTTAAAGGCTTTTAAAAATGTATTTAGTTTGTCGCCACTGCACGTTTGTGCGCAATTTTAAAGCATGTCATGTTTGGTATCTATGTACTCGGCCTAAGATCATCTTTTTTATCTCATCAAACATTTGGGCAATATAGTGTGTTTTAGTGCATTAAAATGTAAAAAAGTGTGTTTTTTCCCCAAAAAATGCGTTTGAAAAATCGCTGCGCAAATACTGTGTGAAAAAAAAAAATGAAACACCCACCATTTTAATCTGTAGGGCATTTGCTTTAAAAAAAATATATAATGTTTGGGGGTTCAAAGTAATTTTCTTGCAAAAAAAAATTATTTTTTTATGTAAACAATAAGTGTCAGAAAGGGCTTTGTCTTCAAGTGGTTAGAAGAGTGGGTGATGTGTGACATAAGCTTCTAGATGTTGTGCATAACATGCCAGGACAGTTCAAAACCCCCCCAAATGACCCCATTTTGGAAAGTAGACACCCCAAGCTATTTGCTGAGAGTCATGTTGAGTCCATGGAATAATTTATATTGTGACACAAGTTGCGGGAAAGAGACAATTTTTTATTTTTTTTATTTTTTTTTGCGCAAAGTTGTCACTAAATGATATATTGCTCAAACATGCCATGGGAATATGTGAAATTACACCCCAAAATACATTCTGCTGCTTCTCCTGAGTACGGGGATACCACATGTGTGAGACTTTTTGGGAGCCTAGCCGCGTACGGGACCCCGAAAACCAAGCACCGCCTTCAGGCTTTCTAAGGCCGTAAATTTTTGATTTCACTCTTCACCGCCTATCACAGTTTCGGGGGCCATGGAATGCCCAGGTGGCAAAAAAAAACCCCAAATGACCCCATTTTGGAAAGTAGACACCCCAAGCTATTTGCTGAGAGGTATAGTGAGTATTTTGCAGACCTCACTTTTTGTCACAAAGTTTTGAAAATTGAAAAAAGAAAAAAAAAAATTTTTTTTCTCGTCTTTCTTTATTTTCAAAAACAAATGAGAGCTGCAAAATACTCACCATGCCTCTCAGCAAATAGCTTGGGGTGTCTACTTTCCAAAATGGGGTCATTTGGGGGGGGTTTGTGCCACCTGGGCATTCCATGGCCTCCGAAACTGTGATAGGCAGTGAGGAGTAAAATCAAAAATGTACGCCCTTAGAAATCCTGAAGGCGGTGCTTGGTTTTCGGGGTCCCGTACGCGGCTAGGCTCCCAAAAAGTCCCACACATGTGGTATCCCCGTACTCAGGAGAAGCAGCTAAATGTATTTTGGGGTGCAATTCCACATATGCCCATGGCCTGTGTGAGCAATATATCATTTAGTGACAACTTTGTGCAAAAAAAAAAAAAAAAAAAAAAAAATTGTCACTTTCCCGCAACTTGTGTCAAAATATAAAACATTCCATGGACTCAACATGCCTCAAAGCAAATAGCTTGGGGTGTCTACTTTCCAAAATGGGGTCATTTGGGGGGGTTTTATGTCATCTGGGCATTTTATGGCCTTCAAAACCGTGATAGGTAGTGAGGAGTAAAATCAAAAATGTACGCCCTTAGAAATCCTGAAGGCGGTGCTTGGTTTTCGGGGCCCCGTACGCGGCTAGGCTCCCAAAAAGTCCCACACATGTGGTATCCCCGTACTCAGGAGAAGCAGCTAAATGTATTTTGGGGTGCAATTCCACATATGCCCATGGCCTGTGTGAGCAATATATCATTTAGTGACAACTTTTAGTAATTTTTTTTTTTTTTTTTTGTCATTATTCAATCACTTGGGACAAAAAAAATGAATATTCAATGGGCTCAACATGCCTCTCAGCAAATTCCTTGGGGTGTCTACTTTCCAAAATGGGGTCATTTGTGGGGGTTTTGTACTGCCCTGCCATTTTAGCACCTCAAGAATCGACATAGGCAGTCATAAATTAAAGGCTGTGTAAATTCCAGAAAATGTACCCTAGTTTGTAGACGCTATAACTTTTGCGCAAACCAATAAATATACACTTATTGACATTTTTTTTACCAAAGACATGTGGCCGAATACATTTTGGCCTAAATGTATGACTAAAATTGAGTTTATTGGATTTTTTTTAGAACAAAAAGTAGAAAATATCATTTTTTTTCAAAATTTTCGGTCTTTTTCCGTGTATAGCGCAAAAAATAAAAACGGCAGAGGTGATCAAATACCATCAAAAGAAAGCTCTATTTGTGGGAAGAAAAGGACGCAAATTTCGTTTGGGTACAGCATTGCATGACCGCGCAATTAGCAGTTAAAGCGACGCAGTGCCGAATTGTAAAAAGTGCTCTGGTCAGGAAGGGGGTAAATCCTTCCGGGGCTGAAGTGGTTAAGATGTGTTTTGCCAGTTTAATATTTCAGTTCTTCTGTTTTACTGCAAACATGCTATATAAATGATCACTAAGCTATATTAGTGCTTTTGGCAAGCCGTTGCAGAGTTCACCTTAATCCACCTTGTAATTAGAAAGGCTGGATATGCTGTAGTAATATACGGTATACACTTTGGAAGGAGTGTGATATTTCGCCAGCAATAAATGTAAGACCATAAAGGGTAATACATCAACCACCGTGATTACTGCCGACCTTTAGGCTCCATCATAAGCTTTATTGCACTAATATTTATGGTAGCCTGTGCACCCCTAAGGCTACATTCACACTAGCCCCTTGCATTTAGTATATTTAATAAACTTTCTGCTTCCCAGATCAATTTTCTTCTGTTTAAATGTACTTATGTTTACATGCATTTAGATGCATTCAGAGTACATCAATCTGGTCAGAGTTCCTGTCTATGTGATCCGGAATCTGCTTGCGAAGCAGATCTGGAGGAGGTGAACTGTAAAGTCAAATGCACCTGTCAATACATTTTGAATGATTCCAGAATAATCTTAAACTGATGCCATAGACGCAAACCCAAAGCCATCAAAACACTTACCATGATTTCACAATACATGTTGATGCATTGGCCTGAAAATATTAATATTTTGCTTTCAGAAGGTTTGAAGTATTTGGTACTCTAAATTCATAATATAGTGTCCAGGATTAGGAACATTCAGTCTGACGAGCTTTACTCCCTTCCATCAGTGAACATGATTACAGTGGATCTGTCAGCTTTGTATAAAACCACATAGCTGTCAACTGGGAATTAGTTTGAACTGTAATCAGAAATTAACTTTTAAAATTGTTTTAATCTCTTTACCAATAGCAGCTACATAATATACCACGTGATTTTGTCTTCCTTAACATTGAGTCAGATGCATGGGTTATTTAACATGTTTGTTTTGTTTTTTCTCATATTTTTGGTAAATTCAGAGACATAAATATTACAGTAGAAAGCTGCACAGCTACAACTGTACACAAATGTCTGCAAGAATGTACATTTACTTTTTTCTTTTTTTTTCATGAAACATTACTCTTCTGTGACCCGCCATGGCCTTTTTTTTTTTTTTCGTATTCTTTGTCAACTGACTTTTTCATTTAAATTACTACAGGCATTGATAATATAATATGCACGTGGGAAATGTAGATCTTACATGTTGTGAATGTTGATCTGTGGAATAAAACCATTCACAGACAGTGAATTCTGTTGATCTGAGAGTTCTTAATCTGTGTCTAGGTTTAATGGTAAATTTGTATGATGCCAGTAGGAAGTGACACCTGCACCCACTAAAACAAAATATTATTTTAATAAAATAGCAATGATGCATAGCTTAGAGTACTAAAGGTTAGATAAATACAAAGGTAGAAGGCAGCTGCAGTATTCTCAAGTCGGGGATGCTCCTAATTAACCCCATGAAATAGAAAAGCTATATATTATAAAAACAAAGGTCTGTGCTAGCCAGTGGATTTGTATTATACTGTCAGAAAAAGAAATAGTGTTGCTGTGTTAAAGTATTTTTGACCATTGTGATTTAAAGGTCAACAGTTACACAGCAAACTCAAATGGCTAGCTACAATACCTTGAACTTTTCCCCAAATGTTTACGTACCTCTTTTTATCTTTTTTTCACATGAAAGTATTTTCCCCTTCCCCATTGCAGGGAACATGTCTGTACAGCAAGTGGGTGGGTATAGTGTGACATCACACACAGGGGGAAAAACATTCCCCTTCTGTGTGCAGTGTTCAGAAGGCTGTGATCCATGTCCCCCTAGGTTCCAGCTGGAATATAGGGGCTGGGCTATAAAACTGACCCTGTATCTCCTAGCAGCAATCCTAGGCATGCAAACTGACCACACCAGTATGGGTCTGCTTTCCTGCGTGGCAGGTTCAGTTTGGAAAAGGTACCCAGGACACCTCTAACTTTTGGCCAGCAAGTTGCAGTTTATGCAGAAGAAGGTCCTGAACGTGCACATAGAACTTGTAATTGAAAGATTAGATGTCCATTGACTCATTTTGGAGAGTACTCGTTCCCCTTCCTCAGGATTTTGCAAGCTGATTATCCAGTCCATCTCTTCTCTCTCTCCCTTCTAGTACCTTTTAACGTACTTCAATCCAGACCCCTTAGGGTCAGTCAGAGAGGGGTGCGGTCACCCTCTCCTATCTGCAAAGGGACAGGCTGAAATGTCAGTGGTGCCAAGCTTCAGTTGGGGGAACCTTCACCCCAACCTAGGGAGTCTTCCATGCAGACGCATTAGCTGACCCGTTTAGGCTCAGCTGTGCGTCATCTGGAAGGGGGAGATGTGACGAAAATATAAGCGTAGGATAAGTTTTGCCTAACTAGATGTGGTGTGATCTGTAGAAGTAGTGTAATTGTAGATGTAGTTTAATTCTGGATTATTAAAAATATAGTATTCTATGTCAGTCATGCACAAATGTTCTTTCATTAGCATTTGAAAAGGTAAGAGATAGTTTTTTCTAGGATCGTAGTGACACTTAGATGCCAATAAAAGTTCCCATTAGAGTAAACATAGATTGCCACCTTCCTGAGGCTCAAAGAAATCTGCTAGTCATCTTGGCCACACGGATCTGCAGGGGGCATTCACAAGGCTTCGGACAGTCTGTAAGCTTTGATTAATATCAAGAGATCTAAGGAACCATTTTTATCTCTCATAAAAGCTAAAATATTAACGGCAGAGAGATGAAAATAATTCCTTGTGATCGTACACCTGATGGGTTACGTTTACATGTGACTCTGTATGTTTAGCAGCTGTGGAATCCTGGAGAACCACACAAAACCGCTATATGGCGCCTGATTGCGGCAGGCAGGCAGTGATTGGTACTGTTGCGATCGGAATGATGCGCTGGTATCGGAAATCCTATCCATGACCCAGCAATCAGCGCCGTTCTGGGCCAATTTGACTCTGGTCATTTCAGAACACAAAACATTTGTGGGCTGAGACAGGAACACCCCCCCAGGGTTGATTGGCCAAGGGCTAAAGTCCAGCCCGCATCCATATTTCAATAAATTGGGTAGCCTGAGATATGGACATTGTTCTTCCACGAAGCCAGTTCGAAACTGGGGAGTTCCCACATGTTCCAGTATGCTTCTACTAACGGATAGATTTACTTGGTAAAGTTTATTTCTGTTTTATCCCTTTTTATTTTCATAGCAAATTGCCAGTTGTGTGTCTTTCTGCATTTCTTGTATCTTTTTTTGGTAAATCCTTTTTTCTTTGTATATCTTATATGCACTGCCCACTTTCGGGATATTAAATGATAAAATTAATAAGTGACTTCTGTGTACTAAGCTAGGACTCATATCTCTGGAGAGGTTGTTGTATTTTAGTGCCTAAGTACTCGGTTTAAGTTACATGCCAATCGGTATGCAATTGCACTGTGTGTTGGCAGATTGCATGCAGATTTTAAGCTAACAGATCTGCCAGACAGAGATCTGTGTGTGTGGTGGCTCAGCAGACCAGTCTGCGGACAAACTGTTGGGTGGTGGCAGGCTATCATTTATTGTATCTGGTGTGTGGGTGTGGGGACAGTGGGAGGAGTGATTAACACCGGGGTTCAAGCTTGCAGGATAGCTGGTGGAATCCTAGAAGTGTGTAGTAATTGCTAGATTGCTCCCCAACCCTTAGAGTGCACCAGATTATATGTAAGATTGGTATCTGCCTGTGTGTGATCAGCTAGCTGGATTGGAGTGGAGTCTCCCTCTAGTGGTGGCCAAAGGTAGTGCAGGCTGTGAAAATACTACAATCTGTCACGAATTCACACCCCAACGGCGACTAACTAACCGCGACGTGCGTTCCGTGACCGGAGTATATGAGGAACTAAGGGAATAAGGGGGATCTTATACTGCGCATGTAAGACTGGCTGTAGTATTGCAATCTGCCAAACCGAGTACTTAGGCACTATAATACAACAACCTCTCCAGTGATATGAGTCCTAGCTTAGTACACAGAAGTCACTTATTAATTTTATCATTTAATATCCCGAAAGTGGGCAGTGCATATAAGATATACAAAGAAAACGGATTTACCAAAAAAGATACAAAAAATGCAGAAAGACACACCAATTGGCAATTTGCTATGAAAATAAAAAGGGATAAAAACAGAAATAAACTTTACCAAGTAAATCTATCCGTTAGTAGAAGCATACTGGAACATGTGGGAACTCCCCAGTTTCGAACTGGCTTCGTGGAAGAACAATGTCCATATCTCAGGCTACCCAATTTATTGAAATATGGATGCGGTCTGGACTTTAGCCCTTGGCCAATCAACCCTGGGGGGGGTGTTCCTGTCTCAGCCCACAAATGTTTTGTGTTCTGAAATGACCAGAGTCAAATTGGCCCAGAACGGCGCTGATTGCTGGGTCATGGATAGGATTTCCGATACCAGCGCATCATGCCGATCGCAACAGTACCAATCACTGCCTGCCTGCCGCAATCAGGCGCCATATAGCGGTTTTGTGTGGTTCTCCAGGATTCCACAGCTGCTAAACATACAGAGTCACATGTAAACGTAACCCATCAGGTGTGCGATCACAAGGAATTATTTTCATCTCTCTGCCGTTAATATTTTAGCTTTTATGAGAGATAAAAATGGTTCCTTAGATCTCTTGATATTAATCAAAGCTTACAGACTGTCCGGAGCCTTGTGAATGCCCCCTGCAGATCCGTGTGGCCAAGATGACTAGCAGATTTCTTTGAGCCTCAGGAAGGTGGCAATCTATGTTTACTCTAATGGGAACTTTTATTGGCATCTAGGTGTCACTACGATCCTAGAAAAAACTATCTCTGTCCTTTTCAAATGCTAATGAAAGAACATTTGTGCATGACTGACATAGAATACTATATTTTTAATAATCCAGAATTAAACTACATCTACCATTACACTACTTCTACAGATCACACCACATCTAGTTAGGCAAAACTTATCCTACGCTTATATTTTCGTCACATCTCCCCCTTCCAGATGACGCACAGCTGAGCCTAAACGGGTCAGCTAACGCGTCTGCATGGAAGACTCCCTAGGTTGGGGTGAAGGTTCCCCCAACTGAAGCTTGGCACCACTGACATTTCAGCCTGTCCCTTTGCAGATAGGAGAGGGCGACCGCACCCCTCTCTGACTGATCCTAAGGGGTCTGGATCAGGATTGGCCAGCAGATTGCTCTGCGGATCCACTTCATCCACTGGCCACTGACTACCTACTGAAAGGGTACAGGCCAATTTGTCATTGTGTGTTGTCAGCATTCTCAGCCATTGGCCCTGGCCATGGCTGAGTACCTTTTAAAGTAGTTTATGAAGGACTTGTTCACTCACTGCAACTGAGTGTAAATACCAGATTGCACTTGGAGTATAGACAAGTTCCTATATGGAAGGGTCCTAACAAATAAAACAAAAAAATGAAATGCAAAAAAATGTGCATGATACTAATGCAGACATTATTTACAATACTGAATTCGTATGCATGAACCATGGCATTTTCCTTGTTTACTTGTTTTTACTCCTTCAATATGCAGGTGTATTCAGACCTCAAATGGCAGCTGGGCTTGCATGCACGATCTAGCCACCAAATATCATTCTATAGGCATGCATATTTTACTAGAGAGAACTCCTGGGGGGGAGTTGGCGAATGCATGTGCACTTGTTTATCTCATGAAGAAAACAATTATGACTGATAAAAAAAATATGTCTTTTTTCATTTATTATAGGTATTATATAGTGTTAACGATTGATATAGTGCTTTGCATATTGTACCTTCACACCAGGCTTGGCTGATTATTTCACACCCTAAAAAAGACTCAGCCATATTTCTGTTTGGTTGGGTCATTGAATTACATAGTCATCAAGGGATATTTGATGCCCTCTTCTTTTAATGTTTTGTTTTCAGTCTAAACAAGTTTCATTGAATGGCATCCAAACGTATTGCAGCTCAACTGCGGTGTACAGGGGAAATTTAATGTGCATACAATTTAGTTTATATAAATTTTACATCTGATAAAAATGATGTAAAGCTTGTATAGCTCACATCTAGTACATTTCCAAATTACAGTTTCAGCATTTTTGCGATCATCCATGCTTAATTAATGTAACTTTATAATTAATATTAATGAAAACACTGGTGAACATACAGGCCTGTTTTCAAGAAAAGTGCATTCTTTACTGATGAGCCTTCTTATGGTGTTAGATGGCATTTTTACGTCAGCTCTTCTTAATACATCCTCTGTGGCTTCCTCAGCAGGACTGCAACACTACAGAAGTGGACTTTGACACTAATAATGAACCTCTAAACTGTGGTCTATGAAGGAGATACTTCAGAAATAATGCATGTATTAACACTTGATTTTTTCATTCTGTTTATTGCTTTGTGATGAAAAAACAGCAGAATGTTATTGCTGGCATCTGAGTTACCTGCACATAGTCCACTGGCTGACCAGGCCTTTTTCTCTGTATTTTTTGCCAGAAAATGACTTGGAACCCCCAAACATGTTATTTCTATCTATCTATCTATCTATCTATCTATCTATCTATCTATCTATCTATCTATCTATCTATCTATCTATCTATCTATCTATCTATCTATCTATCTATCTATCTATCTATCTATCTATCTATCTATCTATCTATATGCTCAATGTTAAAGCATGACATGTTAGTTATCTATTTACGCAGTAGCATCATCTTTCATATCATACAAAACAATTGGGTTATACATTATGTTTTGTTTTGTTTTTTTAATTTAAAGTGTTTTGTACCAAAAAATAGTGTTTAAAAAAACAACGCTATGCAAAAACCGTGAGACATAACAAAATTGCAACAGCCTTTTTTTTTTTTTTTCTTTAAAGAGACCCTAGAGCAGTGATGTGCAATTAGCGGACCTCCAGCTCTTGCAGAACTACAAGTCCCATGAGGCATAGCAAGACTCTGACAGCCACAAGCATGACACCCAGAGGCAGAGGCATGATGAGACTTGTAGTTTTGCAACAGCTGGATGTCCGCTAATTGCATATCCCTGCTCTAGGCTCTCTTTAAAAGAAAAAGTGGTGGCTGTTTCAATTTTTTTATGTCTCACGGTTTTTGCGTAGTGTTTTTTTCAAACACTATTTTTTGGTAAAAAACACTTTAATTAAAAAAACAAAACATAATGTATTCCTGAAATTGTTTTGTATGATATGAGAGATGATGCTACAGCGTAAATAGATACCTAACATGTCATGCATTAACATTGGGCAGGCTCATGGAGTGATGCCAAACTACTTGCCAAACTACTTAAAAAATCTCCATAGGCGACATGTTGGAAAAAAATTCTTGCTATCATAGTGTTGATTTTTGTTTAATTAGCACAGTAATTGTCATCTAAAATAGAATGAGCAGATCTGTGCATGATCAGAAACCAAATAGGACCATAAATTAGACATAGACCATAGCTACGTACGTGGAAAGTTATTCTCTGTCATTCGAGAATTTTTGTACCATTTTAGGCATTCTCCTTTTCAACATGGGATGAGGACATGGAAAAATGCGAATGATTGTTCATCCGATTTTCTAATAATGTGTACCAGGTGTAACGAAACGTCCCTACACTTCGCTTGAGTGCTTTCTTCATATAACACTTCCTCCCAGTCTGAATATAGATATCAGATATTCCAACCGCTCACAAGCACAAAACAAGACGATACTTGTTTAGCTGCTGACATGGACTCTTTATTAGAACCAAAATTACAATTTCGTGGTCATGCAACACTGTACCCAAGCAAAATTTTTATCATTTTGTTCCCACAAACAGAGCTTTCTTTTAAAAACAAACCGAAAATTTTGAAAAAAAAAGGTTTTCTTTGTTTCTGTTATAAAATTTTGTAAAATTTTGTAAATAAGTACGTTTTCTCCTTCGCTGATGGGCACTGATGAGGCTGCACTGATGGGCATTGAGGAGGTCCCACTGATGAGCACTGATCATGAGGCACGTATATGCAGCACTGATGGGCTCTGATAGGTGGCACTGATGGGCAATTAAAGGTGACACTGATGGGCACTGATAGGTGGCACTGATGGACACTGATAAGAGGCACTGGTGGGCACTTATAGGTGGCATTGATGGGCACTGATAGGCGCTAATGGGTGGCACTGATGGGCGGCACTGATGGGTGGCACTGATGGGCACTGACAGATGGCACTGATAGGCTGCACTGATTAGGAGGCACTGACAGGCAATCATTGGTCACAGATTGGCATTTGTAATGGGCACTGATTGGCATCCCTGGTGGGCTTTAGTGGGCATCCCTGGTGGGCTCTAGTGGGCATCCCTGGTGGGCTCTAGTGGGCATCTCTGGTGGGCTCTAGTGGGCATCTCTGGTGGGCTCTAGTAGGCATCCCTGGTGGGCTCCAGTGGGCACCCTTGATGGGTCTGCACTGATAAGTGTGCTGATTATGAGTGCAGATCCCCCTGTAAGGAGAGCAGCTGATCAGCTCTCCTCTACTTGTGCCTCTGTAAGTGCCAGTAGAGGAAAATCCATTAAACAGCACTTCCTGGTTACCATGTGATCAGCTGTGATAGTACACAGCTGAGCACATGGTAAAGAGCCTAAGTCATAGGCTCTTTACAGGGATCAGAAATGCGGTATATCAGACTGACACACCACACCACTGATGGGCCCGCGATAGCAGCTTATCCTGCTGGACATCATATGACGCTCTGTAATGCAACCACTTTCCAGCTGCCATTCTGCTATATGGTGGGCGGGAAGGGGGTTAAAGTACTTTTTTCATTTTCAGCAAGAGAATACAAAACCCCTGCTTGTGTGACCTGCAGTGCAATGGCTTTCAGTGGATTTCTGATACAGAGCTTTGTTAGATTAAAAAAGAAATGGCTAAGCACCTGGAAGCATTAAAGCAGCCTGTTTTAACCACTTCAGCCCCAGAAGGATTTGCCCCCTTAATGACCATGCTATTTTTTGCGATACGACACTGCGTTGTTTTAACTGACAATTGCGCGGTTGTGCGACACTATACCCAAATAAAATTGACGTCCTTTTTTTTACCCAGAAATAGAGCTTTCTTTTGGTGGTATTTGATCACCTCTGCAGTTTTTATTTTTTTCCCTATAAACAAAAAAAGCTGACAAGTTTGAAAAAAAAACAACTTTTTTTTTACTTTCTGCTATAATACATATCCCCAAAAAAACCATAAAAAAAACACAAACAAATTTATTCATCAGTTTAGGCCGACATATATTCTTTTACATATTTTTGGTAAAAAAAAACTGCAATAGGCGTATATTGATTTGTTTGCGCAAAAGTTATCATGTCTACAAACTATGGGATAGATTTAGGGACTTTTATTTTTTTATTGTTTTTACTGGTAATGGTGGCGATCTGCGATTTTTAGCGGGACTGCGACATTGTCAGGCAAATCTGACCCCAAATGACACTTTTTGGGGACCAGTGTAATTATTACATTGATCAGTGCTATAAAAATGCACTGATCAATGTATAAATGACACTGGCAGGGAAGGGGTTAACACTAGGGGGCAATCAAGGAGTTAAGTGTGTTCCCTGTGTGTGTTCTAACTGTAGGGGGTGGGCTCACTGGGACATGACAGAGATCACTGTTCCTGATCACTGGGAACAGAAGATCTCTGACATGTTATTACGCAGAACGGGGAATCATCTTGTGTACTTGTTGCCTCTGTAAACAGCGATCTCGGGTCGCCGGTGGACATCAAGTCTGCAGGACCCACAGGCACGTCCGCTATCCTGCTTGCACAGACCGGCATACAGGTATGTCAGTTTGTACAGGGGAGCTGATCTGCCGCAGTAAATGTACGTGAGCTGGTCGGCAAGTGTTTAAAGCAGAACTGCGTTATTTAGTTCGATAAAATGTTGATCACCATGGTTTGTGGAAAATTTTTAGTGCAGCATATATTTCTTATGACAAAATAATATAGAATTATTTTTTGTCTACTGAGGGACACAGAAGCATAGTCATTTTTTAAACATTTGGGTTATACTACTGCCTACAAGAAGGTTTGGACAAAATGTTTTTTGCTGCTACTATCTTAGGTGTCGGAAACATTTTTTTTCCTGAGCTTTCCAAATAAAACTCTTAACTATATGTTCTTGCTGTGATTTTTTTCTTCAGTTAAGATGCTGAAACTCTGTGGATATTTTTCTTCGGAAACTTCAATCAGGACTTCAATTAGGACTTCAATTACACTGCTTGAGCTAGTCTCTTCACAGCAGCTATCCAGATCAGTGTATCCTCAGCAACAGCTTTATGTTTAATCTATTTTTATTAATATTCAGAAAGAATATGAAAAGTATAAACCACAAACAACTTGCATTAAGGTTTACAATACAAAACGGCCAATAGCAACTGATAACAGGCAAATGCAACCAAATAAACCAACAAACATGGTTCCTTGAGTCATATATATATTCTACAAATGCACCTCAGCAAAAACTTTTTTACCCAGACCCTGCTGGACCAACTATTGCAGGGCTAGCCCAGAATGTGTCCTTTGGAGGCTAGGTTCTGCTTTTTGGTGCTCTCCAGACCTTTTTGTATTGTATTTATAAGCCGCAGAGTGCTTTCCAGGTCCATATCCATGGTACAGGCTCTGGTTTGACCCAGTCTCTGAAGGCTTCATTTGTGAAAAATGCATTTAGACTTAGAGAAGAATGGGATGTAAAAAAAATAATTCATATTCACCTCCTTTAATGAAATAAAATTATACCAGCAAAAAAAAATTGTTAAAATATAAATAGCCGCTGAACACTCAAGGCAAATTTACAAAAAAAAAAAATAGGCAATAATAGTACAAAGAATAGTGCAGCGCTAAATTTCACAATTAATACATCTCCTCATCCAGTAAATCGATACATGAAAGATATAGTTATTGGAAAAGAGAAAGAAAAATCATAAAAAGTTCATATAGACATCAGAATCCCAAAAAGTGACAATGTGCTTCAAAGAAGACTGAAACTCGGGGCCAAAGGTGTGACCTCCACCATAAGACACTCTTTGCCGCTCACCTCAATGATAGGACCCTATACACTCTATACGCTGATGAAGTCCTGCTCCTTGGGACGAGAGGGATTGACGTCACCCGCGACTGCCTCCTCATGCTGACTCTATGTGACAGAATGCTTTTTTGCTGGCACTTAATGGAAGTGCCTTGTATGTAAGTGTGATTCTTCCTTTTTATCATATTAAATACATGCCAGCAGAGAGAACTAGATATTTCCTGTTTTATTTGCATATATCGGGATATTGGGACACTGATGGTTTTATGCTGTTATCCCCTATATATGAGCGGATATAGTGAAACATGTGCTTTGCACTCTGAAGAGGTTTTTCTCTACTCTCCAGAATTTTACCCATAAGTGAAAGCCTTTTTGAACCTTTGTTGACTCAGGGGTCCTATCATTGAGGTGAACAGCAAACAGTGTCTTATGTTGGAGGTCACACTTCTGGCACCGATTTTCAGTCTTCATTAATGCACAGTCACTTTTTGGAATCCTGCTTTCTATATGAACTTTTTATGATTTTTCTTTTTCTTTTCCAATAACTATATCTTTCATGTATTGATTTATTGGATGAGGAGATATTCACCTCCTTGCTTCAGCATCTCTTCAGCCTCCTCTGAACTGAGAACTTAGTTGTGCAGGAAGTACCTATCTGTTGCAAGTCCTGCTTTTTGGGTGCCTTGTGGAATATCCATTCTTTGATTTTGTTTGACTGCCTGCCTACACTGACTTGGGCATCTTCAGCCACCTGGAACCCTAATTAATACCAGCAGCTTGGGTTTGTGAGTATGCAACGCCTTGTCTCACTTGTGCCTAGTTGTTATGTGCTACATAGTACAACATATCTTTACATAATGAACACGCAAAAGATAGTCCAGCTGCAAACTGAGCTCAGACTCCTCTATTGTTGATAGGGCTGATCTGTTTTCCCAGAAGAACCTGATGTCTGAAACATAGATCTTGGTACCCCTATCCTTTCTTTATAAGGATTGGAAACAACCTATGAAGTCATGGCATCCTCCTGACAGTGTAAAGAAGTTTTTTTCCCTCCTTAAAGGACAGTAAATAACAGATCATTCTGCTATCCACTGCAGTCATTTGCGTCAACATTTAGGAACAAATAGCCGGATGATGTTTTTTAGCTTTAAGGATTTCACTGTCCGTTAGATTCCTTTTTAGGTCTCCGTTTGAGTCATGTGGTTAAATTTTCCATCCCCTATTGGCATTGACTCTTAATCCATATCAGCATGGATCAACTCACAAAAATCCTACTTTTTGTCCTAAATATGTATCCAAATGGCTTCTTCTGTAGTATTTAATGCTTTTAGGTGTCTTTAGCCTGCATTTTCATTCCAATGTTGCACACAGTGTATAAAAATGAATGCTTGACAATTGTTGGGGGTTACTGAAGAAAAATAAAATAACCCATATTCTTTCTACCCTGTCTCTATATTGAAACACTCTTCTGTGACTTTTGTACTCTTGAATTAGAAGTGATTGGGTTAATGGAGATTTCAAGCTGTTGGCAATTACATTTTACTTGTAGGCATCAATCAGCACAGTGTGACTGTCATATACATTAAATGAAACCAAAGTTGTATACAAATTATCTTTAAAATATGTGGCTTGTAGGGAGCCAACTAGCTGTATTCTTCAGCAGTGTGGTACATTAGTGATCAGTACGGGGAGGAGGTTTTATATGGACTGAAGCGTGTTTTAGAAGGACTAAAGCTAAAATATCTGGAAAACTGGAAAAAATCTATATCAATGCAGATGGGACATGAGAACAATATGTCTTGTACAACAAAGCTTTGAAAGGACTTTGATGTGAGGCAAATTGCAGTGTTTACAGCCAGCCTGCAGTAAACATGGCTAAAACAAGGCATAATGTCATTATTATCTAACCAGTGGGACTCCTGAGGATATTCAACTGCGCCCTTACACCTGGCCAGCATGGTGCCTGAAGGGTGATGAATTGGATGGACAACCTGTGTGATATTTTGCTCAAAGGAACTGAAGGATTGAGTCTGGGAGATGGACAAACTTTTTATGACCTTTGGTTCAACTGTCTTCAGTGGCCGTGATGACCCACTGGGGTGTGGGTCTAAATTCTGGATAAAAAGGACCCTGGCCTGAGAGATTCAGAGGGAATGCGTGTGTGTGAGTTTTAGACCTGTTACCCCATCTTCCCTCTCCTTATTTATAACTGTAATGTATTGATATCGCTATTGTAAGTGAATCCAACCATTATTCTAAGAATTAGTCATCCCTTTATTGGAAGCCAGACACCCCAAACAAAGCACATTTTACAATATCTAAACTAGTTGCTCATTTAGACCCAGTCCCTAAACATAGAGCATTGTAACATAGACACATAATAGCAAGAAAAGTGGAAAAACTGCCTATTCAGTAGAGCTGGACTCATCCTTTTATTTTTTTATGGAACTACATAAAAACATACAATAGAAACTCATTATACATGTATTTTGCACTTTTATAGATTTATGACAATTTGTTTAAACAGTGACCTAACAGACTACAAAGAGGCATGATAATCACTGCCCAGAAGGCAGGTTTACACATCATTAACCATCAGATTTTTTTTACTGTTTTGAAGATCGAAAAGTGCAAGGTGCAAATCTTAGAGACCTGCAGTGAGTTACAAGTTATATCCAAAATCCATGGATAATACCCAAACCTCAACCATGATTCCTGTGATATGCATATAAAAAGATTAGTAGAGACATTTACCTGCCATAGCATTTCCTATGCATATGACGGGAATCCAAGAACCACTAGCCTAATGCCTTTAGGATGAACCTGAACCTAAACAGAGCACTCACAGAAGGAAAAATCCCCTAATTATCTTTGGGTAGTTGTGCTATCTTCAAGGTCAGCCTTATTCTGGGCTACCTTAAAGTGGTTGTAAACCCTTCACAACCACTTTTGACTACAGGTAAGCCTAAAATAAGGCTTACCTATAGCTACCCCGGATATCTCCTAAACCTGCACGGTTTAGGAGATATCCCCTGTATCAGCATGTGCCGACGCCATCGGCACATGCACACTGAAGCAACTTGCTTCAGCTAGTATGCCGCTACCGGCGGCTTCCGCGTGCATGCACGGGAGTGAAGTCATCACGGCTCCGGCCAATCACAGCTCCGGAGCCCGGGATACCCGGAAGTAACTTCGGGAGCGATGTCGCCGGCTGGAGCGGTGTACGAGGACCTCTGCGAGGGCTTTGATCTAAGGTAAGTAATTCATAATGATCTAGTATGCTATGCATACTAGCTTATTATGCCTTTGTCTTGCAGTTTTTTTTTTGGGGGGGGGGTTTGCAGAGAAGAGCTTTCATTTAAGTATTTTAGAGATTGTGTGGTAAAGATTAAGGGTTAAAGTTGCTAAGCACTAAATGTTAGGGTTAGGTTGAATGTTGGTGGTCAAGATTATATAGATTATAGAGGTTCAGTGTTTGGGAAAAGATAAGTGAAATATTTTAGGGGTTCCAGGGAATCTGTAAACTATATCTAACAACATGTTCTTCATTTTAAATAGGGTAGGAAATGCTTAAATCCCCATAAGCTATTTTGCATTTGAAAGATTTCCCTTCCTGTTTTGTGGACACAGCACAACGTGAGAGGAAATCTCTCTCATGGTAGGTACATTCTTTCTTAGACAGTTATCACCAGACTAATTGCCCCCATAGGAGGATTTCACCTATTTTCAGGCTCTGGTGTCAACTCAAAATTGTTAATTCCCCTCTTCCTCCTTCCTCCCTCGTTTGGTGACCAGACAAAATGAGGGCTCAGAATGTTTGTGGCTCAGGTGGAGAGGAGGATCTATGGGTAAGGCATACTTTTAATTCAGATTTGACAATTGAAGTAGACCTTTATGCAATCACTAAAATCTCATATAACCTTTAACATGTTCATGCTTTTTAAATCTACAGCTTTATTTATAAATCTTCCGATTTCAAAAAAAGAATTCCTGTTGATTCTTGTATGTTGTCTGTGTTCAGGAATCTCCCCTTATTGGAAGACAAATGTCTCCTAAGTTTACATCTGCTTTGTTACCCTGTCACCTATACCTTTGATAGAGGCCACAAGCTTTCATGAGGACAAATAAAATGCAGGTGTGATCCACCATAGTTACTATAATTAAAATGGTCCACTGCATTGATGTTGGTCAGATACTGAAAGGAGTCATCTATAAAGTGGCAGAGAGTCCGGAGCCATTCACAAGTATTAAGAAGCAAAAAAGTATGGAAATAAGGTAAAAAGAGTTTTTTTTTGGATTAGAAACACTGATGGTTTGTGATGCAACTTGCTGAAGCAAACAAAATGTCATGTCGTTAGGGTTTAGATAAATTTTAAGCCTTGAGAGGCAAATAGAGAGCACAGTCTACCTGTTCAGTAGTTATGTAAAAATAGAAAATAAATCGCCAGCACACAAACAGTCCCAGCTTCCAATCTCTGATGCTACAGCTGATAGCAGAGAGGGTGTCCCAATCAGGCGAAGGCATGATAATGAATTCAGGGGATTCTGCAGCTTTCTAAACAGATCCGGGCTGATTCATCCAAGGCTTAAAAACAACAAAAAAAAACAGGAGCGTGGGATCCCATTAAAACCAGGTTAGCATTTATTATTAAAATAAAAATAGCACACTTACATGAACGCAACTGTATATCAGTAGGAAATGCAGAGACTGGGTTCAACCATCAACCATGCATAATACAGCAGCGGCAGCTCTCAGTCACGAAGCCAGCTTCAGTTGACTAATTAGATCGATTTTGGGATGCAGGCTTTCGAAAAAAACACTAAGTTCTTTTCATCAGGTATGGCAGCTAAGCTTCCAGGGTTCTGCCACAAGCCTTTCTTTGATATCATTCAGGAGTTTTCATATAGGCTAATGGGGACCCCGATGAGAAATGCTTTGATCTTTCCAGATAGGAAGCATCATTATTTGGGAGCTGTTTCCCTCATTTGAATAGATAGGAGACATGAACCACTAATGTGAAAAGCTCTCAGCTGAACATAGCCTATATGAAAATTCCTGAAAAATATCAAAGAAAGGCTTGTGGAAGGCCATCCCCAAGCCATGAAAAGCAGAGTGGAGTTGTCAATAAAGGATCTGATCTAACTACTAATGACTATGGTGATCCAGTCAATGATCCCTGATTGAAAACTGCAAACTACTTTGAATGGCCTGGAAACAGGACCTGAAAAAACAGGTGACATCACAAGACATGTGACCGGCTTCATCTTAGCCCTGCCCCCAACCTGGGCTGTAGTGATACAGCCAGTTAGAAGATTTCCTCCACAGTAAGCCACGTGTAAGCACAGCTTATATACATAGAAGAAAGGGAGCATGCATAGTGTAGTAGCAACAGTGTAGAGACTCTATGAGCCAGCAGATCAGTGCTTCCACCAACAAGGAACTATTGGTGATAGCCAGGTCGTACAAGTAAATTTATTTATTAAATAAAGATTTTATTTTTTTTTTAGTTTAGTTACACTTTAATACCAAAATAATGTACTGTATTGACTACATAAGGCTCTGGGGCCTTGCACAGAAAAATAAACCGTTTTTGTTTATTAATCTGTTGTCAATAAGCTGTTGTTAATCTGTTAATAATCTGTTGTCAAAGACTATTGTATGTTAACATTCTACTCTTAAGTGACAAGCATTAGCATATTTCTATCTAAAACAAGTTTAATTAATGACTTGTTTTGCCTTGTGTGACCCAAAGTGAAACTCTTCAAAGGAATTTCTGAGTGTTCTGGTAGCACTAGACAACCACAAGTACCAAATGTGGTTTTGAATTGTGATTTTCTTCTCTACTGCTGGCTCCAGTGCATGCATTATCTTAACCCGTTAGGTGAAAGATTTATTAATGGAAACATTTTGTTGCAATATCAAACCTCTGTATGCCTTCTACACTACCATGTTGTGTTGCATTATAATTTAGGATGATTGTAAACTGACACATACCAGAGTTTGCTTTTCCACTTGTCCATTGTTTATAACACGATGATTAAGGAGAATACAGTATGTGTTAAAAATAGAGGATGAGCTTCGAGTTCGAGTCGAACTCTTGTTCAACTCGAACATCGGCTGTTTGCCAGTTCGCCAAACAGCGAACAATTTGGGGTCTTGGCGGCAAATTCGAAAGCCGCGGAACACCCTTTAAAGTCTATGGGAGAAATCAAAAGTACTAATTTTAAAGGCTTATATGCATGATATTGTTAGGTAACGGGTGACCCCGCCCCCTCTGATGTCACGGGGAATGCCACAGGGAAGTCCCCGTACGTCAGAGGGGGGCGGGGTCACCAGGTGGCCCCGCCCTCCATTATTTAGGAACTGTCAGAAGACGAGAAGCGTCACACAGCGGGAGCCTCCCATGCGGTAAAAAAAAAAAAACTAGGTTTCAAAATGATGTCTCTAGTTTCATAACTATATGTAAATACCCTTACTCAAAATTGCAAAAATCTTCCAAACACTATTTCCTAGTATGTATCATCCCCATACACAGAAGTGTGTAGACCCAAGCTAGCTTCAATGAGATCTCTACAAAGTCTCTGCCTTTCAATACAGTTGAAAAAATAAAATGTGGTTGGCAGAGGAACTGTTTTAGGAAAGTAGGAGTGGATGATGATCAGTTCTCAGTTGAAACAAAGTTCAGTGAAATTCAACAATGTAATAAGTTATATTGCACCCTTTTCAGAAATTAAGTTGTAAAATCTGAATTAAGCCAATAGATGAAGGTAATCTATTATAGCCCTTTTAATGGGCGACTTTCCTCAATCCCAGCTGGTTAAGTGGGAGGAAACTGGCATAAATAACGCTCATCAATATGGTCAAATTTTGATGCCTGGAAAGTTTAAAAACTTGCATTCTTTCTTGCTATGCACCAGTTCAAGTAGTTGAGAAGTGAACAGAACTGTATTAATGTCTGCATGTATGTATTGTAATTATCTGTAGATATATGCAACCCCTTGAAGATTGTGGGAACCAGTTTTATACATTCATGCACAAAATCTTTTAAATTGCATAGAATATTCATATTCACTTAAAACGTGTTTTATCTCCTACTGATCAGAAGGCGCCCATGTGAAAAGGCCCTAAAACAACACATTCTGTTCAAAATAAAAATTGAAGGGAAAAATATTTGTGAGAAAAAAAAAGTGTGTGTGTATATACTGTAATATAATATATATAATCATTATAAATAAAACATTTTTAATTGTTTTTTTAATTATTATTTTTTGTAAGTGATCACATAAGCTCTGTTCTCAGCTGCATAAGGAGCTTAGAGAGGTGGGAGTGGAGGAACAGCAGAACACTGATCTTTCTGGTATAGGGCTATATTTTTATTCCATCTAACTGTTTTCACACATTTGTTTTGCATCCTAAAAGATCCCCTTTAATGCTTACGTAATACTTTCCTGATTGATGTCAACTATAAAATTCAAAGTGCTTTAAAACACTATACCTTAGATTTACATGTCATAGAATTTATTTAATACTTTAAAACAGTAAATTTGTGATAATGATTTTGTATATATAGTAAATTGTATTTACCGTATTCTGCATAACTTTTTTGTGATTCAGTGGCAGGCTCTTGCTTACCCAAGTGCAACCTGTGAACATTTTTCTAGGTTTCAGAGATTTTAGGGATACATTTTGACTTGAGGATCAAGTCCCAAGATGCAGTGAATTTAAGAGTAAAATACAAATTTAAAGAGAACTATTCTCAGCCACAGTTTATGAATCACGGCAACCTTACATAAATACAAATTGAAGATAATATTTTCATCCACCAAATATTCAGGCTGGAGGCTGGGATATTAGATTTGATCATAAGGCAAGAAGATTTCATGGGGATTGCAGTCTGCAGGCTGCTATTTGTTTCTTTCCAATGTATTTCTGCAATAATAATAGTACACTACTACCCACGTTAAATATTGAAATTGTTTATTTGAAATTGTGTGGTTATTTATTTATTTCAGGTACTTATATTGCGCCATCAATTTACGCAACGCTTTACATATACATTGTACATTCACATCAGTCCCTACCCTCAAGGAGCTTACACTCTAAGGTCCCTAAACTCACATTCATACATACTAGGGACAATTTAGGCTCCAATGAACCTACCAGCATGTCTTTAGAGTGATTGGGAAGACAAGTGGTCACAGCTCCATCAACAATATTTTTTATGGCCAGCTATGTGTTAAACTACAAGCAGCACAAACATTACATTTGTTACATTTGTGTGACTCATTCCAGTTTCTGCAAAGTTTAGTTCAGTTAGATTGTTGCCTGGCTGGGGAATAAAGCTAGCAACATAATATCTATGGCATAGTTGCCTATGTAATACATTACACCTTCTTACTCTTAATTTTGACAGGGTAATCACAAAGGTGCACATCGAAGCAAAAGTATACATGATTTTATCTAAGCACAGTGCTAGCAGGAACATTTATGGTAAACATTAACGCCCCATGGCCTCCTTAACATTATCTACCAGAGAAAAAGTCAGTTTTCGGAGCAAGTAAAATTGTAAGCTGGGGTTTCTAAATATTTATTTGTTATGCTATATGAATAGGAACATATATCAAATAAAAAATAAGTCTTATGCCAAAATACAGTGCCTTGAAAAGGCCATGTCTTGGTAGGTTTGCAGTTGTGCCATACTCTTTACATTTTCAGATGATGCATTGAATAGTTCTCTGTGAGATGTTCAA
Source organism: Lithobates clamitans (assembly GCA_037952925.1). Lineage (NCBI taxonomy): Eukaryota > Metazoa > Chordata > Amphibia > Anura > Ranidae > Lithobates > Lithobates clamitans. The sequence goes on along the minus strand of JBBGZY010001693.1, from coordinate 897,972 downwards.
AGCTTGGGATATTTTTTTATAACCTAACCCTGCTTTAAACTTCTACAAAACTTTATCCCTGACCTGCCTACCTGCCTGGTGTGTTCCTTGGCCTTCATGATGCGGTTTGTTCACTAAGGTTCTAAAAAAACCTCTGAGGGCTTCACAGAACAGCTGTATTTATACTGAGATTAAATTACACACAGGTGGATTCTTTTTACTAATTAGGTGACTTCTGAAGGCAACTGGTTCCACTAGTAAGGGGTATCAGAGTAAAGGGGGCTGGATACAAATGCACATCACACATTTCAGATATTTATTTGTAAAAAAAAATTGAAAACCATTTCTTATTTTCCTTCCACTTCACAATTATGTGCCACTTTGTGTTGGTCTATCACATACAATCCCAATAAAATACATTTATGTTTTTGGTTGTAATATGACAAAATGTGGAAAGTTTCAAGCGGTAGGAATACTTTTTCAAGGCACTGTAGCTGAAAAAGTGGAAATACACTTTAAGCTCACAGTATATGGCTAGGATACTGCTTTTCTGGCAAGATCAACAATTATTTTCTGTACTTGCTAACAATATTCTTAGCTTAAAAAATGAAAACACACCAACCACATCTAAGGACTAGTAAACTGCAATATGTTACATTTTTGGCTTGTGGTTTAGTAACACTTTAAGGCCCTGTTTACACTTTAGGCTATGGTCAGTAAAAATGTGTGGTTAAGCCACATTTTTAACCCCGCTAACCACTTTATGTCTCCTCCTCACACCTGTTTTAACCCCTAAAATCTTGCACTAACAAGCTGGAATCATGTGCAATGCACACAGTTGCAGGGCGGTTGAGGAGTTGCCCCCTTCACTTGAATAAGTCATGTTCAGTGGGTGGTACTGCAAACTGAATGTGACTGGGGGGATAATTTTTGTTGCACCCTAAAGGAGTTATATACCCCTGTATGGCTGCCTTTGCAACTTAGGGGGGATGTTTGGGGGGGGGGGGGTGGTATAAGCATGCATGAATTAACTGTTTTTACTACTCACAAGAATCGCAAGAGTAAACTAAGCCTAAGTGAAGCTAGAGAAAGGTTTAAGTGCCTGTGTAGAGCTAGAGGTAATGCAAATGCAGGTGGGACCAAAGTGGATGAGAGAGAGAGAGAGAGAGAGAGAGAGAGAGAGAGAGAGAGAGAGAGAGAGAGAGAGAGAGAGAGAGAGAGAGAGAGAGAGAGAGAGAGAGAGAGAGAGAGAGAGAGAGAGAGAGAGAGAGAGGGAAGTGTGAGGGAGAATGAGAGAATGAGATTGAGAGGTGTTGTTTACTAGTCCACAGGGCCAGGTAGCACTATGGTCTTCCATTAAAAAACAAACAAATCACATGATGGCTTTCATATGTAAAATGATATTGGAAAATAAGATTTAGAAAGGCAACGCCTTCTTCACTTATCCTTCTTCAATAGTGGTTCTGTCTGCTGTGAATAGATATAAATATAAACATTTTTATTCTTTCGTAATTGGATTTATTTCAAAGTTTGTTTTATGTTTTTGTATCCCTAGATGTCGCTCCAGAATGATAAACAGCACTTTTCAAGTGTGTATTGAAATTACCAGGTCTATAATATTTAATTACTATTGACTCCTCTTTAAGTATTTCACACATAATCGGGCACTCAGAGTGCATAAGGACATTAACTGTGAGTTATTTGAGAGACTTATAATTACATTATAATTAACATGGTCTCTTATCTTTCACCCTGGAGTGATTAATTTTAGTTTACATGATGTATTCAGCTTGGCATCTCTCTTTTTTTTTGTCTTGAGTGTTTCTATAATAACATTAAATATGATCATAATAAGGTGAATAGCCCAAATGGTAAGTACGATGGGTTAATTGTAATAATCTGAGTGATACTCTAGTCATTGCAAGTAGATTATGTTAAGATTTCTATATTTTAAGATAATTAGCAGTTTTTAAAACTTTTTTTTTTTGTTTTTCTCTTTAGAAGAGTTCAGCTCCTGTTGAAAAAAAAAAAGCTACAGAGATCAGTTTTTTCTACACCCATGCATGACATATACCTGCAAGCTACTTGCACCCACAAACCAATAACTTGAAAGGCAGTGTTTGTACCTGCAACCATACCCCAAATTCACTTTTACTGCTACAGGTTGCACAACAGAGTTGTGCTGTTAAAAGAGATTGCTTCCCCACTGTCATTATAGGTCGTTACTTTGAAGAGTAATATCATTGTTATGGCAGCAGCTAGCTGCCATAACCCCGGTATCTTCTTCTTCAACAGGCGGTTCACTTCAAGAAAAAAGTCGTCTCTGCGGCGGATTCGCCGCAAGACCACTTTTATTGGCGGCGGGAGAGGGCCTCCCGCCGCACTCCGGTGCCCTCCGCTGCTTATCGGAGCCATCGGCAGCGTCTGAGGCAGTTGGATCCTTTGCCTAGCCTAACATGGAGATGAGTGAGGAGAAGATGGCCCCCACCCGTCTCCATATCATTGCAGGGCGGAAGTGACGTCAAAATGTCACTTCCGCCCATGGCTATTAAAGGGATTTTTTGGGGATTTATTTCTCATTGCATTTTAGTGTAAATTTGAGATCTGAGGTCTTTTTGACACCAGATCTCATGTTTAAGAGGTCCTGTCACGCTTTTTTTCTATTACAAGGGATTTTTACATTCCTTGTAATAGGTATAAAAGTGACACAATTTTTTTTTTTAAAAGAACAGTGTAAAAATAAAAAATAAAACGTAAAATAAATAAAAAGAAAATATATATTTTTAAATGCTCCCCGTCCTGACGAGCTCACGTGCAGAAGCGAACGCATATGTGAGCAGCACCCGCATATGAAAACGGTGTCCAAACCACACATGTGAGGTATCACCGCGATCGGTAGAGCAAGAGCAATAATTCTAGCCACAGACCTCCTCTATAACTCAAAACATGCAACCTGTAGAATTTTATGGAGAATTTTAAGGGTAAAAGTTTGTTGCCATTCCACGAGCAGGCGCAATTTTGAAGCGCGATATGTTGGGCATCAATTTACTTGGCGTAACATTATCTTTCACAATATAAAAGAAAATTGGGCTACCTTTACTGTTGTCTTATTTTATAATTTAAAAAAAAAGTGCGCTTGTAAGAGCGCTGCGCAAATACGGTGTGACAGAACGTATTGCAACGACCGCCATTTTATTCTCTAGGGTGTTAGGAAAAAAAATGTATAATGTTTGGGGGTTCTAAGTAATTTTCTAGCAAAATAAACTGTTTTTAACTTGTAAACAACAAATCTCAGAAAGAGGCTCGGCCCTAATGCCGCGTACACACGACCGGACTTTACGGCATACTTTGCCCGGCGGACTTTTCGACGGACTTTACGACGGACTTTCCGAATCAACAGACTTGCCTACACACGATCAACCAAAGTCTGACGGATTCGTACGTGATGACGTACGACCGGACTAAAACAAGGAAGTTCATAGCCAGTAGCCAATAGCTGCCCTAGCCTTGGTTTTTGTCCGTCGGACTAGCATACAAACGAGCGGACTTTTCGACCGGACTTGAGTCCGCCGGATAGATTTGAAACATGTTTCAAATCTAAGTCCGTCAAACTTTTGATAAAAAAAGTCCGCTGGAGCCCACACACGATCGAATTGTCTGACGAAATCCGGTACGCCGGACCATGTATGTCCGATTGTGTGTATGGGGCATAAGTGGTTACAGAGTCTTTCAGATAATGATGCATGCTATAACTTAAGCATCCCTGCACACTGCAAATTTAAATAAAACAAATCTGACTCTAAACTGACCCCCAGTAGCTTTTTTTTAACTGCAGACCAACTATTGGGAAGATGTATGTAATTTGTTCTGCCTAATCTCTGCATTGCAATCAGTAAATACTCTGTCTGACTTGCTATATGACGGTTCCACTGAGAAATTCAATCAAGAGGCATACAGTACTGTTTGCTTTGGACTGATTTGGTTGAAAAGTTGCAAATTAAAATTTAAAGTAAAGCTAAAACCCTTGTCAGATTTTTTTTTTTACCATCTGTGTCCCATTGCAGAGTTTCCCCTTCACTTCCTGTTCCATAGCCAAACAAGAAGTGAGGGGAAATCCCTGCAAAAAAAGATTTCTTGGGGATCCCCGGGTCACCAGAACTAGTGCCCCCGTTGGAAGATTTCTCCACTATTACGTTTCTGGAGACAACCCAAAATGTGGGATTTTCTTTTACTTTCACTTTACATGATAATGGTAAACAGGACAAATAAAGAGGATTAATCTCCCTAACGGGGGAACAGACAGCAAGAAAAATTGACAGTAGTTCTAATCCCTCTGCACTCGATCCAAAACTTTAAAAAAAAAAAAGTTTTGATTTTTGTTATACTTAAAGTATACTCTATAGCAACCATGTTTAACTTTCCTAGTACTGAGTAAATAATGACATTTGTGACCTGTACACTTGATATAATCTTAATGTCTTCCCTGACTTCTGCCCAAACAGATTGAAAACAAACAGTGGCCAATCAGCTATTTATACGACTTTGCAGCTGAGAATTTGACATCTGTGCACCTGGAAGTGTTCAGTCTTCAGTCAAAGCTTTCCACATTTATTCTGTGCAGATGAGATGAGCCCTGAAAAAGCTATTGGAGGGCTCTACAGCCATCCAGATAACTTTTACTATGATGCTAAAAGCCAAGGTAGGAAAACAAGTGTGCAGATGAGCTTCCTTGATTGCCATGGCTTGTAGGACACAATCTTGGCAGTCAAAAAAAAGTGTTCACAGGTACCCCTAAAAAAACACCAGAAACTGCCCTAATTTTGCGTTTCTCTTTGCTTTATTTGATTTTGCCCAAATGGTAAAATTTCACTGAAATCTCCTTACTTGATAAAACTTCAGGAGAAAAAAAAACTTAATTTGTCTCACCCCTGTTAACCTCCCTGGCGGTATGATTATGTCAGATTTTTGCATCTCAAAGAGGTACAATTATTTTGCATAAAAATTTGGCGTTTTATAATGTAGGCCTGTAATTCTTAGCAATAACACACTTATATCTGTCCAAACAAGAGTCTAGTAGATATCCCAGGTATGATAAAGTTTGAAACACAAAATCGTAAATTATAATATAATAAATAAATATAAATAATTATAAAAAAAATTAATATAATATAATTAATATATATAATATAATATTAATATAATAATAATAAAATTTCCCCACGATTCACTATCGCTCAATTCTGCAAGTGTTCTAATTTACTATTGCTGTTTTCTAGCAGGTCTAAAACCACTTTTGACATAAAGGGACACTTTTTGGTTGCTATGGACAATCTCCAGTTTCCAGGCAGAAAGAACAGTATATATCATATAAAACTGCATGCAGGGCACTGGACAAACCACTAGGGACAAAAGGGATGTGAAATAATTTCATACAGTATTGTAATCTGTAAGATTACAGTGTACTGTATGTGTTATGATTTTTTTATTTTTTTTATTTGCCACCGGGCTCCGCCCCCGTGCGTTGTGACGCTCGCAGGGAATGGAGCCCGTCACACAAAGGCTTTGGGCAGAGGCCAAAGCACAGACACATCGGAGGGGACATCGCAGTATACCGCACCAGGATCCTGCAATGCAGTCCCGAGTGTGGCTCGGGGTTAGAGCTAATGGTACTGAAATTTAACCCGAGCCACACACGGGAAAACCGCCAGGGAGGTTAAAGACCTGTTCTCTTTAAATTCTCCATCATTAACTATCAAACTAGAACCAAATCAATTTGCAAAAGTCTTAAAAGCCATCACTGTTAAAGCAATTTTTCCTAATTTCCTGTCCCAAAGACGTGCTTTAAAAAAAGTAAGTGACATGAAGTCAACCAACAGGAATATGGCACTAAAACATGGACACAGGAAAATATGTACAAAAAAGTGTAAGTGAACATCATAACAGGTTTTGAATATACCTGACTTTTGACAGGTTCTCTGGGATTATGTGTCCCAGTAATCCTTTGATTTTGGCAACCGGCTGTGACATCTGATGTCAAACCGTAAGTGCCGATCCGAGTCTGATGAGTCAGTGACGGTAGGATACAGATCGTACACCGCGGGTCCACTGTGATCACAATATACCACCACTTGCTGATAACAGGAGGATTGTTTTTTACGCTTACTTTATTTGGATCTATGTGCAATAGTTGGAGATTTGATATTATTCATTAAATTGTTTTAAACTTTATCACACTATTGGAGCACTTATTTTATTTTCATGTGAAGAGATCTTTTTACGTAATATCGGTGGGATGATTTAACCCTTTGAGGGTAAAAGTGTATATACCGAGCATGAGAGCGCAAGGCACCTAAAGCCGGTGAGTGTGTTTCTTAAGGGGAGGCATTTTCGTATTCGGTGAGGTGGAAGATCTGCTATAAAAAGATATTTTTAAAGTCACAGAGTCAAAGTTTGGATTATTTTATGGACTTTAATTTATGTCAATTCTGTCACTAATGTTCACAGTGACTTTCACTTGTCGCAGGGTGTTATTTCATTCATGTTTGTTTATGTTACAGTATTAATTGTCATATTTCAATATCAGCGCCACTATTTACTTTTACATTTTAGGTTTAGGTAGATGTAAAATACAGTTTTTAATTTTACCCAATAGTTTACGTTAATCAACTCTAATTAACTTATCCTTCTATTTTCCCCTTAGATATAATTCTGCAGATTTTTTTAGTTTAAAAAGTATATACACCCTTACTGATAATCATAGTGGCCAAAGTCTGCTTAACCACCTCAATACAGGGCACTTACACCCCCTTCCTGCCCAGGCCATTTTTCAGCTTTTAGCGCTGTCACACTTTGAATGACAATTGCGCGGTTATGCTACACTATAACCATGTGAAGTTGTTTGGTGGTATTTAATCACTCCTGGGTTTTTTATTTTTTCCTAAAAAAAAAAGGACCAAAAATTTTGAAAACATTTTTTTTTTCTTAGTTTCTGTCAGTAAATTTTGTAAATAAGTAATTTTTCTCCTTCACTGATGGGCGCTGATGAGGCGGCACTGATGGGCACTGATAGGCTGCACTGATGGGCACTGATGAGGTGGCACTTATGAGCACTGATTAGGTGGCACTGATAGGTGGCACGAATATGCCGCACTCATAGGTGGCACTGATGAACACTGATAGGCGGCACAGATGGGTGGCACTAATGGGCACTGGGCACAGATAGGCGACACTGATGGGCACTGATAAGCATTGATGGGTAGCATTGATGGGCAGCAGTGATGAGCAGGGACACTGATAGGGTAGTACAACCAGCCCTGTTGTACCGGGCCCGGCCAGCAGGGGGGCCCAGCATCTTTTAACTTCTAGCTAAAAAAAAAAAAAATAGCTAAATAACTTTATTGTCACGTACTTAGTGGAGATCAAACTGGAGAGTGGGCTTCTCTTGCACCTCCTGTCCGACACCCCTGGTAGTGATGACAGGGTGTGAAGGACACAGAGTGGCACGAGGGCCGATGTAGCTGTTGGCGCTGGCTGGGCCTTGGCAGGAACTAGGTGGCTGTAGAGCACTGGGCAGGCTCTGAGAACTGGAGCTCCGAATCGCTGAGTCAGCAGATGGAGGCGTAGCTGGGACGAAAGCCAGGAGATCATCAACAGCCAGACAGAGCAGGTCCTGAGACAGGAGACAGAGGCAGAGAAGGGATACAAGCCAGGTTCGATACACAAACGGGCAGCAAGGTACAGGAACATCAGGCAGAAGCGGAGTCAAACACGAGCAGGGATCAGGTAGGCAGGCGGAAGTCAAGGAGAGGGTTCAGGTATAGCTGGGTCAAAACACAGGTAACTGGAACGGATCAAGTAAGCAGGCACTAGCTGAAAGACCACTCAGCAAAGTTCATGTGTCAGTGCTCAGTTTAAATAGGCTACTTGGCACCCAAACATGCACGTGTGCGCACATGCACTAGCGCTCACCTGTGTGCGCGCATTGGCGTGCACTTGTGTGCGCGCGTTGGCGCGCGCCTGTACATGCCCGTGCATGCACCCATACAAGTCCTTCTTTATACTGGTGTGCCCGTACTTGTGCGCAGGTGTGTGTCTATTAGCCGGACTTCTCTTACATTTATTAAGCTGCACCCACTTGATTACTAATGTATATAAGGAATATATAGTCATTTCCTGGGCCCCATCAGGTTAACAGAGGTGAAAGCAGAAGAGAGACTTTTTTCATTTTCGGGTGCAGGGATACACACACACACACGCTGCTCTCAGTATACCTGCACAAACTAAAGTTCTGCCTGCTCACTGTATGCCTTCTCCGGCGGATGGATATTACAGTAATATGGCTCCCTTCACTCAGTAAGTGCTGCAGCCTAAGGGAGAGACTTGTCACTGAGGCGGCGGAGACAGACAGAGCAGCAGGAATAATCTCGACAGCGGCAGTGGTGCATAGGCAAGCAGTCCCCTGCACATACACACACAGACAGGTCACACAGGCTACTGTAGAATGTGCAGTCCCCAGACTCTCATTGTGTGCTCATGGTCATTATCATTATGATGATCGCAGCACAGCAGGTGCTCTATGGCTCTGTCAGTGTAACATGGCTGGTGGGTGCTGACTTTCCTGATATATGACTGTACTGTGTGTTACAGACTATAACACAGCACAGCCATAAGAAAGTCAGCACCACACAGCACCTGCTGTGCTCTGATCATCATAATGATAATGACCATGAGCACATAGTGAGATGCTACTTTACACATGTGATGAGTAGGGACAGTAAAAACACACAGCCAAGATGCATTTTTACCACCCCCAAACATCTCCCCTTTGATAACCCAGAACAAGTGCCTCACGGTAAGTGATTAAAGTGTTACTAAACCCACAGCAGTAAAATCAGTATGTATATGCAATAAAGCATGCTTGCTATACTCACTGAGGAAGGGGTTAATCCTCCTCATTGATCCTGTTTGATCCTGTCTTATTTGATCCTCCCTTTCTTCCACAGTCCCAATCCACCTCCTGTTAGTACAGAGCCTTGGGGGCACTCTGCACATGCTCAGTTTGGTGTTTGCTAGAGAGTTCTTTTTTTTTTTTTTGAGGGTGCAAGTGATTGGCACAGGGCTAATCAGCACTGTCCAGACAGAGGGTCGAGAGTCATACAGCCTCATAGGACAATCAGAGGAGAATGAAAACTCTTCCTACAAGCTTCAACCAGTGCTCAGCCAGACACTAATAGAAGTCACAAGACTGCTATATACTGCTAATGAGAAAAGGTATTTAGCAGTTTATATTTACTAAAATAATTGCATTTCCATGTTCTGTATACGGTGGGAGACCAGATATAGTGAATGCAGGGTCCTGGGTTTAGTAACACTTTAATCTCTATTCATGAACACCCACATTTGACAGCTCCTGCAGTGTTATATTGTATATAGCACATGCCTGCTTCTTTGATGTCTACTTTACTGGTAAACAGAAGCTATATTTCAGCGCTAAAGTTGAAGGAGACAGCAGGCACACCTTATAGACGAAGGACTTAATAATCACATCAATCTTCGATTTAGTATCAGACAACGTTTCAGGTTGTGCTGCCCTCTTCCAATTGGGGAAATCTTGGGTTCTAAATGACTAAATATCTAGAAGGGTGCAGCAGGCCTATGCATTATCTTCTGTGCCTTTTAATTAGGAGCACACAACATTTTACTCTTAAAAGCCATAATGCAAATCAGTATAAAGTGAAATCCATGCCATAGTCAGAATTCAAGTTGAAGAGATGGATGTCAAGTGTAGAAACCTGAGCGACCCTCCACAGCAGGTAGAATAGACATCCATCTCTTCAACTTGGATTTTGACCATGACACTAAATGAACTTTATGCTGATTTGCTACATATCTTGTGAGTATAATTTAATGTACTTTCAATGAATAGGTACGGAAGATAATGCACAAGGCTGTTGTGCCTTTCTTGCTATTTTTCCACTGCTTTAGTAGCCTGAATAATTCACTCCATATTTTCTGACTAATGTTGCTAAATTAGAAAAAGGGTTTTCTCCTGCACCTTTCCCGTGGCTGTACAATTTTCAAGCAACATCATTATACTCTTTCCACTCCATTTTGCTACAAAGAGCACAATAAGTAATAATAAAATGTTTGAACACACTGGGCCCTACATAGATTCATATTTGAGCTTAATGAAATAATTTGTTTTGACAGTAATTCCTTAAATAGAAACTTCAGCGGAACACATTGTTCTTTGCGCACACCAGGATTTGTTTAATTTCCCTTTATATCGCTATCAGTGTTTGACATTTTGAATAAGTGGGGACCACTGTGGAATTCCTTACACAACATCCATCATATTGTTCTTTGTCTGGCTAGTTAGAATGTTTTACGCTGTTATCCTTGACTGAGGAGTAAGAAGGTGAATCTACAATCCATCCCCATCATAATGCTTCAAACAAGTGTCTAGACTTTTAGGCCCATTACAGCTCAGTGAGCTAAATGATCCCTCTGTCGTAATGTCAGGAGTATAGGACATTCAGTGACATTTTTATGTAAGTCATGGCTGTGATGCCTCATTGTGTCATTCCCATCTGGCTGCTAATATCTTCATTAGGATGCGGATATAATGCAGAATGAAAAGACATATTTCATCTGCCAGAGCACAGTTTGTAAATTGCCCCTTGCGACATCTCAAATACTGATATGTAGAAAGCTGTTGCAAAGACATTCTCACCTTACAGACTATAGGCTTCTGTTTATATACAGTTACTGTTATGAAACTGATCTTCATGGGTATATGGGAATTTTAGCTTCTCTGTGAAAATATAAAATACTATTTCCATGGATAAACAGAGAATTGCTAAAATAAGGCATGTATACATACATGACAGTGAAGCACATACTGTAATATCTGAATGTCGTAAAAGGCTCACAATTTAATACATCTTGAAACAACTGTATGCTACACTTTTCTTTCCAGAAATTTAAAATTGACCTTTTTTAAATGGTGAATTATACTAAAAACTAACTCCAGCCAAAGGGCAAAAGTTTGTTTTTGTTGTGTGTGTGTAAGGGGAAGGTGTATTGTTTACTCCGTGTGTTAGCGTGCCATTGAAAATTAATGTCACACATCACCCTATACAAAAACACATAGATAAGTGTTAAAAGGCCCTCAAAATTTGATCCCCTAAAAACTCTAAAACCCTGTCAATTCAACAAAACCTTAATATTGGGTTCAAATTATTGCAGTGCATTACCGAATTTACGTGAGCATACATTACATGCGTTTGTTGTATTCTGTTTCATGTTAAAGGAGAAGTACAGCCAAAGCTGTTGGCTGATGTCACAGAGCCGGTCCAGACTGGCACCCAGCTCAGCCTCTCAGTAAGTTGCTGAGAGCCTGAGTCGGCCGCCCCCGCCCCTCCACAGCCCAGCACTCCAGTGAGCGCAGGGGGGGGGGGGCAAAGCAGAGAGCCAGTGACTGACAGTCATCAGCTCTCTGCTCAGGGAGCTCTGAGAACCGAGCAGTGGGCAGTGTTTGATCGCTCAGTTCTCAGTCTTAAAACCGGCGGGGGGACAGATGCAGCATCAGTTCGATGCTGCATCCACCTAGATAAGTATGATTCCAAAAAAAAAACAATTTCCATACTGCTCTTTTAATTGATTTTTGGTAGGTGATGCCTTAGCCAGCAAACACCTGGTCCATGTTTTTTTATATCACACAGTTTTGCCATTTTAACTAAACTTCTGAAATGTTATTATGCTATTCCACCCCAAATGTTTACATTTTGGGTTGAGTGTCATGGGTTAAACAGTTTATGAAGAATATATTTGCCTCTTCAGCCCTACCTTTTTTCCTGTTTATTATAACTTCGGTTGCCTGTGTTCTGACATTTCCCAACTGCTATTGAGTATTCTGTATTCCAGAGGTTTTTTTAGCCTTAAAGAGGAGGTCTTCCCACCCCTGCAAAATTAAAGGCCAGCAGCTACACATACTGCAGCTGCTGACTATTTATAATGGGACACTTACCTGTCCTGAAGTCCAGCGATGTTGGCACCGCAGCTGATGTTTCCATCAGCTACAGGGTGCTGCTGCCACCATTGTGGGTAAGGGAACCTAGCAGTGTAGCAATATGGCTTCACGCGGGATCCCTACTGCGCATGCGCGAGTCACCTCTGCGCTCTCCTTCTTGCCTGGCGGCAGGGAAAGGAGGAGGGAGGAGGAGGAAACTGAGCTGTGACGTCATTCACCATGGCCCGGACTCCCGGAAGTGGGGACAGGATACCTGTCAAAGACAGGTATCCGCTCCCCCCAAAAGGTGCCAAGTGTGGCACCGGAGGGGGGGGGGAGACAAATGAGCGGAAGTTCCACTTTTGGCTGGAACTCCACTTTAAGTAGGGCTATCAATTAAATATTTGTCTAAGTTTGGTTAAAAGAGTATGTTAAAGTCATTTGTAATAATACAGATGTAACAGTGAGCTGAAATCGTTCTGAAACATTGCGGCATGGTAGAATCTTAGTATGACTTGCAAGGATTTCTATCATATCCCTTTCCACTTTTCAGTTAACAATAAGAAGGCATTTTGATTTCAGGTAACGGTTTCAGGCAGGTATATGTGAAAGTGAGCTGAGGCAGCAATAATCTTACTTCCCTGCTGGTGTTAAATGATTTTGAACAGGAACAGTTGTATCATTACAAGCTTGTGTTTGTTGCTTCCATATAGCAGATTGCCTCATTTGCTAATGCATGCATTGCAGTCCATCCATAAAATCTTTCTCGTCTCTCTCAGTGATTGTTTCTATTAGCTTTACATTGGTAACTAATGGACTGTGAATAGTATGTGTGGTTTAATATATTTTGTACCTGTTTTACAATATAATATGTTCAATTCTAAACTGTCCTTTCCACATACAATTTTGCTTTATTTAACATGTTATTATTATTTTATTTTTTTTAACCACTTAAGGACCAGCCTCGTTTTGAATTTTAGGTATTTACAGGTTTCAAAACAGTTTTTTTTGGTAGAAAATTACTTAGAACCCCCAAACATTATATATGTTTTTTTTTTTCTAACACCCTAGAGAATAAAATGGCGGTTGTTGCAATACTTTTTTGCACTGTATTTTCGCAGCGGTCTTATAAGCGTACTTTTTTTGGAAAAAATTCACTTTTTTTAATAAAAAAATAAGACAACCCTAAAGTTAGCCCAATTTTTTTTATATTGTGAAATATAATGTTACGCCAAGTAAATTGATACCCAACATGTCACGCTTCAAAATTGCGCCCGCTCGTGGAATGTCGTCAAACTTTTACCCTCAAAAATCTCCATAGGCGATATTTAAAAAATTCTACAGGTTGCATGTTTTGCGTTACAGAGGAGGTCTAGGGCTAAAATTATTGCTCTCGCTCTACCGGTCACGGCGATACCTCACATGTGTAGTTTGACCTCCGTTTTCATATGCGGGCGCTACTCACGTATGCGTTCGCTTCTGCGCGCGAACTCGTCGGGCCGGGGGTTTTTAAAAAATTTTTTTTAAATTGTTATTTATTTTACATAATTTTTTATTTTTACACTGTTTAAAAAAAAAAAGTGTCACTTTTATTCCTATTATAAGGAATGTAAACATCCCTTGTAATAGAAAAAAGCATGACAGGACCTCTTAAATATGAGATCTCATATTTACACTAAAATGCAATAAAAAAAAAAATGACATTAAAAAAAATATGCCTTTAAGAGGCGTGGGCGGAAGTGGCGTTTTGACGTCGCTTACGCCCAGCAGTGTCATGGAGACGAGTGGGCGCCATCTTAGCCTCACTCGTCTCCAGGCACAGGAGGGAGACAGACGCGATCGCCTCCTCCGCTACCGACGGCTCCGGTATGCGGCGGAGGGCACCAGATCATGGCGAGAGGGGGGGCCCTCTCCCGCCATCGATTAAAAGTGATCTCGCAGCGAATCCAATGCAGAGACCACTTTTATCAGAAAGCCGGCCGAAAATGGGGATACTGGGGTTATGGCAGCTAGCTGCTGCCATAACAACGATATACACCGTCAAAGTTTGGACGTACATCGGCGCGTGGCGGTCCAGAAGTGGTTAATAAAACACCTTATTTAATTTGGTAAAAGTGCGATTCTTGGTTTATTTGTCACTAACGACACCAAAACTGAACTAAATACTGCACTTTAAAGTGGTTGTTAACCGCAGCACTCACCCCCCCCCCCTTACCTGCAAGGCAAAGGCATAATGAGCTAGTATGTATCACATACTAGCTCATTATCAAATACTTGCCTTAGAACGAAGCCCTCCAGCGGTGCCCGCACACCTCTGAGACACAGCTGACATCTTTCCTGGTGTTTCTTTGGGGTTCGCAGGATCTGGAACTGTATTTGGTCGGAGCTGCAATTACGTCACTCCCGCATGCGTGCGGGAACCGCCAGTCATGGCACGGGCCCTGAAGAAGCGGCATGGGCTGCGATGACGTAATCGGCACAGTAGACAGTAAATATCCCGTAAACGGTGCACGTTTAGGAGATATTTACAGTACCTAAAGGTAAGCCTTATTATAGGCTTACCTATAGGTACAGACACACCAGAGGAGATCACTTCCTCTTTAACCAAGTCCCCTGTTGTATTTTCAGTATAGATGCATGGGATTTGATTTAAAAAAGATGAACATGGTGTTCGCTTTACAAGGGAATTTTTTACTTACTTAATTAATTCACTTTGCAAAGAATACCCAATTGTATGAAAAGAAGCTAAAAAAATATATATATATATTTTTGCTTGCACATGGTTGGATGATGGAAGTCAGCAGAGCTTCACCTCATTGACTAAGCTAAGGAAACAATTTCTTACAAAGTGAACAGTCAGTTTACCTTTAGTGAATCAACCCATAGATAAACATCATACCTCCAATCAACTTGCTTAACCCAAAACTTATGACGCATATTCTGCAAGTACAGCTTGCATATTTTAGTAATTAAAGTGACAAACAATGTCCCTATTCTCCAAAAATAATCCATACACACCCACTACTTAATGGCCATGTAATCTATTTGGCCATGTAATCTATTTTTTAATGAAATAATTTCTCACTAGGTTTCTTTTTCCTTGTAAAGTCCTCTGTGAGCTTCTAAACCTCTCCCCACCCCCCCCCCCACCCCCCCCCCCCATTTTCCATTTGTTTGGAATGAGCAGTGCATGTTAGTTGTGCTAATGTGCACTGCTCTATACACACTACAAATCACATAGTCCATCTCAAGAGGATGGCTCTTTTCCTACATACAGAGGGACCATGAGAATGATTAAAGCCACCCTCTAACAAGAAGTCAGATCACTGCAGCATAAAGGAATTGGGAAAAAAAATACCAAGTACCGTATTTAGTATTTAGTGTCATTTTAATTTGGCAATAGGGGTAAATTGACTATTTAAAAAAAAATCTCTTGCAAATAAAGCCATTAGTGATCACCTGCAGGAGACCCATTGAAGGTTCCTGTTGATTAGCTACAGGCAGAAGTCTCATTGAAAGTAATGGGGGGCTGACAGCTCCCGCAGCTAAATGCAGCCGCTCTCGTGTAATTTCTCATGGAGTGATTACCTGTGACTGATCGGCCTGGATGCAGGCAGTCAACGTCCAGGGCCGTTTTTCTTTTTATAGCCAATTTACCACTACTGCCTGCAATGTCTGGTAACATCCCAGGGCGATTTTGTATTAAATACTCAAGCATGAGTTGTAGATATACAGTATGTTGAGGAGGGACACATGTCTTTCAAAAGTAATTATACCTAAACTTATTGAAAGGGAAGCTTTGCACCTACCAGCCTGATCTCACACTGAGCAAATTATTCAAACACACAGCATAGATGTAGTGGAGTATATCTGCTCATTGAACAATTCAAGAGGGGCCTGATTAGATTATGTTTACATATGTTAGAGAGCTGGATCGATTCCTCTCAGAAATCCCTAATGGAGTTTCAATAGACGTGCACATATACTTTTAAGGTGCAGAATATAATGAGATATGTGTAGTGAACACTTCTATTGGACTGCCTCATTAGGCTGTTGACATGTAGGTGAAAAGAATTGGTTGGACCCCACTAGTTGACTGAAAACCATGTCCTATGATCTAAATGAAACTTGCTGTATCAGCAAAGGAAGTATGTACAGATTTCCATCTGAAGGCTTAACATCCAAGTTTGGTATGACTTGGTTAAATTGATGATAGGCAACTCCTATCCTCATATTGAATTAGTGGTTCCAAATTAATAATAACTACTGCAGTAGGGAACAGACACAAAAGATACGCTCAGCATCTTTCTAAATAACTGTTCTGCTTTATTATGACGCAATTGAAGGTTTTTATGCACATGATTACGTAGGTATCACATTAATATTACAATTGTATGTTTATGGTAACAAGGGGCGTTACATAGACAGGCTAATTCTAATCAGGACTCGAAAGAATGTAAACACGTACTGAAAACATTATTAGTGCTGTGTGCACAGTGAGGGCAGTATGCAATACATACAAAATAGAATACAATTATATACAGAACTTACACATTTCCATTACAGGTACCACTAGCACCACATTCCGATGATCCAAACTTAATGACCTCCACACAGTGTCTAAACAAAATGCACTCTGATGCCACGTACACACGGGCGGACTTTTTGACGGACTAGGTCCGGTGGACTTTTGGACGGACTTTCCGACGGGCTTTCGAATGAACGGACTTGCCTACACACGATCAACCAAAGTCCAACGGATTTGTACGTGATGACGTACGACCAGACTAATATAAGGAAGTTCATAGTAAGTAGCCAATAGCTGTCCTAGCGTCGGTTTTTGTCCGTCGGACTAGCATACAGACGAGCAGACTTTTTGACCGGTCCGTCGGAAAGATTTGAAACATGTTTTATTTCTAGGACCGTTGGACTTTTAGGAAAAAAAAGTCCGCTGGAGCCCACACACGGTCGAATTGTCCGAAGGAGTCCGGTCTGCCGGACCTAGTCCATCGAAAAGTCTGCTCGTGTGTACGCAGCATGAGAGTCATTGTCACCATAAGAATCAGTTTCATCATGATTAGGCTTCAGTTAACCTGAGCAACGTGCCAATTCTGCATATTTGACAATGTCTTGCAGTGTTCTAGACCAGTGCTTCCCAACCCTGTCCTCAAGTACCACCAACAGGCCATGTTTACTGGTTTTCCTTTATCTTGTACAGGTGCTTTAAATCAGAGTCAATGGCTTGGTATTTTGAACAGCCATTTTATCTAAGAGAAATTCACAATACATGGCCTGTTGGGGGCACTTGAGGACAAGGTTAAGAATCATTGTTCTAGACGATGTAATCCAAATAAAGCTATGTTTCTTTGAAACACTATATGTTTGCGTCTTATATCTGCTTGTTTGGGTGTCAGTGTTTACAGTTGCAACATACTTGCAAATAAAGTAGTTACTGTGGTTATGAATGTTTGTATTTTTTCTCAGTTAAAAGTCAGAAAGGGGGTAGCTGATCTTGTGGGGCCAGTAGCACATCTGGCCATGACTCTGTGTGTATAAAAAGGACATTCAGTCATACAGACATGTACTATAAACTAAGCTGATACGTAGTGTATCAAAAATTGCTGTGGTAAGGAATGTAGAAATCTGAAACCTAATACAAAAATTCTTGTGACAAAAGTTCACACAGGGTGAATAGGTCCTTAAAGTGTTACTAAACCCCAAACAGTAAAATCAGTTTGTATATGCAGTAAAGCATGCTTGTTATGCTCACTGTGGAACCTGAGGGGTTATTCCTCTGCATTGTGTAAAATGGCTGTTTGATCCTGTCTTCTCTGATCCTCCTCTCCTTCCACTGACTCCAAAACATGTTCAGATAAGCAGTCTTTGGAGTCACTCTGCACATGCTCAGTTTGGTGTGTACTGCTAGAGAGTTTTTTTCTTGGGAGAGTGCATGCGATCCCCACAGGGCCAATCAGCAGTGTCCAGGCAGAGAGTCAGGGGTCCTGGATCCTGATAGAACAGCCAGTGCAGCATGAAAACTCCTCCTACAAGCTTTACCAGGAACTTATAAAAGTCACAGGGCTGCTATATACTGCTGATGAGAAAAGTTATTTAGTAGTTTAGATTTACTAAAATACTTTCATTACCATGTTTTGTGTACTGTGGGAGATCAGATATAGTGAATGCATAGTCCTGGGTTTAGTAACACTTTAAGAAGAAAAAACATACTAGTGCTTTATAATGACTACTGTATGTGACATTATTTCGATTTCTTTTTTCTGCTGACATCTGTGTACAATAGCTCCATCTTCAATTCCTTTTTTCATCATAATCTATTAGGGGAAGAAATGAACCATAACAAATTTGGTTTTGGTAACTGTAATATCTCTTTATTTGATTCAGGTCTTTAAAGTGAGTTCCCATGGTACAACGGTTTGAATCCCATCTTAATGCTGATACTGCTCCAAGCCTCTCATTTTGAGACAGTTCAAAGTAGCACACTGGAAATCATTTTGCTATGATCAAAGGTCATCAGGGAAGGAAAGTTCATTCTGCATAGCTTTTGGTCATTTCAGACTTGCCTTGTGATATGAGAATTAATACTACTCTTACAGAAGTCTTAAAGCCAGTTTCTCTATAATAGTAGAAAATATTTTTTTTTTAAATATCACAGATCATAAACCATATGCTTATTTGCTTCTATAGATTCAAAATGACTGAAATATATATCACCTCTAAGGTGAATATAGAATCTAGGACCAACTTTCATCACAATTACTTGTAATTAATGAAAACATGACCTGACATCTTGCATGTTCCAATGATGACCTAAAGTTGTACCCAGTTTTCATTAGAGCAATTTATGTAATCACTGTGCCTAAGTATGAGGTTCCTACCATGAGGTAACATCTTTGCTGCACTATAACAGAATTAAAGCAGTTGCATACTATCTCATTATGAAATACTTACCATAGAACGAAGTGGCGGCATTGCCTCCTGGTCACCGCTGAGGGAGCTGACATGTTCCCTCAGTGTTTCTTCTGGGTTTGCGGCTCCGACGCTGTGAGTGGCCTAAGCCATGATGACGTCACTCCCGTGCATGCACGTGGGAGTCCTCTTTCCGTCATGGAGCTCTGATTTTCTGGCAGCATCCACCGGACCTTCAGAGCGCATGCACCGCTGACGTCAGCGGCTGCATGCAAGGTGAATATCTCCTAAACCGTACAGGTTTAGGAGATATTCATTTTACCTACAGGTAAGCCTTATTATAGGCTTACCTGTAGGTAAAAAAAAGTGAAAGCGGGGTATACAAACGCTTTAACATATAAAGCTTCCCTTGGCGTCTCCAAACCAGCTGATGCCACATAGAAGTACTCCTAATCCAACATCTCTTTTGCATGGAGATATGGAGATCCCTGCATGAAGCTAATACAGTGTTTCTCAACTCTAGTCCTCAAGGTGCACCAACAGGTCATGTTTTCAGGCTCACCATTATTTTGCACAGGTGATTTAATCAGTTTCACTGCCTTAGTAATTACCACGGCCGTTTCATCTGAGGGAAATCCTGAAAACATGACCTGTTGGGGCACCTTGAGGATTGGAGTTGAGAAACACCGAGCTAATATATGAAATGTAGCATCTCTTTGAACATGCATGTCTCAGCATATCGTGCAGATTCATTCAGTACACCCGTCTATAATTTCTGGCCTCCCAGCATATCCTACTTTAGTGAACACATACTTTGATATACTATTGTTTCTTTTTTATTAACATTTTTCTTTCTTCCTTTTTTAAATTAGTGATTAGGATTGGTGTACTATATCTGTGGAAATGTCTGTTTTAAGCACTAAACTATGCCTATAAAGCCATTCCACAACTTTTCTGGGAAAGCATTTTAACCATTTGGTAACGCCATTGTTTCCACATGTCAACCACTTCACCTCCGGAAGATTTAACCCCTTCATGATAAGGCTATTTTTTGCGATGCGGCACTGCGTTACTTTAGCTGATGACTGCGCGGTCGTGTGATACTATACCCGAATAAAATGTATGTCCTTTTTTCCCTCAAATAGAGCTTTCTTTTGGTTGTATTTTAGCACTTCTTCGGTTTTATTTTTTGCGCTATAAACAAAAAACAACCCACAAATTTGTCTTCATCAATTTAGACCAATATGTCTTCTGCTACATATTTTGGTAAAGAAAATCCCAATAAGAATTTGTATTTATTTACTTTTTATTGTTATTGGCGGTGATTCGTAACTTATAGAGGGGCTGTGATATTACAGTGGACAAATTGGATACCCATGTGACACTTTTGACAGTTTTTGGGGACCATTACAGTGATCAGTGCTAAAAATATGCAGTCACTATACTAATGACCCTGGCAGGGAAGGGGTTAACATCAGAGGCGATCAAATTGTATTGCTTTTATTAGTGGAAGGCATGGATCAGTGTTTCTGCTTTACAGAAACACAAGATCCATGTCTTCTGTACTGACAGAACGGAAATCTGCCTTGTTTACATAGGCAGACTGCCGTTCTGCCTGTGTACTGAACGATCAGCGGGTGGGACTCGCTGATCAGCTCCCGCTGTGTAAAATCACTGCGTGAGTGAGCCGGCGGTGGCGCATCTCGTGTCCAATACCTGGAAGTGCAAGATCAAGTAATTATACGTGATACTGCGCAGTGCGGCCGCCCTGTAGCAGTAAATGTGCTATGGGGCAGTCGGCAAGGGGTTAAAAAAAAAGAGGGAAGAAGAGAACATTGAAAATGCTGCACAAAGCAGTTATTTGCTTGCACCATATTTCTTTTTAGATTAAATCTTTGGTCACATCATACACTTTAATTTTATAACATCAGAACTGGAATAACAATACAAATAATAGATTTTTTTGACAGTCCAAAATAACCTAATTTCACGTTGTAATGTCTGCCTGTCTGCTAACCATCTCCTTCCATAACATTCTGGATTTCCCTATACTTTATAAAGTAAGTTTACAAAGTTCAAGATTAGTCAGATTAATAGGAGTAGGCTAGAAAAAAATTGGAAATGAATATGTTTTTACATTTTGATAATAGATACACTTTAAGCAAACTGAACAGAGTAGGAAGGGGGATGGGGCTGCTACCAATAATATAAATATTTTAAAATGCGTCTTGAAGGCACCTAGGCCTCTTATGATCTGAAAGTGCTGGTGATCTGATTTTTTTTTTTTCATTTGTTTCACTTGCAGTATTTTTTGCACAATCTTTACAATTTTTGGATCTGATTAGGGGCTACTACTGAAGCTGTTCATTGTTTAACTTTTATCATAGGTCGATATAGCCTTGAAGAATTTGATTGATCGAAATGATTAGTGAGATATAATTTAAACATTTGCTTGTGAAGCCAATATAAGAAAATATAATTTTTACCTGTTTTACATAAAAAAATGTAACTGAATAGTGTAAGCATCTGTTTGAATTGTGTTTTTGTGAGAGACCATTTTCCTGGATTAGGTCACAAACACAACCTATTTTTTCTATGGTTGTTGGAAGCTAAGTAGCTAAATATACATTACCACCTTTTTTTTTTTTTTATCCAAAAATACATTAGCACCTTAATACCACTTTATATCTTTAAATTATGAAGTGGTGGACACTTATTTCTGAGTGTAGTTTATAAACCTCACAAGAGAAAAAGCTATTGGGCAGCAAATGCCCCTGTTTATGCCAGTTCCTACAGACACTGTACAGGGCCAATTAAAGTGGCTTTGTACCCAAGACCTCCATAATTGTTCATAGCCCTCTCCTTTCTCTCACAACTGTCAATGAGAAAGAAATAATGAATCAATGAATCATGTGTTAGTTCCAATTTACAATACAGACTTACAATGTTGCAGCAATGAGAGTAATACTATTTTAAATATTTTTCCACCCCATTTTCCTATATATCGGATCCCCATGCAGCCTCTTAAGTGATCTTTATATTAACCCTTTACCTCCCTTTTTGTACACATTTGCCCATTAACCCCCTCGTGTCCATTCTCCCAGTGTATGCGATCTGTGCATTAATCTTTTCACCATCTTCTCCCTCTGTGTATGCACTGCATCTAGTGCACCCTTACCAAGCCCCATGGTTTAAGATATTTATTTGGAAACAATGTTTTATGATATAATAATAGCCAGGCAAAATTATCACAACACTGCAAACTAAAAAAATGGCCCGGAAATGAAGGGGTAATACAGACTGGCACTCAAGTGGTTAAAGTATTCCTTACAAAAGAGAAATATGGTGACCGTTGGTGCTGAATTCTTTTAGAAAATAGCTTTCTGGCTATTATGCTGACCCACTGACCACTCTACAAGTCAATGACCTGGTACAAGTAAGCAGTTTAGGAAATTTGGATAATGTCAGAAGTCCTTATGTCAATACATTTTCTTGGCCAAAAACTGAAAAGCATTGGCTCTTGAGTAGGAGAGCTCAGCAATGGCAGCTGCTATGTTTCTCTCATGACAGGTTTACTTTATTTTTAAAATGTTAAAGCAACTCTTAGGCCTTCCTAACACAGGCCCTTATGTCCATACACCAGATTGCAGTAGCAAGAATCAATGCATTCTTGCGGTGGCCACTCAGACTGTATAAAGTAAAGATTAGGAATGGCCGAGTGACTCCAGATGCAGACAAATGCAGCCAAACTCAGACTTCCCTAACTGCAGGTAATTTCTGGATGCGAACAGTGACCGCTCCTCCCCTAGCCTGTCATTACTTTGTACACTATGGGGTTATTTACAAAAGGCAAATCCACTTTGCACTACAAGTGCAAACTACAATTGCAAAGTGCACTTGAAATTGCACTGAAAGGGCACTTGGAAGTGCAGTCGCTGTAAATCTGAGGGGTAGATCTGAAATGAGGGGAAGCTCTGCTGATTTTATCATCCAATCATGTGCAAGCTAAAATGCTGTTTTTTATTTTCCTTGCATATCCCTGTCGGATCTACAGCGACTGTACTTCCAACTGCACTTTCAGTGCACTTTCAAGTAGTTTTTATACTTGTAGTGCAAAGTGGATTTGCCTTTCGTAAATAACCTCCATTGTGTAGTTGCTGCTTTTCCCATATACCTGTCAGCCCAACCACAAGAATTTGCTGATTTTTGGTGCTGGAATCCGATGTACTGTATGCACACAATTGCCTGTGTAAAGTAGGTCTTAATAAACATGTTGCTACCACATACTTTATATTCGCTGCTGCCCTGCAGTTCCATTCATTTTGAAAGGGATTGCAGGAGATTGTAGTGCACTATTTTTTTGTAATGTGGCACAGTTGCACTGTGCTGCATTAAAAGTTTTTTTTGTTAGGGTTTTTGTATGTTTTGGTGCAATGGTAGTGCATACATTTGTATAGACATTCTTAGTGCAACATATGTGAATGCACAGATGTTGAAGGATCCACTCCTGAGACTGATGCCTCTTCTCAATGGCTGGCACTCCAGCCACTCCCTGGAGTGCCAGCCAGGGAGCATATCCATGATCCTGATCCGGAGACAATAGTATAGCACCAGCTGCATATGTGTTAAAGCAACACACCAGGTTGTCAAGGTGTGAAATGGCCCTAAATGCCTGGATGTTGGTGTGAACACGGGATCATGGGGGCTGCTAATGCTGAGTTCGTTCAGAAAAACGTTTTTTGACTATGCTGCTGATCCACTGGCCACTCTAATGTCTCGTACACACAATTGGACTTTCCACCAACAAAACCGTGGAATTTTGTCCGAAGGGTGTTGGCTCAAACTTGTCTTGCATACACACGGTCACACAAATGTTGGCCAACAATTAGGAACGTAGTGACGTACTAGACAAATTCCGTGGTTTTTCAGCTCTTTAGCGCCACCCTTTGGGCTCCTTCTGCTAATTTCGTGTTAGTAGAAGTTTGGTGAGTGTTGATTCGCGCTTTTCTTTTCGCGTTTTTCATTTAACGCTTTTCAGTGTGTGCTTCTTAGTTTGTTTCTGAATGGCCGTTCGTCAACCAGCCATGTTGCGGAATCGGAGGAGATAACATGTTATTTATTATTGGCCTTGGAGTTATTGCTTTGACATTTTTTTTTGGTTGAAAAATGATTTGATTTGGTATATTTTCTATATTTTTGGATGCATAGAATGCACTTTTTGGTAAAGTTCTATTGGTAGATAGCATGTCTATTTTTTTTTTTAATGCACAATCAAAAAATTGTGGAGAATAATACTTGACTATGTGTTTTACTTCAAATGACAGTCTGGGAGTAGGCAGCTACATTTTAAAAAATATAAATACAATGTAAAATTGACAAGGGACACCAACATAGTTGTATCTTTATTCTTAAAAACTACCTGATAATGGTGTTGTGGTAACTTGCACAAATAAAACAAAAAACAAAAAACATAATAATATTATTCTTGATATCACTAGAAAAAAAAGGCTTTGAAAATGTGTTTGCAATAACTCCATCAGTATCACCAGCAATGCGGCTTCATTATTATCCCATTAACCTCCCTGGCGGTAGGATTATTTCAGATTTTTGATGCTGAAAGCGGTACAATTATTTTGCATGGAAGTTTGGCGTTTTATATTGTAGGCCTGTAATTCTTAGGAATAACTCACTTAAATCTGTCCAAACAAGAGTCTAGTAGACATCCCGGGGTATGATAAAGTTTGAAAAATGAAATCATCAATTATAATATAAATAAGTATAAATAAATATAACAAATAATAATATAATAATAATAAAAATTATTCAATAATGTAATCAAATCACAAACACTGAAATTTGCTCAGTTGCAGAATTGTCGCTGTCATTACTTTCAGTGTTTGATGACGGATTTCCCCACAAATCACTATCGCTCAATTCTGCAAGTGATTCTAATTTATTATCGCTGTTTTGTAGCTGGTCTAAAACAACTTTTGATGTAAAGGGATGGTTTTGGTTGCTATGGACAATCTCCAGTTTCCAGGCAGAAAGAACAGTATTTATAATATAAAACTGGATGCAGGGCACTAGACAGACCACTAGGGACAAAAGGGATGTGAAATAAAATGATACAGTAATGTAATCTGTAAGATTACAGTGTGCTGTATATGTATTGTGTGTTTTACTTTTTGAATTTGGCGCCATATTCTGTCCCCGTGCATCGCAGCGCTCGGAAGGAACGAAGCTTGGCTCCGTGATAGATCGAGTGGAGGACGGCTCGCACACAGTGCGGGGAGACATTGCAGGATCCTGGGGACAAGCTAAGTAAGCTGTACCTGGATCCTGCGATGTGATCCCGAGTGTGGCTCTGGGTTACCGCTTTTGGTGCTGAAAATCCACCCCGAGCCACACTTGGGAATACCGTCAGGGAGGTTAAAGAAGAAGAGAATATGCGCTGCATTTGGAGATTCCATAATTTGCCACGTCACAAATGTTAATTCTCCATTACGATCGCTAGTTTACAAGACCAACCGCTTCTGGCTCATCCTTGCTTCCGAGCATGCGTTTTTGTACTTTGGACTTTTGTCCGACGCACTTGTGTACACATGATCGGAAATTCTGACAACACACATTTGTTGGCGGAAAATTTGAAGACATGCTAGTCAACATTTGTTGGTCGGAAAGTCTGACAACAATTGTCCGCTGGAGCAAACGCATGGTCGGATTTTTCGCCAACAGCCTGACATCCAACATTTCCCGTCGGAAAATCCGATTGTGTGTACGGGGCTTAAGCGTTATTGACCTGGTACAAGTAAGCAGTTTAGGAAATCTGGAGAAAATCATAAGTCCTTATATGTAAATTTTACATAGTTTAACCGCTTCAGCCCCGGAAGATTTGGCTGCTGAATGACCACGCCATTTTTTGGGATTCGGCCCTGCGTCACTTTAACTGACAATTGCGCGGTTGTGCGACATTGTACCCAATTTTCTCACAAATAGAGCTTTTTTTTGGTGGTATTTGATCATCTCTGCGTTTTTTATTCTTTACGCTATAAACAAAAAAAGAGCGACAATTTTGAAAAAAAAAAAAACAATATTTTGTACTTTTTGCTATAATAATTATCCCCATTTTTTTTTTTTAAAAGCTATTTTTTTCTCAGTTTAGGCCTATATGTATTGTTCTACATATTTTTGGTAATAAAAATCGCAATAAGCGTATATTGATTGGTTTGCACAAAAGTTATAGCGTCTACAAAATAGGGGATAGATTTACAGCATTATTATTATTATTATTTTTTATTAGTAATGGCGGCGATCTGCAATTTTTATCATGACTGCGACATTATGGTGGACACATCGGACAATTTTGACACATTTTTGGGACCATTTGCATTTATACGGCGATCAGTGCTATAAAAATGCATTAAATACTGTAAAAATGTCACTGACAGTGACGGGGTTAACATTAGGGGGCGATCAAGGGGTTAACTGTGTTCCCTAACTGAAGGGGGGGTGGGACTTGCTAGGGGAGGAGATAGATCGGTGTTCATACTTTGTATGAACACACTATCCGTCTCTGCTCCCCTCAGAGAACCGGGATCTCTGTGTTTACACACAGAGATCCCGGTTCTCGCCGTGTCATGAGCGATTGCGGGCACTCGCATCGGCTCCGGGGGTGAGCTGCGGGTGCGCGCACCTCTGGCGGCACGCCCCTAGTGGCCAAAAAAGGAAGTGACGTAACATAATAGCGATTCACGCAGCCGAGCCATGTTGCCGCAGTACGACTGCGGTGGCTGGTCGGCAAGCGGTTAAGATTCCGGGGTGATTAAGCTCTAGTGGTGTATACGATTTCAGGAACATGTGTCAGTCCAGACTGTATTTTAAAGGCTTTTATGTAAAGGAAGCAAAGTTCAAAGAAAATAAAAAGAAAATAACAGTAATTTCCCTAGCAGGGTGTTCCACCATTGCTGTATAGTTCAAACCTTCAGCCTCCTTGCTTACTCTCTTGCAGCACCACTGCTTCAGACCTCACACCTAGGCCTTTAGGTTGCTCCTCAGAGCATATGCTCACGCTGCCAGCTGCAGCCTCTCTCTCCTAGGGAACATGGGTGTCCTGACACTCATACACAGACCTTGTGTCTGTAGGGTGGAGTCCTCCTGACTCCTCAGCAAGATTTCCTGTCTGCCTGGGTGGTGCTAAACTCTATCCCTGGAATACATATGAACCCAGCCCACAGGTGTGTAATTAGCAGGCCTGTCTCTGTCACAATAAGGCGTATATTGCTAATCCACAGCGTGACATGGGGTCACCTCTCCACAATAGTTACATAGTTGGTAATGTTGAATAAAGACAATTGTCCATCCAGTTCAACCTGTGTTTGTGTAAAAAATTTGTAGATAATCGTGTAGAGAATTTGTTCTTGGCCAGAGATTCAAAAGGATTGAATCTTGAGGTCGACACGACAGCCTTGCTACAAATATTAGCAGTGGAAGCCTAAATGCTTGTCATATGGCACGTTTGCTTTTACTGACTTATTACAAACAAGCAAATCGAAATTGGAGGGACTCTATAACATTAATAAATACTGATGTTGGATGACAGGTTTTCAAATTTTCCGCAGACAAATGTCTGTTGTCGGATTTTTCGAGCGTGTGTACACAAGTCAGTCGGACAAAAGTCCAAA
Organism: Lithobates clamitans; assembly: GCA_037952925.1. Classification (NCBI taxonomy): domain Eukaryota; kingdom Metazoa; phylum Chordata; class Amphibia; order Anura; family Ranidae; genus Lithobates; species Lithobates clamitans. The sequence goes on along the minus strand of JBBGZY010001693.1, from coordinate 870,375 downwards.
GTACAAACACACATACTCAGAAGTAAGGATGAGCCAGAAGCGGTTGGTCTTGTAAATTAGCATTCGTAATAAAGAATTGACATTTGTGACGCGGCAAATTTATTTTCTAGTGATATCAAGAATATTATTATGTTTTTTTTTCTTGGGCAAGTTCCCACAACACCATTATCCTGTAGTTTTTAAGATCAAAGATGTTTCACAGTGGGGATGGTGTGTTCAGGGTGATGTGCAGTGTTAGTTTTCCGACACGCATAGCGTTTTGCTTTTACGTCAAAAAGTTCAATTTTGGTCTCATCTGACCAAAGCACCACCTTCCACATGTTTGCTGTGTCCCCCAAATGGCTTCTCGCAAACTGCAAACAGGACTTCTTATGGCTTTCTTTCAACAATGGCTTTCTTCTGCCCCTTCCATGAAGGCCATATTTGTGGAGTGCATGGCTAATAGCTGTCCTGTGGACATATTCTCCCACCTGAGCTGTGGATCTCTGCAGCTCCTCCAGAGTTACCATGGGCCTCTTGGCTGCTTGTCTAACTAATGCTCTCCTTGCTTGGCCTGTCAGTTTAGGTGGACGGCCATGTCTTGGTAGGTTTGCAGTTGTGCCATACTTATTTCATTTTTGGATGATGGATGGAACAGTGCTCTGTGAGATGTTCAAAGCTTGGGATATTTTTTTTAATACCTAACCCTGCTTTAAACTTCTCCACAACTTTATTCCTGACCTGTCTGGTGTGCTCCTTGGTCTTCATGATGCTGTTTGTTCATGAAGGTTCCCTAACAAACCTCTGAAGGCTTCACGGAACAGCTGTATTTTTTCCTGAGATTAAATGATACACAGGTGGACTCTATTTACTAATAAGGTGACTTTTGAAAGCAATTGGTTCCACTAGATTTTAGTTATGAGTATTAGAGTAAAGAGGGCTGAATAAAAATGCACTCCACACTTTTCACATATTTATTTGTAAATAATGTTGAAAACCATTTATCATTTTCCTTCTACTTCACAATTACATGCCACTTTGTGTTGGTCTATCACATAAAATCCCAATAAAATACATTTACGGTTGTAACATGACAAAATGTGAAAAATTTCAAGTTATATGAATACTTTTTCAAGGCACTGTAATTCTTGGCTGCTATGCAGATTCTTCATATGCATCACATACATAAGTATCGCTTTATAGTTACAAAGTGCTCTGGAAACCTATATGCTAAATCCTGAGTTTGATACATATACAGTAATCCCTCTTTGTTGGTTCAAACTGTGCTCATTAACTGTGTGGAAGTTTGAAAAAAATATATTTATTCGATTTGACATATGGATAGGCAAGTAAGCAGTCTTCCTGTGAACTGCCTCTGAAATTCCCAGTCAAACAGAACATTTTAATGAAACATTAAAGATGTTAAAATGATGAGAGGATGTCTCTGCTTCCACTGGGATGCTGTACTGCTTCAGGTGCTGCCTTGGTTTGAGATGGGATTTGGAGCGTCACAACTGTACAAGCATCCTTAACCCAGCTGGCTCTGATTATTCACTATTTCAAATTACATAAAATGTGTTACAGTGAAGAGTCTAACAAGGCAGTGTAAGCAACCCAATACTGGCTTTAAGGCACAACACATGCTTTAGGAATATTCTTTTGGAACCCTTCAAAGCTCCTGGGAACTATACACATTGCCTTTCCCTTCAAGCAGCAGAGATCTTAATATGCTAAGCAATATCTAAAATTAAATTATTGAGATGTTCTTACTGGTTCCCTTAAGACCAGGGATTTTGTTGCTATTTGTGAATCACAGATGATCAGAGATACTGGAGCAGTGAGATCTCTTATGAGGCTGAGCAAACCTGTCCTGTTCATCCATAGAGCACTTCATCATTTGAAGCCGGAGTGATGCTTGCAGGATTTTGCTTTACAGAGATCGAAGAAAAAAGGGATCAGCAAAGGCTCTCTGGTTATTGTACACTCTTTGAAATTTGCCATGTCAGGAATTTCTTTCCTAAGTCTGGATATAGAAACACACATATTTTTCACTGGCAAGGTTCTAGAGATCAGATGTGTTTTATTAATTCCTGCTAAAGCTAGCAGCTTGTTTTTCTCAGAATGTGAGAAAGTTTTTTACTGTCTTAACAACTTGAAATGCATGTGCAATGTTCCTTGAAATAAATGATTAGCATTTTGTTAAAGAGTTATTGCACCTTTACTTATGTTTCACAAAAACCTCCCTCTGCTTTAGTGTCCTTAACATTATACTTGATTTGTTGTAGCTGTATTAGTGCAATTGTGACAGAGAAAATTGAGTACTGTCCGTGATACTTTTTTTATTTGCACTAACATACAATTTTTCAGGACAAGCTTTTGGGGTATGTCCCCTTCTTCAAGGTCCAAGCAGTACTGATTCACAAATTTTTAAGCAGAATGTTAAAGAAAAAGAAGAAAAAAAAAAAAAAAAAAAGAAGAGAAAACCAAACACATACAAATCAATGGTAATAAAGATAGCAGCAGAGTTGGTGAGATAAGACAGAGGGAGAGCTAGGGGGGAGCGATCTAATCACAGAGCGGTCGTAAAACTTTAGCATAATGTGTAAGGAAACCAATATCTAAATTCAGGCCATTATTCTTCGTGTCAAAAAGAAGTATCATTCTTAGTTCAAACGTCTTCCTTTCCTGGATAGTTCTGAAATTCCCTTTAAGAACTAAGACATTGAGGTCTTCTATGGTGTGGTCCGATTGTGAGAAATGATGTCCCACAGGTGTGCATAAACTGTCTTCTTTATGTTCTTTGATGGTATGTCTGTGTAAATTCATCCTCGCTTGCAACTTCTGTCCTGTTTCACCAACATAAGATCCTTTGCTGCACCTTTTGCATTGGATGAAGTACACAACATTACTTGAGGTACAGCTGTAAGATCCCGTGATATTGAAGGTCCCATTTGTGTGTGTAACACTTTTGGATAGATTTATCTGGTTGCATAGTTTGCAGCGTTTTTTAATGCAGGGTTTGCTACCATTATTTTTGACTTCATAATCAGAGTGAAGTTTCCTGCTGATTAGTTTGTGTCTGAGGTTGGGTGGTTGTCTGAAAGCCAATAATGGGGGTTGTTGGAATATTCCTTTCAGAGTTTCATCCTCTGTTATAATGGGTTGTAAATCTTTAATTATCTTTTTGATCCCTTCAAGTGCTGGGTTGTATGTGGTGACTAGAGGTACTCGGTTATTTGTTTTTTTCTCTGTGTATTGGAGGAGATTTTCTCTTCGGGTTTTCAAGGCTGTGTTTATGCTGTTGTTTATGGTTTTGTCTTTGTAACCTTTCTTGTGGAAGGAGTCTGCCAGTGTTCTGAGATGTTTATCTCTGTCTTCTGGGTCTGAACAAATTCGGTGGTATCTGATGGCCTGGCTGTGTATGACGGCCCGTTTGGTGTGTTGGGGGTGAAAACTGGAACTATGAAGATAGCTGCATCGGTCAGTCGGTTTTCTGTATATTGACGTGTGTAGCTTGTCATCCCTGATGTATACTGTAGTGTCCAGGAGGTTGACATGTGTGTTCGAATAGTCCATTTTTAGTTTGATAGATGGGTGAAAAGTGTTGATCAATGAAAAGAATTGGTTTAGATTTTCTTCATCTTCAGAACACTGGCAGACTCCTTCCATAAGAAAGGTTACAAAGACAAAACCATAAACAACAGCATAAACACAGCCTTGAAAACCCGAAGAGAAAATCTCCTCCAATACACAGAGAAAAAAACAAATAACCGAGTACCTCTAGTCACCACATACAACCCAGCACTTGAAGGGATCAAACAGATAATTAAAGATTTACAACCCATTATAACAGAGGATGAAACTCTGAAAGGAATATTCCAACAACCCCCATTATTGGCTTTCAGACAACCACCCAACCTCAGACACAAACTAATCAGCAGGAAACTTCACTCTGATTATGAAGTCAAAAATAATGGTAGCAAACCCTGCAATAAAAAACGCTGCAAACTATGCAACCAGATACATCTATCCAAAAGTGTTACACACACAAATGGGACCTTCAATATCATGGGATCTTACAGCTGTACCTCAAGTAATGTTGTGTACCTCATCCAATGCAAAAGGTGCAGCAAAGGATCTTATGTTGGTGAAACAGGACAGAAGTTGCAAGCGAGGATGAATTTACACAGACATACCATCAAAGAACATAAAGACAGTTTGTGCACACCTGTGGGACATCATTTCTCACAATCGGACCACACCATAGAAGACCTCAATGTCTTTGTTCTTAAAGGGAATTTCAGAACTATCCAGGAAAGGTAAACGTTTGAACTAAGAATGATACTTCTTTTTGACACGAAGAATAATGGCCTGAATTTAGATATTGGTTTCCTTACACGTTATGCTAAAGTTTTACGACCGCTCTGTGATTAGAACCCCCCCCCCCCGCCCGCATTCCCCCCTAGCTCTCCCTCTGTCTTATCTCACCAACTCTGCTGCTATCTTTATTACCATTGATTTGTATGTGTTTGGTTTTCTCTTCTTTTTTTTTTTTTTCTTCTTCTTTTTCTTTAACATTCTGCTTAAAAATTTGTGAATCAGTACTGCTTGGACCTTGAAGAAGGGGACATACCCCGAAAGCTTGTCCTGAAAAATTGTATGTTAGTGCAAATAAAAAAAGTATCACGGACAGTACTCAATTTTCTCTGTCCTTAACATTAAAATACTGTACTCAGGATTGTAAATGCTTACTTTTTTAGCTGCTCATATAAATGTCCTCCTCTCTCCAAAGTGCACATGACAGGACATACCCAGTGTTGGATTCATGGCCCTAGAAACTCACATATGAGCAATCCCAGCTTTGTTCCCTACTCATGCATGCACAGTCTGCTCTCCTTAATTTGTATAGAATGCTGGGCTGCTGGGTGGAGTAGACTGCATATGTATGAGTAGGTAATAAAGCTGGGTGTGCTTGTTTGTAGGTTTTCACAGCTGCACATCCGAGTCTGTAAGCAAAAGTGAACTAACTCTTTATCTAAATGTTCAATCTATCCAATAGCTATTGTGAAACTGGAGGCCAAATTTTATTAGGTAAATGTACCAGGTCGTATTGGGAATATAATAAATCAATCACACTGTTGCATGTGTGTGTATCAGTGGAGTATGCTTCCTACTCAGGAACAAGAAAGCTTTGGTAAGGCAACTCTCACTCAGTAAGGCTTCCCTTGATGAGCACCTAACAGTAGCTCAAACCATAGAAATACAGAAATGAGCACCAGACCAAAACTGGATGAAAGAGTTCAAGTTAAGGGATATCTTAGATATGAGAGAATGTGTTATGCCCCGTACACACGGTCGGACTTTGTTCGGACATTCCGACAACAAAATCCTAGGATTTTTTCCGACGGATGTTGGCTCAAACTTGTCTTGCATACACACGGTCACACAAAGTTGTCGGAAAATCCGATCATTCTGAACGCGGTGACGTAAAACACGTATGTCGGGACTATAAACGGTGCAGTGTCCAATAGCTTTCATCTCTTTATTTATTCTGAGCATGCGTGGCACTTTGTCCGTCGGATTTGTGTACACACGATCTGAATTTCCGACAACGGATTTTGTTGTCGGAAAATTTTATATCCTGCTCTCAAACTTTGTGTGTCGGAAAATCCAATGGAAAATGTGTAATGGAGCCTACACACGGTCGTAATTTCCGACAACTAGGGCCTATCACACATTTTCCGTCAGAAAATCCGATCGTGTGTACGGGGCATTATATTTATCTATAACATCGAAAGATACCCCAGCCTTCATAATTGTGAAAGGCAATATTTATGCACCATCTGGGCCAGCACCTCCTTTCTCACCTTCCATTTAAAACATATCAGCATTTTGTGGTTTTGTTATTGTAGTTTGTGTATGCTCCAATAGTTTTACACTTGACCTTGACATATTGTTTGGCGAAACCTTCTCAAGGGCCTATCAATTGCATTCTGAAAAAAAAAGAGATGACAGGGATCTTCTCCAGCAATTGGTTGTGAAATTCAGAATATATTGCCTACTTATTTAGAATGGAGGTTTGAACCATATTGTACAGCGTAGATCCCCAGTGTTTGTCCTTGGTTGTCTCTAATAGAGTAATAGATATAAATAGCATATTCTAAATATTCAGATTTGGAATTGCCTTCTGGAGTACCGGTACATTCATGCAGGATTACAACATTACTCTATTTAATATGGCAGTGATAAAGTTCTGGAATTAAATATGTGGGTGCTAAGTGTTAATTAATATAATTGCATCATAGCAAACTTATTTAGCGTTTAAAGCTTTATCATTTAGGGCTAGTAGCAATAGGCAAACCTTTGGCTTTCTAAGTTACAAAGTTCAAATGAAAAATGTATAAAATGTTGTTTCATGCTCTGGCAGATAAAAACCTTCTAGAGTTTTTTTTTTCATCAATGTTTGTTACTGTGCTTTCTCCGGGATTGACTAAATATTATGTACTTCTTACTTCAGGTCCAAGGAATTAATTAAAGAAGCAATCCTGGACAATGACTTCATGAAGAACCTAGAGATTTCCCAGATCCAAGAGATAGTGGATTGCATGTATCCTGTTGAATATGGCACAGACAGCTGTATCATCAAGGAAGGGGACGTGGGGTCGCTGGTCTATGTCATGGAAGGTACTGTGTTTTAGTTTTCCCACAGTTACGTTGCTTTTACTGTAGAAGATTTGAAGATTTCCTTTCCTGTCTGGGAGAAATTGTACAGTACTCTTTTAAAATAGATTTCATTGTGGAATGTCCTTTTAATATCTGTCACAGCTGTCTGCAGCCCTTGCAAAGCTAAGAAGAAGTCATAGGCTTTTATTGGGAGAAATGAAATGAATATATCTGTGTGACTTTTTTTCCTAATTTAATAGATGCACATGGTCACCAATATAAATTGTAAATCATGTAGTCAATCAGTCACTGCATTTAACTGCCAACATGCTTACTTGATTGCATCTTATAAGATTCCCTAAACAAATGTGCAGACATCAGTGCTTTGGTTAATATTTTGGATTTCAGGAATACGTGTATTTTATACTTTTTGGGGAAATCACTTTAGATAACAAACTTTACAGACTTTGCTTTGCACAAGATCTGGTGACAGCAATGTGAACATGACACACAATGAGCCATAGATACTGTATGTATGAACACTTAGGAGAGTTTTTTTATGATGGTATACTGGGGCAATTCAGTAAAGCATTTGTGACACTGTTTTAGCATTATGAAAGTCCTCTGCCAAATTCATAAACGTTTTTTCAAAAATGTTCTTGCTATTTTGGACCCATGCAACAAAGGTAGTTCTAGTGTGGGACACTTTTTTACATTCTGATCCATTTGTTGCTAGAGTTCACTTATAGATAATCAGGCAAGTTTATTTACTATTTGATTGTGTATAGTGTGTGGGCTGTAGCTTGATGCCTTAATAATGACAGGCTTAAACGCTTCTCGGTCTTTTGGATAAGATCAAGTGTAGTATCTGTTCTAATCAGTTTAATATCTGATACGTCCCCTATCTGGGGACCATATATTAAATGGATTTTTAGAACAGGGAGATGGAAGAAGAGCTTTCTCTGTCCACTCCACGCATTGACCTGGTATTGCAATACCTCCAGGACCGGTGCACAAAAAAAAAAATTTTAAACTAAATTTTTAAATTTTAAACTTGTGGAAAAAGAAATTGATTATGATCTATTATCTAAAGAAGCTAGCCAGGTATTTTCATATAATGAGCTACCTAGTCAAAAATAACCTACCATTGCAGATGCATTCAGGAAGATACCTAGATTATATAAAACACATACTAGATCTTGGTGGAAAGTGGTGAGTGCTAGAGATGTACAGTGCCTTGAAAAGGTATTCATACCCCTTGACATTTTCCTGCATTTTGTCATGTTACAACTAAAAATATAAATTTATTTTAATGTGATTTTATGTGATAGAACAACACAGATTGGCACATAATTGTGAAGTCGAAGGAAAATGATAAATGGTTTTCAATTTTTTTTTTACAAATATGTAAAAAGTGTGGCGTGCATTTGTATTCAGCCCCCTGAGTCAATACTTTTGTAGAACCACCTTTCACTGCAATTACAGCTGCAGGTCTTTTTGGGGAGGTCTCTACCAGCACATCTAGAGAGTGAATTTTTTGCCCATTCAAAATAGCTCAAGCTCTGTCAGATTGGAAGGAGAGCTTCTGTGAACAGCAATATTTAAGTCTTGCCACAGATTCTCAATTGGATTTAGGTCTGGACTTTGACTGGGCCATTCTAACACATTGTCAGGAACCATGAATTAGATTAAGACAGTAAAAATCACACTTTTTTTATAAAATGGTAGAATGGTACAGAGCAAACATAGTCAAAACATAGCCAGGGTTCGGTAACCAGAGCGGGCAGTCAGAACAAGACAGTGAAACAGGAATCCCGAGATTAGTGTAGTGAGGCAGTAAACAGGATCAGCAACCAGAAGGGAAGTCAGCTAGGCAAAGGTCTTTAACAGGAAAACACAGCAGAGAGTATCCGGATATGTTGACCAGGTGAATGCACAGGAGATCTGATACAGACAGTTTAAATAGCCAGCAGGGCTAGCTGACCAACATGAAATGAAAATCAAGTGAGTCGCTGTGGAATGAAGAGTGCTGGCAATTAACCGAAAGCTGAGCACAGAGAAGGGAGGGCTGGGCCCAGCCCTGACACCCATGAATATGCTTTGATCTAAACCATTCCATTGTAGCTCTGGGTGTATGTTTAGGGTCGTTGTCCTACTGGAAGGTGAACCTCTGCTCCAATCTCAAGTCTTTTGCAGACTCTAACAGGTTTTCTTGTAAGATTGCCCTGTATTTGGCTCCATCCATCTTCCCAACAACTCTGACCAGCTTCCCTGTCCCTGCTGAAGAAAAGCATCTGCACAACATGATGCTGCAACCACCACGTTTCACAGTGGAGATGGTGTGTTCAGGGGGATGTGCAGTGTTAGTTTTCTGCCACACAAAGCATTTTGCTTTAAGGCTTTCTTTCAACAATGGATTTCTTCTTGCCACTCTTCCATACAGGCCAGATTTGTGGAGTGCAGAACTAATAGTTGTCCTGTGGACAGATTCTTCCACCTGAGCTGTGGATCTCTGCAGCTCTTTCAGAGTTACCATGGGCCTCTTGGCTGCTTCTCTGATTAATGTTCTCCTTGCCTGGCCTGTCAGTTTAAGTGAACGGCCATGTCTTGATAGGTTTGCAGTTGTGCCATACTCTTTCCATTTTCAGATGATGGATTGAACAATGCTCCATGAGATGTTCAAAGCTTGGGATATTTTTGATAACCTAACCCTGCTTTAAATTTCTCCACAACTTTATCCCTGACCTGTCTGGTGTGTTTCTCGGTCTTCATGATGCTGTTTGTTTACTAAGGTTTCCTAACAAACCTCTGAGGGATTCACAGAACAGCTGTATTTATACTGAGATTAAATTACACACAGGTGGACTCTATTTACTAATTAGGTGACTTCGGAAGGCGATTGGTTCCACTAGATTTTAGTTGGGGGTATCAGAGTAAAGGGGGCTGAATACAATTGCATGTCTCGCTTTTCACATATTTATTTGTAAAAATGTTGAAAACCATTTATCATTTTCCTTCTAATTTACAATTATATGCGACTTTGTGTTGGCCTATCAAATAAAATTCCAAAAAAATACATTTACGTTTTTGGTTGTAACATGACAAAATGTGGAAAATTTCAAGGGGTGTGAATACTTTTTCAAGGCACTGTACATCAAACGAGGGATCACTGTGTGGGGATTGAGATTTATGACCAGACCTCATTACCACAGTGATAGCCAAGAATTTCTTTTAGGCTTTGGCAAGCTGCAGACTGAGAACACCTTATGCACAATACAGTATCTTCTAGATTTTGAGAGAAAACATTTTGATAAAGAAAGAACAGGCAACGATTCTGAAGTCCCATGCTGAATTCAAAACCCTGGAAGAGGGGTTGCAAAAATACATAGAACAAAAATACATAGAACATTTATACTGATAAATAAGTAAAAATGAAAAAAAAAAACCATATAAAATCATAAGCGACAAGGAAGGTTTTAAGCAGGGGAAGGTTTATACATGGACTTCAGGGTGGCAAATACAGTAGTTAACCTCTCTGAACCTAGGCAACAATTACAGAGAGGTCATGGTAAATCAGGCAGACAGGATAGAAATATGTGGAGTAATCAGTGTGAGTTTTTACTGCAGCCAACTCAATCCTTGAGGAATCAGGATCCGAGGAAATATATAGGAGCAAGTATGGGGGATATAGAGTCTGGAATTTTCGACTCAGAAAGTACCTAAAGAGTAGAATCTGAGGGTGATATTAAAGATAAATTGAGAATTTTCATTCTTTGCTCCTGATCTGTGTCCCAGAAAAAGGACTTTTGTTTGTCCTGTCTGTGTCCCGTCTTTTGATTGGATGAAGGATGTAAATTTATTTGCAAGGAAATTGGCTTTGAAAAAATAATATAAGCATAAAGAAAAACAAATACCTTTGACTGCTCAAAAAGAGATTGAAAGCCTAAAGCCGGGCATAGACGGATCGAAACTCACCCAGTACAGCATCTATGGGCAGGCTGGTTGATCTATTGATCAACTTCAGTGCAACCAGCCTATCAGTTTGTTTTAATGCAAACACTGCCGGTAGTGATCGTTGTATTCTGAAAGCTTGCTGTCAGAATACATTAGTGCAGAGCAATTTGGCCAGCCTAAGAGTCTAATGCTGCGTACACACGGTCGGACTTTTCGTCTACAAAAGTCCGACGGACGCCGAAGGACTAAAGCTGGCTGACAATCCGATCATGTGTGGGCTTCCCCGGACTTTCAGCGGACTTTTCCAGCCTCAAATTTGACGGACTTTAGATTTGAAACATGCTTCAAATCTTTACGTCGTAACTACACCGGACCCAGAAATCTGCTCGTCTGTGTGCTAGTCCGACGGGCAAAAACCCATGCTAGGGCAGCTATTGGCTACTGGCTATCAACTTCCTTATTTTAGTCCGGTGTACGTCATCACGTACAAATCCGTCGGACTTTTGTGTGATCGTATGTAGGCAAGTCCATTCGTAAGAAAGTCTGCCGCAAGTCCGCCGCAAGTCCTCCAAAAGTCTGTTGGACAGGCTGTCGGACTTTTGTAGCCGAAAAGTATGACCATGTGTACGCGGCATAAGAATCCCTTCAGTGTAAAAATGAAATTGGAAATAGCGATAAAGGGCCCTTTCACTATTTTAATGTTGAATACTTAATACTAACCCCTTGACGGCTCCTATCATGGACAGCACACTGGTCCAATTCTGGGAAATTGGACCAGTGTGACGTCTATCATAGGAGCCAATCCAGGAGGTGGGACTTTGTTTGACAGCAGACAGTGTCTGAGCTCTGAGTAGTAATAGATCCCCTCTCTGTCTGCTCTGGCCGGCTCTCCTCACCATTCAGGCAGTGAGTGGATCCAGTGTGTCACCTTTCCCTCATTTTTGTTTAATGAATGATCACTTCTCCTTATGTGAGTGCCTTATATATTTTGTTTTTTAATTCAATTCTTTGTTTTAGGCTCTTTTTGCACTGGGTTCTTTGTTTATTTTTCACAACTTGAGGGCCTATATACACTATGAATAGCACAGGAACGCACATCGTGATTCGCATGTGATCTGGGTGCAGTGTGGTTTTAGCTTATTCATTTCAAATGGGATAAAATCACACCGCACCACACCAAAAGTAGTTCATGCACTACTTTTGGAAATGCACAACTGGATTGCATGGTACTTCAAAATGAATGGGCTGAAATTGCACTGCACAGAGCTGCATATGAATCATACAGGAACTGCACAGCATTCCTGTGCGATTCACATGCAATTCCAAGTGTGAATGGGCCCTTACTCACTGTGGTTCTCTGCTACCTGTATCCTAATCAATTGACTGATGCTGTGTTTGCTGTTTTGTCAGATTGGTAACCTTTGGGCTTATATATTTTATGGAGAATTAATTTACTCTGGTTTTATCCCTGTGGATCTGAGCACATGAAATTTTTTTATGTATTTTTTGCAGTGGTCAAATGTGAATCCCCAGCCACTTGCTGGGGATTTGAATCTTTAAAATACCTGTCTTCTTTTCTTTAACCTGGGCACACATGGGCCAAAAATCATCCAAAAAAGGCTGGTTCAGCAGGAACCATCTGACTTTTTGCCCATGTGTACAGCTCCCTGTCCAGTAGCCAGTCCTGAGACTATAGAATGAGCATGCTGAGAAACCAGCATCCAGTCAGCACTCACAGCCAATGGCTGCAAATGCTGATCAGTGTGTCCTGGCAGGGGGGGTAGTTCCCCTGTCAGAACCCAATAGCTCAGCTTTTCACTACTAGCCAGCCCCGACCGATCCTCCCCGGCTCCCCCCTGCAGTCCTCGCCTGCCCCCTGACGGCCAGTTCACGAACCCCGTGTGGTGGAGCTGGTGCTGTCCAGCCCAACCCGCCCAGCGAGCAGAGTGCCTGGAGCAGAGCTTCAACCTGGGATGGGGTCAAGAGGAGGAAGGGAAAAGGGAGAGTGGGAGGAGGGCTGAGTTGCTGCACCACAGGCCTCTGGGTTGTACTTGCCCTTCGGTTGTACTTGCCTTCAGCCCCTGTTAACTTGGTTGCCACTGAAACCTAATGGCTCCTTTCATTGTTGCCATTGTAAGGCATACCCATGTATTCCTACAGTGGAGGAATTTGTGAATCCAAAAAATGAACAGAAAATACAAATTCAGTCATTTTACAATTGCAGCGTTTGTGGGCTTATTAATGTTACCAATTGGTCTTGTTTATTATATGTTTGGAAAACTTGGGCGATGTGCCCTGAAAGATGTAAATGGCATACCCAAGAGAGATAGACCAATAGCAAGGCATTTTCAGGAAAAAAATGGTGGCAAACCTGACTGAGATTCTGGATTTTTCAGGATATAAAATTGAGACAATGGAAAGGTGATCTTGACTAAATGTTCCTGAGGCCAGATAGATTTTTAGATTGGGCTCCAGAGTTCCCTTTGGTCTCAATAAAGGCTTCAGTTTCCTACCATGTATTCATGAATAATTATAATATGAAGATAACCATGATTAGATATCAGGTTTCTTACTGTTTGTATCTAGCAAAATAATGAAAATATAGTATATTATACAAAGTTGGCATAAGTGTGTGAAGAGAATTGGCGACATAAAAATTTCAATATAAACATTTTTAAACATGCATTAACCACTTCAGCCCCGGAAGGTTTTACCCCCTTCCTGACCAGAGCACTTTTTACAATTCGGCACTGCGTCGCTTTAACTGCTAATTGCGCGGTCATGCAATGCTGTACCCAAACGAAATTTGCGTCCTTTTCTTCCCACAAATAGAGCTTTCTTTTGATGGTATTTGATCACCTCTGCCGTTTTTATTTTTTGCGCTATACACGGAAAAAGACCGAAAATTTTGAAAAAAAATGATATTTTCTACTTTTTGTTCTAAAAAAAATCCAATAAACTCAATTTTAGTCATACATTTAGGCCAAAATGTATTCGGCCACATGTCTTTGGTAAAAAAAATGTCAATAAGTGTATATTTATTGGTTTGCGCAAAAGTTATAGCGTCTACAAACTAGGGTACATTTTCTGGAATTTACACAGCCTTTAATTTATGACTGCCTATGTCGTTTCTTGAGGTGCTAAAATGGCAGGGCAGTACAAAACCCCCACAAATGACCCCATTTTGGAAAGTAGACACCCCAAGGAATTTGCTGAGAGGCATGTTGAGCCCATTGAATATTCATTTTTTTTGTCCCAAGTGATTGAATAATGACAAAAAAAAAAAAAAAATTACAAAAAGTTGTCACTAAATGATATATTGCTCACACAGGCCATGGGCATATGTGGAATTGCACCCCAAAATACATTTAGCTGCTTCTCCTGAGTACGGGGATACCACATGTGTGGGACTTTTTGGGAGCCTAGCCGCGTACGGGGCCCCGAAAACCAAGCAATGCCTTCAGGATTTCTAAGGGCGTACATTTTTGATTTTACTCCTCACTACCTATCACAGTTTTGAAGGCCATAAAATGCCCAGATGACATAAAACCCCCCCAAATGACCCCATTTTGGAAAGTAGACACCCCAAGCTATTTGCTTTGAGGCATGTTGAGTCCATGGAATGTTTTATATTTTGACACAAGTTGCGGGAAAGTGACAAATTTTTTATTTTTTTTTTGCACAAAGTTGTCACTAAATGATATATTGCTCACACAGGCCATGGGCATATGTGGAATTGCACCCCAAAATACATTTAGCTGCTTCTCCTGAGTACGGGGATACCACATGTGTGGGACTTTTTAGGAGCCTAGCCGCGTACGGGACCCCGAAAACCAAGCACCGCCTTCAGGATTTCTAAGGGCGTACATTTTTGATTTTACTCCTCACTGCCTATCACAGTTTCGGAGGCCATGGAATGCCCAGGTGGCACAAACCCCCCCCAAATGACCCCATTTTGGAAAGTAGACACCCCAAGCTATTTGCTGAGAGGCATGGTGAGTATTTTGCAGCTCTCATTTGTTTTTGAAAATAAAGAAAGACGAGAAAAAAAATGTTTTTTTTTCTTTTTTCAATTTTCAAAACTTTGTGACAAAAAGTGAGGTCTGCAAAATACTCACTATACCTCTCATCAAATAGCTTGGGGTGTCTACTTTCCAAAATGGGGTCATTTGGGGGGGTTTTGTGCCACCTGGGCATTCCATGGCCTCCGAAACTGTGATAGGCAGTGAAGAGTGAAATCAAAAATTTACGGCCTTAGAAAGCCTGAAGGCGGTGCTTGGTTTTCGGGGTCCCGTACGCGGCTAGGCTCCCAAAAAGTCCCACACATGTGGTATCCCCGTACTCAGGAGAAGCAACAGAATGTATTTTGGGGTGTAATTTCACATATTCCCATGGCATGTTTGAGCAATATATCATTTAGTGACAACTTTGCGCAAAAAAAAATAAAAAAAATAAAAAATTGTCTCTTTCCCGCAACTTGTGTCACAATATAAATTATTCCATGGACTCAACATGACTCTCAGCAAATAGCTTGGGGTGTCTACTTTCCAAAATGGGGTCATTTGGGGGGGTTTTGAACTGTCCTGGCATTTTATGCACAACATCTAGAAGCTTATGTCACACATCACCCACTCTTCTAAGCACTTGAAGACATAGCCCTTTCTGACACTTATTGTTTACATAAAAAAATAATTTTTTTTTGCAAGAAAATTACTTTGAACCCCCAAACATTATATATTTTTTTTAAAGCAAATGCCCTACAGATTAAAATGGTGGGTGTTTCATTTTTTTTTTTCACACAGTATTTGCGCAGCGATTTTTCAAACGCATTTTTTGGGGAAAAAACACACTTTTTTACATTTTAATGCACTAAAACACACTATATTGCCCAAATGTTTGATGAAATAAAAAAGATGATCTTAGGCCGAGTACATGGATACCAAACATGACATGCTTTAAAATTGCGCACAAACGTGCAGTGGCGACAAACTAAATACATTTTTAAAAGCCTTTAAAAGCCTTTACAGGTTACCACTTTAGATTTACAGAGGAGGTCTACTGCTAAACTTACTGCCCTCGATCTGACCTTCGCGGCGATACCTCACATGCATGGTGCAATTGCTGTTTACATTTGACACCAGACCAACGCTTGCGTTCACCTTAGCGCGAGAGCAGGGGGGACAGGGGTGCTTTTTTTTTTTTTTTTTTTTTTTTTTTTCTCTTTATTATTATTATTTTTTTATCTTATTTTTAAACTGTTCCTTTCATTTTTTTTTTTTTTAAATCATTTTTATTGTTATCTCAGGGAATGTAAATATCCCCTATGATAGCAATAGGTAGTGACAGGTACTCTTTTTTGCAAAAATTGGGGTCTATTAGACCCTAGATTTCTCCTCTGCCCTCAAAGCATCTGATCACACCAAGATCGGTGTGATAAAATGCTTTCCCAATTTCCCAATGGCGCTGTTTACATCCGGCGAAATCTACGTCATAAAATGCTCGTAGCTTCCGGTTTCTTAGGTCATAGAGATGTTTGGAGCCACTCTGGTCTCTGATCAGCTCTATGGTCAGCTGGCTGAATCACCGGCTGCATTTTCAGGTTCCCTGTTGAGACAGGAGAGCCAGAGAAAAACACGGAAGATGTTGGGGGGGGGGGGCATTCCCTCCCACTGCTTGTAAAAGCAGTCTAGAGGCTAATTAGCCACTAGGATTGCTTTTACATGAAAGCCGACCGCTGGCTGAAAAGAATGATACCAAGATGATACCTAAACCTGCAGGCATCATTCTGGTATAACCACTCAAAGTCGTGAATGGCATACCTGAAGACAAAAAAATGGTTAACAATAAAGCACAGTAAACGGTAAAGTATAAATAATTACATACCTGAAAAGCAAACATGATAAAACATAACAACAATAAAACATTGCAGAATAGAATACAGTAAAAAAGAGCAGAACAATAGAGAGAGAATAGAGAGAGAGAGAACAATAAAACGACAACTATTTTTATTTTATATTTTTGTTTGTGTTTTTTTTTTTTTTTACACTTTTTTTTGTAACTAACTTTTATAACTGTAACCGGTTCCAGGTTCGGGTCTCTCAAAATGCGATGGCATCTTGGGAGACCCTGTGAAAGTGTGCCTAGTCTGTGCAATGCTGTACCCTACGCTAATACTCAACTAGTGAATGGTAGCGTTCAAAACATTCATCAATGCAAAGACCAGGATTATCAGGACAGGAGGGACAATAATAGCGGGTGTCACGCCTATATCCGCGCTTTCTGCAGACACGACATCTTTTTTGGGGGGGTTTGTTGGGTAGGGGTACTCGGGAGGACATAAAAATGCCTCTCATGCAGCCGACTGCATTTGGTTGGGGATGTGAATGGGGGAAGTACGGGCGCTGCAGAAGCGGTGGGTTCCCAATTAGGATTGGCGAATGCAGCAGGAAGGGCATTATGGGCACGACGGGCCTGTGTTTGTCTTTTTGGTGGCAGCGGGACACTACTTGTGCTTGCCACCTCACCAGCTTCAACTGCACTTATGGGACTCGCCACGTCACCAAGTGTTACTGCAGTGCTGGTTTGACTACGACCGGGGTGTACTAGGCCGCTGGCGCTTGCCAGTTCACCAAAACGCTACAAAAAAAACTGTTAGCGATCGCAGGGATCCGGCCTGACTCTGCGAACGCTGCAGTTATGCGTTTAGTGTTTTGTAAGTGACAGTGATCGATCGATACTGCACTTGGGTGGGCTGGGCCGGGCCGGGCGGAGGGGCAAAACGCAGGTGCTAGCAGGTATCTGGGCTGATCCCGCTAACACTGCGTTTTTGGGAACCCTAAACTGCTGGGGACGCTAGTATAGATCAGATCGGATCAGATATTGATCCGATCAGATACTATACCACTAAGGGAGGCGTATGCTGCGTGCGTGGGTGTTAGCGGTACTGGCGCTAATCTGACGCTGCCTGGGGCTGGTGCTTGCCAGTTCACCAAAACGCTACCAAAAAAACTGTTAGCGATCGCAGGGATCAGGCCTGACTCTGCGAACGCTGCAGTTATGCGTTTAGTGTTTTGTAAGTGACAGTGATCGATCGATACTGCACTTGGGTGGGCTGGGCTGGGCCGGGCGGAGGGGCAAAACGCAGGTGCTAGCGGGTATCTGGGCTGATCCCGCTAACACTGCGTTTTTGGGAACCCTAAACTGCTGGGGACGCTAGTATAGATTTGATCGGATCAGATATTGATCCGATCAGATACTATACCACTAAGGGAGGTATACGGTGCGTGCGTGGGTGTTAGCGGTACTGGCGCTAACCTGACGCTGCCTGGGGCTGGTGCTTGCCAGTTCACCAAAACGCTACCAAAAAAACTGTTAGCGATCGCAGGGATCAGGCCTGACTCTGCGAACGCTGCAGTTATGCGTTTAGTGTTTTGTAAGTGACAGTGATCGATCGATACTGCACTTGGGTGGGCTGGGCTGGGCTGGGCGGAGGGGCAAAACGCAGGTGCTAGCGGGTATCTGGGCTGATCCCGCTAACACTGCGTTTTCGGGAACCCTAAACTGCTGGGGACGCTAGTATAGATTTGATCGGATCAGATATTGATCCGATCAGATACTATACCACTAAGGGAGGCATATGCTGCGTGCGTGGGTGTTCGCGGTACTGGCGCTAATCTGACGCTGCCTGGGGCGACGCATATCACCGCCGGGCGATCAGGGGGCTAAACCTTTATTCGGTAATAAACGGCGGGTGCCCTGACACTATAAAAAATAAACGAACTAACCAGCGTCACCCGTAACGGTTATACGGTGATCAGTGGTGAAAGGGTTAACTAGGGGGCAATCAAGGGGTTAAAACATTTATTAGGTAGTATATGGGGGTCCCTGTCGCTATAAAACGCTGACGGCGAACCTAAATATTTACGTTCCTAACTAGCGTCACCAGCGACACTAATACAGCGATCAGAAAAATGATCGCTTAGCGACACTGGTGACAGGGGGTGATCAAGGGGTTAAAACTTTATTAGGGGGGGTTAGGGGGGTATCCTAGACCTAAAGGGGGGTAATACTATCTGCCCTAACACTAACTGTCACAAACTGACACTATGCAGTAATCAGAAAAAAAAAAAAAAAAAAATACTGCTAATGTCAGTTTGTGACAGGGGGGGGGGGGGTGATTGGGGGGGGATCGGGGGGCGATCGGGGGGGGATCGGGGGTGTAAAGTATGCCTGGCATGTTCTACTGTGTGTGTGTGTGTGTTGTGCACTCACTTGTCATCTCTCCTCGGCGCTGGAACGGAAACTGCCAGACCGGGGAGAGATGACATCACATCCTCTGCCTGTGTGAAACGACACACAGGCAGAGGAGGATTCCCATTGGCTGGGAGCGATCGCGAGGGGGGGGCCACGATCGGATGGTCTCCCCCTCGCCTCCCGACGCTCCCAGTCAGATGCCGACCGCCGATGGCACCGGGGGGGGGGTCCGATCGGACCCCCCGCCCGCGGGAGGCAGATCACGTACGGGTACGTGATTTTGCCTGCCCGTGCCGCTCTGCCGCAGTATATATGCGGTAGGCGGTCGGCAAGTGGTTAATAAATACTGGTTTCAAAATTGTACACAAAAGGGAGCTTTTGAAAGGCTGATCATATAAATCACCATGAATCGCCATGAATCTCACTCACACGCTCAGGTGTGACAAGCCAAAAAAGCTCAGAACCAGTGTTACAGCCTTCACTAGATCAGGGTCTTTGCAGTCATCTATTGAATGACCAAAACAAGGAATGTGAAAAAGCTAAATGAAAAAAAAAAAAAAACGGACCAGGGAAGCACATACTCTAGTAGTGCAATTCAGTTCTTTATTAAAATAGTTGTACACCCTGTGCAACCACTTTTACCTATATTAAGGCTTACCTGTAGGTGCTGGAAATATCTCCTAAACCTACACCTTTCAGGAAATATTTACAAAAAAGCCATGCGATGATGACTATGGCGTGTGCACTGATGTCTACGGCGCATGCACACTTTAGAAAGGGCACAGAGTGCCTTTTCTAATAGGGTCATGCCATGACTGGCGGCTCCCACGCGCATGACGTCACGCGACTCCAGCCAGTCACAGAGCTGGAGTTCAAGGCCCTGGAAGGAAGAGGGGTGAAGATGAATGCTCCCTGCTAGTGGGGACAGCTGTGACATGGCAGGCTTTGGTTTCAGGTAAGTGACACATAATGGGCTACTATATGATGCATAGTAGCCCATTATGCTTTACCTTTGCAGGTAAATAAAGAGGAAGTAAAACCCACCAGGGTTTACTTCCTCTTTAAGCAAAGATAAAATGACACATAATGCACTCACATGCTCCTGGAATGGCATCCAGCTCATCACACAACTGTGAGAATCCACCTTCAGTAACCCTGTATGGATACCACTAGGTGTAATCCACTTAGCTAAAGGCTCCTTTTCCTGTGTCTGTGCGTTAGGAAGAAATAGAAGAATGGGGAGCCGGTCCCAAAAGCAGCTTGTGTATGACAGCCTCCAGGATTATGGAGGATCGTCAATCTTTCAGTAGAGCGGCATGCACCAGAAGGAGGCTGTGTGGGTTTTCATAGATTTGAAGTTGTGGGCCACGGGGAAGTCATCCTTTCCTCATAGCAGCCTCTGGTGGTGACCCATAAAAAGACAGATAGTGCTGGTGTAACTTGTCAACTTTGATGCTCCCATTAGTGAATAGCGGTAATGCAAGCCTCATACATAGAGGTGATATTTAGATGGTGCCACAGGGTGGACGTTGATGATGTCATCATGCTTTATGTGATGATGTCATGATGCAATGAGAAGCTTCATTATAAATACATGGAGAGAATGGTGGCTGCCATTAAGCATGTTATTTATTTTGTGTTGTTTCTGTTTGAAGCACCATTATTATTTTATTAATATGACACAAATTCACTCCTGATGAATCCCTTTTGTGTGCAAAACATGTTTAGCTTCACAGTAACGTTTGTGCCATTTTTTTGGGGTATGCAGGGAATAGTTTGTGATGAAAAAATGAGGGAGAAAGTACTGGCCACCTTTGAATTAGAGGGATATGGACATCTTTTTGCTCAGACATTTTATCTGAATAATTCTTTCCCCCCTCATCTTTTTATTGCTTGCATACACCTGTAGGGACCTTCAAAAGTTTATTTTGCCTATTTTTGCTATTTTATTCTATTTAAATAAAAGTTACGTTTTAGGACCAGGTGGGTTCCGTGCACAGAGAGAGAGCTCTTGGCAACATGTATCAGGTGTGATTCCCACCTATAGGTCCATTTCTTGCTAAAGTTAACTTTAGGATATCCAGGTAAGTTTATTTGTTTTTCTGGCACTTTGGCTGTGACAAATTTATTAAGAAATATCACCATATTGGTGATAGGAAAAGTGGAGCCCCCTGCAGCATGAAGAGTTATTTGTTTATCTTTTTGGAGTAGAGTGGAACTGCGTGTAGGCAGCCTATATAAGTGAGCGGAGACAGTGTGAGTTTGGGGATGTGCACCCATCCCTGTGTATCTGTCAAACTGTGTGGGTGAGTCTGCATCTCCTTTCATTTACACTGTATATGCTGCCTGCACTCTGGTCCATGCTGCTTTAAACAATTAATGAAGCTTTACAGTTACATGAATCTGTCACAAGATGCACCATTCGTTGCACAGACGGAAGACAGATTTCTAATGAGCATGAGACTTTTTTATGAATTCAGGGTCCTTGTTTTCTCACCATAGTATTTCAATTTGTAAACTGCAGAACCATTCTTTTGGTTCTTTTTCTTTTTTCGTTGGTTAAATAATTGGTGCACTAAAGGTTTTTTTTTCTTGGCCATGCACTTCAATTTAAAGAGAGGGGATTCAAACTCTTAACCCTTGGTAAAACCATAATTCCTTGCCTAGAGTTCTAGTCACCTTGCATGGAGTTATTCTGTAGTTAGCCTTGGAAGCTAAGCTAAGCTTTTTTACCATCAACTTGGAAGCTACCCAAACTCTTTTGAGCTGATGCTCTAAGGAGAGATTGATGAAAACTTGCAAAATACAACAGCGTATATAAATCACTTCTGATTTCACCATATTGTAATCAGATCAGTTAAGAGATAAGTTGTCTCAATGCATTGATGCAGATTGCACATTCTTAGTGCCAGGCTTTTGCATGGATTTATTGAATAAATTGGCTTGAATCAAATAATTGGATTACGGTATATTAAAACTACACCCTAACATCTACAGCATAATATATTCTTCTTTTTCACAGCATATGTCTTATGATTTAATGACTGTCAATGTCTCAGAAGCCTCAAGTGTGTTTTTTTAATATTGTTTACAGAGCAAAAGGCAATCAATATCCCTTACTACTAGCCCAATGGGAAATAAAACATTTTAGATGTGAACAGTGAGTATTATGGCAAAGTAAAGCTCTGCAAAGGAAAACTATGCTAAGCTTTGATTTTATCAATTAAAAATATTTCAAAGGCCCATAGAAAGATTATTGCACAATTTAAAAAATGTTTTGTCAGATCTAACGTATTGATATCGGACCCATATAAACGGCAGTAATTGTTTCTGCAACCAGTTTCTGACTAAATACTTTCTCTGAATTGCTAAAATGATAGATGCTTCTGTATGATTATTGCATTTGTCAAGATATGCAATCAAAGTGCAGTTATATCCTTCGTTCCAGGAATAATTTACAATTCTTCCCATTTGGAGTGTGTATATCTGTTAAAAATCCATCTGCATCAAGTTTAGGCCAGCTGGACAGATCTCCCTTTAAAAGAGCAACTTAAAGCAGTTGTAAAGACGTACATGTTTTTTTCCTAACATAATAAACATGTTATAATTACCTGCTCTGTGCAATAGTATTACACAGAGCACCCCTGAACCTCCACTGCTGGGGTTCCCAGCTGATGCTGTCAGCTCCTCCTCTTCTCTGAGTACCCCTATAGCTAGCTGCTTGCTATGGGGGCACTCGTGCATGTGCACCCTCGAACTGGGTTGTGTGCATTCATAGACACACACAGCGTGGCTTGGCCCAGCCCCCTGGCTCCTTCCTCATAAGATTTGATTGACAGCAGCAGGAGCCAGTAACTCTTGGTGAAAGGCTTCTTGGTGAAAGTGAAGTTACCACAAAGCATTCAGGGGTGTCCAGCAACAACATATTTTAGCCTGCCATAGGTTTTTACAGGTGGTGCACTAAAATGTCAGGATTAAATGCAAAGGGGCTTGACGCTCCGTCTGCAAGGGGCCTTATTCTGCACTGTGCAATTTCACTTTCAACAAGGAGCCTATGGTGGATGGGAATGATATTCTGCCCACACCATCACATGCCTTGACAATTTGAGTTCAAAGAAAGCAAGAATACATGCAGTAATATTCTTTTCTAAATCCATTGCACAGGTGACCAAGCAATATACTGTTTATATAACTGTAATATATCTCCTGTACTGTATATGATGAGAATGACACAATCAAATAATACATGGAGAGAAGTGTAATAAGTATGTCTCACTTAGATGGTCTGGAAATAATACTATATGTCACTAAAGGTAATAAATAAATACATGAGTACTGAGGTCACATAGTTGACACTGAAAAAGGTACCCCGTTGGAAATTTCCCACCCGCCTCCTGTTTTAGTTACAAATTTGCAAACTTTGCATTTTTCATCACCTCCTGTCCCCAGGGACAGTGGTCAATAAGAGAAAAAGAGAGGACTATCTCCCAATGAGCAATAAAAACCCAAAAGGGATTCTTACGCTTCCACTCTGGCTTTAGACAAAATTTGAATAGAATTTACTAAATTATTAGCTGTAGGAACATATAGTATCATTACCAGAACATATAAGTGAGACATACTATGACACATATTCCACTTTTCTCCATGTATTAATAAATGTGTCATTCTCATCATATACGGGGATAAATTTCAGTTATATAAACAGTATATTTTTTGGTCACCTGTGTAATGGAATTAGATAACAATCCCTTTTACTATTGACTATTCTGTTTTCCTCTCCTTTAATACACGATCATCATGTCTCTGAGACATGCTGGTTGTGTGAGAGAACCACCCGCCCCTCCTTTCATCTCCATCCATCCGCTCTGTTGAGAGATCAACTGGATTAAACTTTCCCCTTCGCCTTCTCCCTGTCATGTTGTCAAGCTCTGTTCTGGGAATTGAATTACTTTTCCAATCAACTGGGCTGATTAGCTGGAGAAATACTTTTTTCTTTCTCTATTGTTCGATTGCCATTTTCAGCCTCCCTGTCACACATTTGCCTTCCTGTGCTATTAACAGCATCTTCTTCTACTTTGAATTTCAAGTCTTTCTGCTGTCTCCATGTTTAAAATTGTTCTCTGTGGGAAGCCGTGTGCAGTTTTTGTAAATGTTCACACTGCAGATCTCTGGTTTTCTATAACAATTCTTGCTCTGGCTTTGGATTTTATAGGGCTGGTAATGAAACCTAAGAACATAAATGCTTATTGTTACCCCAGTGTAGCAGATATGGTATTAGGACTGGATTTATAGTTGACATCCAAGTAACTAGTATTTTCTAGGGGTCAGGACTGCAATGGCACCCTTTATATTCTCTTGGTATGTTTTTCTTTTATATAAAATTAACAAGTGCAGACATTTGATCATCAATGAACAAGCAAGCAAGGGTTATCAAAGTCAAGTAAGGAACACCATGGTTGTGCATTAAATTACTTTTCACGGAAACACCTGAAATTAGTAGTAGGGAAAAAGTTGCAGCACAACCTATTTGATTTTAATTGTAATGAGTCAGAATGGGCAGTCTGTAAGTACACAGCACACTCTTTTGCCACTAAAAAGACACAGTTTGTGAAAGACTAGCAATGATGAGGACCCCAGCATATATCGCTTGCTGCAGGACATCAGTCTGCAAGATTCAGTTCTGCATGAGAATGCAGCATATTGCTGACGGTTAACACATCAGATTGCCTCCTGTCAGAGAATGTCTGAATGATTAATTGAGTCAGCTATATCACTTGTTAATTGATCGATGAACAACAGTGCCTCCAATACAAAATTTATTTATTTTAAAAAATAATGAAGCTGACTAATTCAACTATTCCCAAGTTATTTTGACCAATGCAGAAATTATTTGATTTTGATTTGACACAATAAGATCCGGTGTAAGTATGGACTGCAGGCTAGAAAAATAAATACAATTTATTTACCATAAGTCACTTTACAAACACCTCTAACAGTCAGATTAAATGGTTGACACAGACATTGAAATTATCGTCACAATTACTTACTTAAGGTATCCCGCTAAAGCATGGGTACATATATTGGATTAAATTAAATCATGAATTTCCCCTAGTAGACAGCATAATAATTAATAACTATCTGACAGACAATACTTTGTGTTTTATGCATTCCAATCGTTATATTCCTGCAGAAATAATAAGTGTTGAAATATGAAAAAGTGTGCGCCAATACGGCCAAAGAAAAAAAAGAAGAAATAATTAAAAAAAAAATTATCTAACTCTACAGTAAAGGTTATGTTATAGAGCAGGGGACTCCAAACTATGGCCCTCCAGTTGTTCAGGAACTACAATTCCCATTATGCCTAGCCATGTCTGTGAATGTCAGAGTTTTACAATGCCTCAACAGCTGTAGTTCCGCAACAGCTGGAGGGAAGTTGTTTGGAGATCCCTGTTATAGAGAGAGGGATTTTATAGTACTTCAATGATTTTTACAGTTAGGCTATTAATGAAAGGGTAACTTCACCTTTACAGAAAAATCTGTAAACTTACACAGGACCCCCTCCTCACCCCCCCAGTCCTGCTGACCTGGAGCGCGGCAATCTCCCATTCTGAGCCCTTCTATAGCCATGTCACAGATCCAGTGCTTTGAAATCCCCGCAGCTTAATCTCCAAAACGTACCCCGTCAGGAGGCATGTTTAGGAGCATTCTAATTGGTCTGTGCTGTCAAATGAACAGAGCGACCAATCAGAACCCACGTAGCCTGTCCTGTCAGCGGGGAAGAAGAGTAAAAGCTGTGGGATTTCTAATCCCCGAACCTGTGACGCGGCTATAGCAGGGCTCAGAACGGGAGATCACCGTACTCCAGGTTAGCGGGATGTGTGTGTGTGTGTGTGTGGGGGGGTAATGAGGAGGGGGTCCTGTGTAAGTTCAACTTATAGATTTCTGTAAAGGTGAACTTACACTTTAAGAAAACAGATATCATCAAGAGAATAATCCCATATTATTCAATTTAAGTGTCTAAAGGTGTGAATTGTTAAATTGCCAGTGTTTATATGTTAAAATGGCATTATGCTGTATGAGGAAGACATATGGTGTCAAAGGGCCTCATACCTGCTCAGGACCGGTTCCAGGTTGACATAGATAACCTCCTTCATACCTTTTGTAAACGAGTTGTTTTCTCTGTCCAAAATGTACTCCTCATATGTACTCGAAAGAATGTCCTTTTCCTGAAGCTGTAGGAAGACTGCTGAGTCTTTAACTGTAGAATTTGCCTTCCTATGTTGGACCTTTCATTTGCTGAGAGGTTGTTTTGTCTTTGGTTGTTTAGGTATTTGTATTCCTCACTACACTGCACTGCATATAACAAGTTAGTTTGTTATGCTTGGGTGTTGTTTTTTTGGATGTAAAGGTTTGCTACTGTCCCAGTATGTTGTTGGGTTTGAGGGATGTTATATTTGTTAACCTTCTGAGTTTTTCTGACACTCCAGCTACATACAGGATGACTATATTACTCTGTTAGTTCTGCTTCTCTCCTCTGTTCGATGGTCATGTGTTTTTGCTTGACCTTGTGGATGTTTTAATAAAAGCCCAATCTGGGTAACCACAAACTTTCAAAGCTTTCCTGAGATGTCTGTGGTCCTTGTATTTAAATTCTGTGTTTGTTATTTCATCCCTGTGGACACCTAGGGGGTCCGTTCTTTGCCACCTGCCTACTGGTTAGAGAGTGACTTGTACCAGCCCCATCTGATAGCCTTGATGTATAGTATCTGACTTACCTGTCAATTGTAAGTGAATTTTTCTACACAGCAGCCTATGTATAGATGTAATACATTACAAATTATATGTAAACTACGATAAACCTGTTCCATATCTCTTTATATTAATTATTACTAGGGCTGCGGAAAGTAACGATTAATTCCTCGAATTAATCGTTAATTTTTTTGATCAATCAAAATTCTTTTGATCGGTACTCACCTCTCCGCTGGGTTCCGGGTCTTCAGGGAGTTCCGTCGGAGATTCGGTGACGTCACGGACATCGACGTCACCGGACTCCTCCCCCCTCCCCCAAGTGCCTCCGTCTGCTAACGAAGGCCTGACAAACCAGAGCTGATTTGTCAGGACCTGAGGCAGGTGTCCTACCTGGAGAAACAGTTGAAGTCACAAGCCCTGGCTCTACATTCTGCAGGGAGAGCGATCTAGAGCTCCGGGTGGAGTGTGGACAAGGGGATGAAGGTCCAAGTCCAGGGGGTGGAGGAGAGGTGAGCAAGGTCTAACATTGTACGGTGCTGAAAATGATTCAGGGATCTTATCCATGTACAGTTATCTTAATGCAGCAAAATTTGACCCTTTATTAATCCCATGGTCATCTTAAAGTGTATCTAAAGGCCAAATAGTTGGATCCTCTTGGTGGCGAAATCAACAAAGAAAAAGGAGGAGATGGCTAAATACTTTTAAAAAGGAGACAGAATCTATTTTAGGTTTATCATTGATGGATGGAAAAAATACCATGGCATCACTAACATGAAAACTGGGTAGATATAAAAATAGGGAGTGGCGCTGTGCATAAAGGATGTGTTGATATATAATGATTATCTATTAATGATGATAGATGTGTCTATGTGACATACTATAGGGAACGGCAGTAAACAATAACGCTTAGGATGCAGTGGTATATATCCCACATAAAATTGCTGATTAATAAAAAAAAAAAAAAATTTGATATAAATAAATATTAAGTGCAGCCGTAATCCCATATGCAAAGATAAACACTAATAATCCCTAGTGATATAGTGTAATGTGAATGATAGGTGATATGTGCAAAAGTGTCAGGTGCAGTCCAATGATCAGTGTTCCAGCACCTGCTGAATGGCGAAAGTAAACTGCAAGTGATATATAAGGTGGAGGGTATCAGCAACCCTCTATGATGGAGAACTAAAGATGCAAAGAGATGTGTGTGAAAAATATATATATAAGAGGTATATATATATAAGAAATAATATAAGGTAGAGGGTATCCACAACCCTCTATGGTGAAGTGCTGAACATACAAAAGGATGTGTGTGAAAAATATATATATAAGGTATATATATATTTAAAAGTGAATTTTAATACAAAATAAAAAAATAAAAACTAATATGAATGTGTCTCTAATAGACTGGTAGTGATACAATTAATAACAGCAATAAGTCTCATGTGAAATAACAAAAAGTTCATATGATGTCTTCCACCCGACTTCTTCCAGATATTTTAAAACCAACTCCCCCTAATGTGATTCCACTCACCGGAACGCTATACCCCTGCAGGGGTATAAGCATAAGATGTTTGTATACCAGGTGCCAATCAAATCCGGGTGCCGATCGAATCCCTGTATGTTGATATCTCCTCCAATTCAGTTCCTCGATCCAGATCGGCCACTCGTGCAAAGGAAGGAGATGGGGGAAGATGATAGTCCCCTGTTGTGATCCTATTTCCAGCCGGACATCCGCTCCAAAGTGTTATATATAATAAAAGAATTGATCCACATAGCGTAACTCCATTAAAATGCGTTTATTTATAGATACTCATACAGTCCAAGGAGCGTAGCTAATTCCAAGGATTGAAAAGTAGGTATTAAAAAAGAGAGGAGGGAGCGTACAAGCTCTCTGTCTCCCCTTGCTGTCCCGGGACGCAGCGTTGTACGCAACTACCGCTTGCGTTCCACCGGTCAGCTGGCAAAAACCACGATAACAGGAAGTGACGTTGTGCGTGCCAAGATAGTCCCGCCTTACACGTTTCGTCACACGGACGTCATCGGAGGCGCTGCCATCTTGGTCCTCTCAACGCCTTATATCTGGGTGCAGTACATGCCGCGGCCAATCCCACGCCAGATGCTAAATGACAAGCATTATGTAGGTCCAATCAGAGAATTCGCTCAATTATGGAGATGAGAGCCAAAATCTATTCCCGTTCAGCCTCATTAACCAGAGGGAAATACTATGTGAACGGATGGGATCTCCTTGAGCGCCATCTAGTGGGATATTTATAATTCATATTCTGGTTAACATGGAATGGCGGTCATGGAAAAATGTATTTTGCAAACCAGATACTATCTAGTAAAACTATATACAACATGTTAAATGGCAGTCAGATTACTTAAACCCGAAAGAGAGAAGGTGTAAGTGTATAGGTTCTAATTGCCTAAGGAGGTTTAATTTAAAATGAATTTAAAAGAGAAAAAATAGAAATAAAAATAAAAATACAAAATATAAAATATATATGTATAAAGTATACATATAAAAAATCGCGAATTCTCTGATTGGACCTACATGATGCTTGTCATTTAGCATCTGGCGTGGGATTGGCCGCGGCATGTACTGCACCCAGATATAAGGCGTTGAGAGGACCAAGATGGCAGCGCCTCCGATGACGTCCGTGTGACGAAACGCGTAAGGCGGGACTATCTTGGCACGCACAACGTCACTTCCTGTTATCGTGGTTTTTGCCAGCTGACCGGTGGAACGCAAGCGGTAGTTGCGTACAACGCTGCGTCCCGGGACAGCAAGGGGAGACAGAGAGCTTGTACGCTCCCTCCTCTCTTTTTTAATACCTACTTTTCAATCCTTGGAATTAGCTACGCTCCTTGGACTGTATGAGTATCTATAAATAAACGCATTTTAATGGAGTTACGCTATGTGGATCAATTCTTTTATTATATATAACACTTTGGAGCGGATGTCCGGCTGGAAATAGGATCACAACAGGGGACTATCATCTTCCCCCATCTCCTTCCTTTGCACGAGTGGCTGATCTGGATCGAGGAACTGAATTGGAGGAGATATCAACATACAGGGATTCGATCGGCACCCGGATTTGATTGGCACCTGGTATACAAACATCTTATGCTTATACCCCTGCAGGGGTATAGCGTTCCGGTGAGTGGAATCACATTAGGGGGAGTTGGTTTTAAAATATCTGGAAGAAGTCGGGTGGAAGACATTATATGAACTTTTTGTTATTTCACATGAGACTTATTGCTGTTATTAATTGTATCACTACCAGTCTATTAGAGACACATTCATATTAGTTTTTATTTTTATATTTTGTAAAAAAATTCACTTTTAAATATATATATACCTTATATATATTTTTTTCACACACATCCTTTTGTATGTTCAGCACTTCACCATAGAGGGTTGTGGATACCCTCTACCTTATATTATTTCTTATATATATATATACCTCTTATATATATATTTTTCACACACATCTCTTTGCATCTTTAGTTCTCCATCATAGAGGGTTGCTGATACCCTCCACCTTATATATCACTTGCAGTTTACTTTCACCATTCAGCAGGTGCTGGAACACTGATCATTGGACTGCACCTGACACTTTTGCACATATCACCTATCATTCACATTACACTATATCACTAGGGATTATTAGTGTTTATCTTTGCATATGGGATTACGGCTGCACTTAATATTTATTTATATCAAATTTTTATTTTATTTTATTAATCAGCAATTTTATGTGGGATATATACCACTGCATCCTAAGCGTTATTGTTTACTGCCGTTCCCTATAGTATGTCACATAGACACATCTATCATCATTAATAGATAATCAT
This sequence comes from Lithobates clamitans, assembly GCA_037952925.1. Lineage (NCBI taxonomy): Eukaryota > Metazoa > Chordata > Amphibia > Anura > Ranidae > Lithobates > Lithobates clamitans. The sequence continues at coordinate 839,916 of JBBGZY010001693.1, read as the reverse complement.
TATATATCAACACATCCTTTATGCACAGCGCCACTCCCTATTTTTATAACTATCCCTTTGAGGGTGCACGTTAGTGTCCCCTGCCTACATAGGGGGGCTGCAGTTGCAAATATATCCTGTAGCGCGGATCCACTGACAAAATGAAAACTGGGTACAACACTTGTGGGGCAGTGCAGCGGCAGTAAACACTTAGATTCCAGTTACAGTAGCAGAACTTTATTGAAGTTGATTGAAGTTCAATAAAACACAACTACCCAATGAAACTAACTAGTGTTGGGTGATTGTATATAGTGTATACCACATTTACCACTGATTAATGCAGAGTTGCAATGCAAGGAGATCAGCTAAAAGTAGTTGGATCTGTATGTGCGTTATAATTAATCAAAATTAGTCGATTAATCGATTAAAAAAAATCGATTAATCGAACATAATAATTTTAATCAGTAACAGCCCTAATTATTACTTATTGTATTTTAGAATTCTGTATACCCAATAATTCCCGTGAAGAAGGAAATCTTCCAAAACATGTCGGGATTCATCTAAGATCTTTTCCCAAACTGACCAAGTATTTTGCTGGCAGCCCTTTTGGGTATATCTTGATGTATAGGGTTTTTACACACATTGTTGGTTATATGTGACATTTTAATGGACTGATGTCCTTTTTATTTTGTACCCCTAAATAAAAAATTTACATTCATCTTTTAACCACTTGATCTCTGGAAGATTTACCCCCTTTTTGACCAGGCCATTTCTTGCGGCACTGCGTTACTTTAACTGACGATTGCGTGGTCGTGCGACACTGTACCCAAATAATATTTTTTCTTACAAATAGAGCTTTATTTTAGTGGTATTTGATCACCTCTGCGGTTTTTAATTTTTGCGCTATAAACAAAAAAAGACTGACAATTTAGAAAAAATAACAATATTTTTTACTTTCTGCTATAAAACATAATAAATAAAAAAAATAAAAAATTCTAATTCCTTCATGAATTTAGGCCAATAGGTATTCTGCTACATATTTTTGGTAAAAAATCCCAATAAGCGTATATTGATTGGTTTGCGCAAAAGTTATAGCGTCTACAAACTACGAGATATTGTTATGTATTTTTATTTTTTTTACTAGTAATGGCGGCAATCAGTGATTTATAGTGGGACTGCGATATTGTGGTGGACAAATCGGAGACCTGAAACTTTTGACACTTTTTGGGTACCAGTGACACTAATACAGTGATCAGTGCTAAAAAAGTATGCACTGTTACTGTACTAATGACACTAGCTGGGAATGGGTTATCATCAGGGGCAATCAAAGGGTTAACTGTGTGCCTAGTTTGTGCTTACTCACTGTGGGGGAGGTGTTTTGACTAGGGGAAGGCAAAGATCTGTGTTTCTGCGCTGCAGAAACACGAGATCAATGCCTTCCCTTCTGACAGAACGACAATCTGCCTGGTTACATAGGCAGATTGTCATTCTGCCTGTGTCCTGTGTATTTGGTGGGTTCCCAGCAGACATCAAGCCTGTGATGCTCCCTGCTGGGCTCCCACTGTGTGTGATCACAGTGGGAGTGGGCCTTACCTCATTTCAGATGTTTTTTGTACGGCCTCATAGCTTCTGCAGTTAGTAGACAAGTGGAAGGGGATGTGACATCATAGGACATCATTGTCTCATCTGGTTTAAACTTCAATCCCCATACAATGTTGACAAATCCTTTAGAGAGTCAATCTATGTGAAACTGAAACACCCATCCCTGACCAGTGTCGGAAGGGCCTTCAACATCCGTCTTATAATGCCATTTTTAGTTCTTTAGTCCAGTGATTTGACAACAATTCACAAGACCTATGCTGACTTCCTGACCCCAAGAATGGAATTCTGGAACTAGAACAGGGTGGTTTCAGAACTTTCACATTACCTATCCTGTTATTGGAAAATCAGTATCTGCACATTCCATGGTGGTTTGATTAAGGTGTCTGTACTACCTGTGTAGATACAAATGCTGTGTATCTTCCTGACAATCGGACTGAACAGTTAACTTGGAGAAACTCTAAAATGTGTTCAACACTACAAAACTATTTCAGATGAATGCAACTACTACCAACTTTATGGTGTCCTGTATAAATGAGAACCTTCGTAGACATACCAGTGAAGAAACCATAAAGATTGTTATAGAATTTAGCTACAGTGAGCAGAAAAATGTCATACATGCAGGGTTGAAATAAACTTATGGAAGCAACATTCTGTCAGTGCTGTTATTTTCTCCTATATGTGTTGTACATATACAATTTAGGGATAATCCAAAAACATGTCACCCCACATGGATATACAGCCAATGTCTCCATTGTATGTCACAGCTATATACTCAGTATATGGAAATATTTGGCTTGTTAAAGTGACATTAAACCCAGACTATGACAAACTCTCATTTCATGTTATATAACACAGTGTACATACTCACAAAGCCACTAATGCATTTGGCTTGTGTACAGTGAAATATACCTGGTTGATCCTGCCTTCAGTTGTCCCTCCCATCTTCTATGTGTCCCCATTGCAGGCTGTGATTGTGAAGACAAGCTGGTGTCCTCTACAGAAAATGCTCATAGTTCAGGTCCCTTCTACGCTCTTAATTTTCTCCTTTTTTCTTATCGGTGCAGGCCACATGAGTATAGAGTCACACATGTGGGCATATACACAATGGTAAATGACACTCCTCTCTCTCCCTCCTCCTCCATGTCCCCCTGTTGCCAAACACTATGGGGGTAGGATATAGTGTGCTGATTGATTATTTTCACTAAAGAACTCACAATAAGCTTTGTTTTACTATGAATTAGCAATACTCTGTATCAAACACCTGTAAAGTAAATTGTCAACACCTGTGAAATAAAAAAGAGCCTTATATGCAGATGCCATCTGAACAAAGCGAAAGCTAATGCTAATACATCTTTGACTCTGCCTACGCCATATAAATGCACACATTACGCATATGATGTTCGATAAAGATCTATAGGGAGCTATACATTTTACATTTATAATTTAATTTGAATTGCTCTGAAACTATTTTTTTTTTGTTATCATGTAACCGACACAGCACCAATTTGGGCTGGGCAGATATACACTCATACTGTAGAGAGCATACATTAGCAGAGTAATAGAAGCCCCTCCCAAATATCTTTCCCTGTAGATGCCAATGAACAGGGAAAAATCATGTGACCACACAACAGAGCTGCGGGAATAAGGTACTTGTAGGATTAAAAAAAAAAAAAAACTGTGGCATGATATATGATTTATGTCAATAAAGTATTGCAATTAATACTTCTCTGTTTGGTATCACTTTAATGCTTATGCTAATTTTGTCTGGCCATTTCTCTTGAAAAAGCTGCTGACTTAATGACCAAGAAGAACAAAATACCAGTGAGGCTTCTGACATGTACCTTTTATTTTTACTGGCATATAATCAACAATGCTGTTAATATTCAGCATACATACTGTATATTGTAAAATACCCACAATGTATTTTGCTACTAATTATAACACTAATCTCCTTCACTGTTTTACAGAAATAGTAATTTCATTTTGAATGTAAAATGTTATAAAGTTTTCTCATAACATGCTTATGCATCAGGTCCACGTCACAGGCAATCCCCCTAATGCTTACCAAAATGTGTTAAGTGCTGCAGCCGTACGCTTGAGATTATACATCGCTTCCGGCAGTGCAGGATTTAAAGAAAGATTGCAGCTTGTACCGTCAGTCACAGCTTGAAGACAGTGACTTGGCAGTGCGGTTTGTCTGCTTGGTGGCACAGAGGATAGGAATACATCACTAGCTCCAATTTCTCTTAGTGTGAAAATATTTTAAGCAGATAATGACTGTATGCAGGCAGCACAGTTTGGACATAATAGGCTTTTGCATTTCAGGGGCACAGATGCGCTATCCGAGAAGCCTGACAATGCAGCAAAACAATACAGTATATTTCAAATCTGTATGGTTTCTGCAGGCATTCAAATGATAATGGTCACATTTTTCAGAGCTTAGATATTGATTTCAGTAGTTCCTGAAAAGAAAGGCCATGAAGCACACCTGGGGATTTACCTACCTTGCTACTTCCCATCAGTTTGTTCATCTCCTCCCCAAACTCCCCAAATAAAAAATGGTGGTTTTACCCATTTTTGAATGTTAACAATACCCTAATATAAACAATATTCTAAACTTGCTTGGGTTTGATTAGAAATCTGTCACACATTACACAAGGTATAGTATATCAGTAAAAAGCAGACCAAACCTAGTCGGCCTACTATTTTTTTAACCTTGATATTCCAGTAGCCCTAAGGATATGCTGGGCCTCTTAGCATGTGAGAATATACCAGGCAAAGGCATTACAACAGGATTGTCACAATTGCACTAATACGGCTACAATCAAATCAAACAGGATTGCATAATGACTAGTAGATTTACCAATATCTGTTTGAAGTTAAATGGTAATATAAGACCTCACATTACATTATCATTGGTAAATCTATCGGATATTGGCACATATTGACAAATTAATTTTCATTTTGTAGCAGCCAATGCACTTTCAGAATTCCAAATAACTGACTAGAGAACAAAGTAAATTGCAGCCACATTATGGAAAATAAGATGTAATATTTTGAAAAATATTTTGTTTAGAAGAAGTATTACCAGAAGTTGAAAATGTTTGTTAAACCCCCCTGGGAATCTAATGTACATTACACTTGTTCCCATTCAAAGCTGTGTGGTGATTTAGAAGTAAAACCACATTTGTTTTCTGTAAGCAGAGTGCTGTAGCTCCACCCCAAGCTGAAACACAATTTATGGGTGGTTCTATACTGGAGCTACAGCAAGCACTGAAGCCATTCTGCAACCCTCCATGCTATCTTGAAGCCCTGTGCCTCCTCTGCTCTCCTCTGTGGACTTTTATTTACTGAAAATATTTCACTGACACTGACAGAGAGGAGAGAAGTGCAGTAGTTGCTGGTGGCTTGTGTTGCTGTGAATGGTGGTGCACTTCTTTTACAAAAACACAAGACCTAACAACACAAGTCAGTCACTACACAGAAGCTAGTATAGTAGCTGGTGTGTGTTGTTGTGTGCTTGTGTTTTTGTGAATGATGGTGCTTTTCGCCAGCCATCATCATTCACAAAAAATGTTCAAAACAAGCCTACTCACACTACTCTTGTTTTCTCTCTACCAAAATAAAAAATGACTGGCGAGTGTGCATGGGCTCAGTCTTTTTTTTTTCCTTACTAGCAGCATAGTCAGAAAGAGGTCAGTGAGATATCAGTATTCACTACACAGATTTGAACAGAACTAAGTGCACTGGGTCCCCTGGGAAATTTAACAGGCATTTTCAAGTTCTGTCTACTTCTACTTTAAGAATAAATCTGTGTAAATAACTATTAACTATGAGTACCAAAGATTGAAGTATTTATTACTCTAAAATTCATCATGTTATTTTAGAGTAACACATTTTGATGAACTCTTGTATATTCTTTATTTTGGAAAAGGGGGCAAATTTGCTTGAATAACTTTGATCTGAAGTTTTCGTGAATAAAGTTACATGTATTCTTTCTTAAAATTTCAGTATATATCATGTTTTTTACATCGTTTGGCAGCCGCTAATGTTCAAGCTGTTATGATTAGCAGCTAAACCATGAAAGGCTGTCTACTTCAGTGTTAGATAGTTGCCTAGAATCTGCAGAAACATTTCTCCTGTTGTGCTGTATTATTGACTTTGCTACTGTTTAGAGATCAATAAACCACCAGCAGACTGGTCTCTACTTTCGTTATTCCAGCTGGTGATGGTATTTTCTTAGCAATGGAAATAAATTATATTCTTTTGACATGTCTGTGATTGATGACATCCTTTTGATTACTGCATAACATTTTATTTTTAGGTTAGTTTTTTTCTGCAGGTTTCACCGCTAACTAGAAGTTAAAATTATGTTACAGATAGACTCTTATGTTTTCCATCCTACGATGACTACTTTTTTTATTCTTCTTTAAATTAGAACTATAGGCAAAACTTTTTTTCATATTGGCTAGAGCAACGAATGGTTATAACCCATGTAAGGTTTATTTTTGCCATTTTTGTGCCATTGAGGAGATTTACCTTCACTTCCTGCCCCTTAGCCAAACAGGAAGTGAGAGGAAATCTGTGCAAATTAAGGACACTGCTTGGGCACCCCCAGGTCACTAGAACTAGTGTCACCATTGGTAGATTCCCCCTCTATTATTTTTCTTGGGACAACTCACAATTTGGGTTTTTCTTTTACTTTCACTTTCAATGATAATGATAAACAGGGCAAATAGAGAGGCTGAATCTCCCTAATGGGGGCAGAGACGGCAATAAAAACTGACAGATATTCTAATCCTTCTCCACTCTATCCAAAACTAAAAACAATTTTGCCTTTAGTTCTACTTTATGGTTAAAATAACTGTATATACTTGCTAAAGAAGGAAGTGAGGGAAACCTTCCAATAGCAACCCAGACATAAGTAATAATTCTTTTTTTTTTTTAAGTAGGGGAGTGCTAGAACCCCTGTCTGCCTATTTATTTATTACAGTTTCCCTGTTACAGATTTTCCTTCACCAACTAGCTGGTAAAAAAAGTTTTGACTATCAATATCCTTTAATTTTACCTTAGTACTAACCTGAATTTTTTTCTTTTTGTCTTGCATTCCTACTGAAAAAAAGCAGTGCACTTCCCTAACACAGTAGTGAATTTAACAATTCTCACTCCAAACTAGTGACTAGTAATTTGTCCCCTGCTTACCTTTTTTGGGCACAGCTTCCACAGTTTAGGTCCTCTTTAAAATGTGATCAGATTTTTAAATTCCAGGGAATCATCACCTATATGCCTAATTTTAATGGGGTGGAGAAGGGGTTGAGGCTAGTTTGGTCTAATTGTGCAAACAGTTTGAGAGGCTTAAAGGAGTATAAATAAATACAACTTTTGCCTACTCTGCTTTGGGTCAACAGTGCAAAATGCTCAGAGTACAGGAGTGCATAACACACAGAGTGCAAGAATCAAAAATAAGTAGGGCACAGAGTGCAGAACACAAAAATAAGTACAACGAAGAGTGCCTCCTAATACAACCCCTTACCCACCCCCTATAACAAACTACTTCCAGCACAAATTCGTGCCTCCCTCCCTGAATTGTACTTATCAGGCTTTGGCATCATGTTGCATCTGTTGGTGAGTTCTTTATGTCCTGATGCCATGACCGCCCACAATTTTGACATAAATGCTGCAATTGTTGGAATATATGGGCAACTAAGGTTCAAAGGTCAGTAGTAAGTGATGGAGAGTTTAGAAGTCAGCAGTAAGTGATGCAGAGGTCAGTATTAAGTGATGCAGAGGTCAGTAGTAAGTGATGCAGAGTTCAGAAGTCAGTAGTAAGTGATACAGAGATCAGAGATCAGTGGCAAGTGATGCTGAGGTCAGTTGTAAGTGACACAGAGTTTGGAGGTCAGTACTAGATGATAGAGAGCAGATAAGTAGTAAATGAGTAACACATATAGAGCAGCGGTCAGCAGTAAGTAGTTCAGAGTACAGGGGTCAGCAGTAAATAATGCAGATTTCAGAAGTCAGTAATATGTAACTCAGAGTGCAGGAGTAAGTAGAAAGTGATGCGGAGGGTAAAGGTCAGTAGTAAGTGGCACAAAGTTTAGGGGTCAGTAGTAAATAAAGCAAAGTGCAGCAGCCAGTAGAAACAGAGTGTATGAGGCACTACTAGTAGCAGCATGTATTCCCCTTCTGTGTCCCTGTTATAGACTGCATGCATAAAAAAGATAATAAACTCCAGTCACCCACTGTAGCTCATTTGTGCAAGCAACTGCCCATGTGCTCCACTGTGTTGCAGAAGAAAGGCGGCATTTCCTCCTCCTCCTCACCTCCCACTGGTAAATCTGCACACGCTGGGAGAGCAGATGCAGACCAGGACACCACAGGGACTCAGGAGCTAATATACAGTATCTCACAAAAGTGAGTACACCCTTCACATTTTTGTAAATATTTTATTATATCCTTTCATGTGACAACACTGAAGAAATGACACTTTGCTACAATGTAAAGTAGTAGGTGTACAGCTTGGATAACAGTGCAAATTTTCTGTCTCCTCAAAATAACTCAACACACAGCCATTAATGTCTAAACCACTGGAAACAAAAGTGAGTACAGCGCTAAGTGAAATGTCCAAATTAGGCCCAATTAGCCATTTTCCCTCCTTGGTGGCATGTGATTCGTTAGTGTTTCAAGGTCTCAGGTGTGAATGGGGAGCAGGTGTGTTAAATTTGGTGTTGTCACTCTCACTCTCTCATACTGGTCACTGGAAGTTCAACATGGCACCTCATGGCAAAGAACTCTCTGAAAATCTGAAAAAACTAATTGTTGCTCTACATAAAGATGGCCTAGGCTATAAGAAGATTGCCAAGATCCTGAAACTGAGCTGCAGCACGGTGGTTTAACAGGACAGGTTCCACTCATAACAGGCCTTGCCATTGTCTACCAAAGAAGTTGAGTGCACATGCTCAGCGTCATATCCAGAGGTTGTCTTTGGGAAATAGGCGTATGAGTGTTGCCAGCATTGTTGCAGAGGTTGAAGGGGTGGGGTGGGGCAGACTGTCAGTGCTCAGACCATGCGTCGCACATTGCATCAAATTGGTCTGCATGGCTGTCGTCCCACAAGAAAGCCTCTTCTAAAGATGATGCACAAGAAATCCCACAAACAGTTTGCTGAAGACAGGTAGACTAAGGACATGGATTACTGGAACCATGTCCTGTGGTCTGATGAGACCATGATAAACGTATTTGGTTCAGATGGTGTCAAGCGTGTGTGGCGGGAACCAGGCGAGGAGTACAAAGACAAGTGTGTCTTGACTTCAGTCAAGCATGGTGGTGGGAGTGTCATGGTCTGGGGCTGCATGGGACTGGGGAGCTACAGTTCATTGAGAGAACCATGAATCCAACATATACTGTGACATACTGAAGCAGACCATGATCCCCTCTCTTCAGAGACTGGGCCACAGGGTAGTATTCCAATATGATAACGACCACAAACACACCTCCAGGACGACCACTGCTTTGCTAAAGAAGCTGAGGGTAAAGGTGATGTACTGGCCAAGTATGTCTCCAGACCTAAACCCTATTGAGCGTCTGTGGGGCATCCTCAAACGGAAGGTGGAGGAGCGCAAGGTCTCTAACATCCACCAGCTCTGTGATGTCGTCATGGAGGAGTGGAAGAGGACTCCAGTGGCAACCTGTGAAGCTCTGGTGAACTTCATGCCCAAGAGGGTTAAGGTTGTGCTGGAAAATAATGGTGGTCACACAAATATTAATACTTTGGGCCCAATTTGGACATTTTAACTTAGGAGTGTACTCACTTTTGTTGCCAGCAGTTTAGACATTAATGGCTGTGTATTGAGTTATTTTGAGGGGACAGCAAATTTACACTGTTATACAAGCTGTACACTCACTACTTTACATTGTAGCAAAGTGTAATTTCTTCAGTGTTATCACATGAAAAGTTTTACTAAAATATTTACAAAAATGTGAGGGGTGTACTCACTTTTGTGAGATACTGTAGATACACCCTTCTCCCTCTTCTTCCAGGCACAGTCCGCTAATAAGAAAAATCAACAATTAATACAAATATTGTTAGATTATTGTAACCTACCTGGCAAAGTTTTCTTATTGATCTATTTTTATTCTGCAACCCATGGGCCAGGGATGCTTTTGAAGAAATAGGGATGAATACATGGACACATCTGTTATGAGACAGCTTCCAAAATTTGGGGATCATCCAGGCAACCAGGGTTGTCTGGTCAATCTACTTTAATACCTGCACTTTTTGTAAAAGAGTCAGTGACATCAACATTGTTTATGAAGAACTGCTGATGTTTATTGAGAGTCAGCGGTTGTCACATTTACCTCTAGTCATTTCATGTATTCTTCAAATATGTGTCAGTACCAAACTATGTACTAAGTTTTGCAAGGATTTTAGGGTGCACTTTAGAGTAGGTTCACATCTTTAGGAGTGTTGCATTTTATGTCCTATTAAGTGCATTACCATTGAACTTTATTTAAACCATGTGCTGTAGCGCATCAAAGTTGCAGCAAGCAGAATTTTTTCATAAAGAGGAACTAAACTGTATGTGAGAACCACAAACTGAAAACACTTTTTAATTCATTTTTAATTTTCAAAACAAACTCACCCATCCATCCATGTCTCCATGCTTTATATGATGAGAAATCACTTTGAAAAATACTCCCCTAACGTTTCTAGCTGTGGCCATCTTGAGTAAGGGCAGATGATTCATGATGCATTTTCTTTCTGGAATCCATCTGCTCTTAGGCCAGCCATGCAGGCAGAAGGGTGTGCTTAGCTCTAGCTCAGAAAGCCCCCGCACCCTCCTCCCACGAAGACTCCTGGGATTTATGACATAATTTTGACCTATGCCAGAAACCTGGAAGCAACTGACGAAATATTAAAAAAAAGTTTAAAAAGTAAATGTAACATACTTTCTATCTATTTACTAATGATAACAGGACAAGAATTAAAATAGTTAATGTTGATTGGGAGAGTTTAGTTCTGCTTTAGTGTACCACACATAAAATCCACAGGTGTGAATGGAGCCCCACCCTTTTTTTATTTATTTTTTTATAAATATTAGTTACTATGCTGCTTTATTATTTTTAAATATCTACTGTAAATTGTTTAGCTGTGCAACACTTCATTTCACTTGATTGAAATGTTTTTATACTTATTCACCAATATCAGCGCTTGTTTTATAATAGATAAATATTTTTCACCTTCTGGTTTTGCACCAGTATAGTATAGTATAATTATCCAGACTGGTTTAGCTCTTTGTACTGAACACATAACTGTATTCTTATAAAATATGCAGCATTAAAATGACCAGGTATGCATATTTTCAGTCATTTGCCATAACCATCTGCATAAGAATTTGTATTGAGAATAATGTCTTAGAGAAAAAGATGCATAATTTGTTAAAGATGAAAAGATGGACACCAGAGAGAGTCATGACATGTTCAGGGTTGTGAAAAATGTCATTTTGCATCGAGGCCACAAAGTGCATGAAATATCTGCATAACACTGACAGTTATAAATTATTGGCATTGCACACTAATGAGGATAAATGTGTCATTCTGCAGTTGCCAATTATGTAACCACTCTTGGCCCTGCTACATATTGATCTGCAGTAGATTAGTATTTTTTAGAAGGTATTTAAACGGTTCAGTGTTTTGGTCATTTGAAAGATTTTTCATTGTTACTGATATAGCAATAAACATGAAATATGCAGAGACACAAGTACATTTCTTTCCTAAATAAAATAAAAGAAAGGCTTTACCCCTTTGTTTTCACTGAAAACTTAGAAAACTGGAAAATAGTTTGGCTTATATCTTTTCCCAAGGTGTGAAAACTTTAAAGTGGTAGTAAACCCAAAACTGAATGTAATGTATTGCTGCTTACCAATCATTAGATGTGGTGGCTGTATTAGTTTTCTTTTTTATTCTTTTTTCCTCTGTTTTCACCTGGTGATCAGTTCAATAACACACTTCCTGTATTCCCATGTCTCTATTCTGGATGAATCAGAACAGGGGAACCTTTGGACAACACCATTATTGGGGGAGGGGAATGTTAGCCATACTAGCCGATACACTAACAAATTGAAGCCAAACTCTAGCTAACACTGTAGTTACACAAGCAGCTACAGCAACATTTTTTTCCCTTTGGGAACAAGTGCAGGCATCACATCTAAGGATTGGTAAGCTGCAATATAATAAATGTTTGCTTTTGAATTTAATACTGCTTTAAATCCTAATAATATTTATAGCTAGACTTGATCTTTCCAAAGTTCATTGAGGACTCCTTAACCACTTGACGACCGCCTCACGCCGATGTACGTCGGCAAAGTGGCACGGACAGGCAAAATCACGTACAGGGTACGTGATTTGCCTTCCGCGGGTGGGGGGTCCGATCGGACCCCCCCCCGGTGCCCGAGGCGGTCGTCGTTTGTCCAGCGGCGATCGGTGATGAGGGGGAGACCATCCGTTCGTGGCCCCCCCCTCGCGATCGCCGCCGGCCAATGAGAACACTCCTTTGCTGCTGTATGCTAAACAGCAGCAAAGGAAGTGATGTCATCTCCCCTCGGGTCGGTATTTTCCGTTCCGGCCCGAGGAGAGACGACAAGTATGTGAGTGCACAAACACTACACACACAGTAGAACATGCCAGGCACACAAATCACCCCGATCCCCCCCCCGATCGCCCCCCGATCCCCCCCAATCACCCCCCCCCCCTGTCACAAACTGACACCAGCAGTTTTTTTTTTTTTTTTTTTTTTTTTCTGATTACTGCATAGTGTCAGTTTGTGACAGTTACTGTGTTGGGACAGTGTATATTACCCCCCTTTAGGTCTAGGGTACCCCCCTAACCCCCCTAATAAAGTTTTAACCCCTTGATCACCCCCCCTCACCAGTGTCGCTAAGCGATCATTTTTCTGATCGCTGTATTAGTGTCGCTGGTGACGCTAGTTAGTGAGGTAAATATTTAGGTTCGCCGTCAGCGTTTTATAGCGTCAGGGACCCCCATATACTACCTAATAAATGTTTTAACCCCTTGATTGCCCCCTAGTTAACCCTTTCACCACTGATCACCGTATAACCGTTACGGTTGACGCTGGTTAGTTCGTTTATTTTTTATAGTGTCAGGGCACCCGCCGTTTATTACCGAATAAAGGTTTAGCCCCCCGATCGCCCGGCGGTGATATGCGTCGCCCCAGGCAGCGTCAAATTAGCGCCAGTACCGCTAACACCCACGCACGCAGCATGCGCCTCCCTTAGTGGTATAGTATCTGAACGGATCAATATCTGATCCGATCAGATCTATACTAGCGTCCCCAGCAGTTTAGGGTTCCCAAAAACGCAGTGTTAGCGGGATCAGCCCAGATACCCGCTAGCACCTGCGTTTTGTCCCTCCGCCCGGCCCACCCAAGTGCAGTATCGATCGATCACTGTCACTTACAAGGCACTAAACGCATAACTGCAGCGTTCGCAGAGTCAGGCCTGATCCCTGCGATCGCTAACAGTTTTTTTGGTAGCATTTTGGTGAACTGGCAAGCACCAGCCCCAGGCAGCGTCAGGTTAGCGCCAGTACCGCTAACACCCACGCACGCACCATACACCTCCCTTAGTGGTATAGTATCTGAACGGATCAATATCTGATCCGATCAGATCTATACTAGCGTCCCCAGCAGTTTAGGGTTCCCAAAAACGCAGTGTTAGCGGAATCAGCCCAGATACCTGCTAGCACCTGCGTTTTGCCCCTCCGCCCGGCCCAGCCCAGCCCACCCAAGTGCAGTATCGATCGATCACTGACACTTACAAAACACTAAACGCATAACTGCAGCGTTCGCAGAATCAGGCCTGATCCCTGCGATCGCTAACAGTTTTTTTTGTAGCGTTTTGGTGAACTGGCAAGCACCAGCCCCAGGCAGCGTCAGATTAGCGCCAGTACCGCTAACACCCACGCACGCACTGTACACCTCCCTTAGTGGTATAGTATCTGATCGCATCAATATCTGATCCGATCAGATCTATACTAGCGTCACCAGCAGTTTAGGGTTCCCAAAAACGCAGTGTTAGCGGGATCAGCCCAGATACCTGCTAGCACCTGCGTTTTGCCCCTCCGCCCGGCCCAGCCCAGCCCACCCAAGTGCGGTATCGATCGATCACTGTCACTTACAAAACACTAAACGCATAACTGCAGCGTTCGCAGAGTCAGGCCTGATCCCTGCGATCGCTAACAGTTTTTTGGTAGCGTTTTGGTGAACTGGCAAGCACCAGCGGCCTAGTACACCCCGGTCGTAGTCAAACCAGCACTGCAGTAACACTTGGTGACGTGGCGAGTCCCATAAGTGCAGTTCAAGCTGGTGAGGTGGCAAGCACAAGTAGTGTCCCGCTGCCACCAAAAAGACAAACACAGGCCCGTCGTGCCCATAATGCCCTTCCTGCTGCATTCGCCAATCCTAATTGGGAACCCACCGCTTCTGCAGCGCCCGTACTTCCCCCATTCACATCCCCAACCAAATGCAGGCGGCTGCATGAGAGGCATTTTTATGTCCTCCCGAGTACCCCTACCCAACGAACCCCCCAAAAAAGATGTCGTGTCTGCAGCAAGCGAGGATATAGGCGTGACACCCGCTATTATTGTCCCTCCTGTCCTGACAATCCTGGTCTTTGCATTGGTGAATGTTTTGAACGCTACCATTCACTAGTTGAGTATTAGCGTAGGGTACAGCATTGCACAGACTAGGCGCCATTTCACAGGGTCTCCCAAGATGCCATCGCATTTTGAGAGACCCGAACCTGGAACCGGTTACCGTTATAAAAGTTAGTTACAAAAAAAGTGTAAAAAAAAAAAAAATATGAAATAAAAAAAAATAGTTGTTGTTTTATTGTTCTCTCTCTCTCTATTCTCTCTCTATTGTTCTGCTCTTTTTTACTGTATTCTATTCTGCAATGTTTTATTGTTATTGTTATTGTTATTGATTGTTATTGTTATTGTTATTATGTTTTATCATGTTTGTTTTTCAGGTGTGTAATTATTTACACTTTACTGTGCTTTATTGTTAACCATTGTTAACCATCTTTTTGTCTTCAGGTACGCCATTCACGACTTTGAGTGGTTATACCAGAATGATGCCTGCAGGTTTAGGTATCATCTTGGTATCATTCTTTTCAGCCAGCGGTCGGCTTTCATGTAAAAGCAATCCTAGCGGCTAATTAGCCTCTAGACTGCTTTTACAAGCCGTGGGAGGGAATGCCCCCCCCCCCCCACCGTCTTCCGTGTTTTTCTCTGGCTCTCCTGTCTCAACAGGGAACCTGAGAATGCAGCCGGTGATTCGGCCAGCTGACCATAGAGCTGATCAGAGACCAGAGTGGCTCCAAACATCTCTATGGCCTAAGAAACCGGAAGCTACGAGTATTTCATGACTTAGATTTCGCCGGATGTAAATAGCGCCATTGGGAAATTGGGGAAGCATTTTATCACACCGATCTTGGTGTGGTCATTTGCTTTGAGGGCAGAGGAGAGATCTAGGGTCTAATAGACCACAATTTTTTCAAAAAAGAGTACCTGTCACTACCTATTGCTATCATAGGGGATATTTACATTCCCCGAGATAACAATAAAAATGATTAAAAAAAAAAATATGAAAGGAACAGTTTAAAAGTAAGATTAAAAAAGCAAAAAAATAATAAAGAAAAAAAAAAAAAAAAAAAAAACACCCCTGTCGCCCCCTGCTCTCGTGCTAAGGCGAACGCAAGCGGCGGTCTGTCGTCAAACGTAAACAGCAATTGCACCATGCATGTGAGGTATCACCGCGAAGGCCAGATCGAGTGCAGTAATTTTTCCAGTAGACCTCCTCTGTAAATCTAAAGTGGTAACCTGTAAAGGCTTTTGAAGGCTTTTAAACATGTATTTATTTTGTTGCCACTGCACGTTTGTGCGCAATTTTAAAGCATGTCATGTTTGGTATCCATGTACTCGGCCTGAGATCATCTTTTTTATTTCATCAAACATTTGGGCAATATAGCGTGTTTTAGTGCATTAAAATTAAAAAAAGTGTGTTTTTTCCCCAAAAAATGCGTTTGAAAAATCGCTGCGCAATTACTGTGTGAAAAAAAAAAATGAAACACCCACCATTTTAATCTGTAGGGCATTTGCTTTAAAAAAATATATAATGTTTGGGGGTTCAAAGTAATTTTTTTGCAACAAAAAAAAACTTTTTCATGTAAACAATAAGTGTCAGAAAGGGCTTTGTCTTCAAGTGGTTAGAAGAGTGGGTGATGTGTGACATAAGCTTCTAAATGTTGTGCATAAAATGCCAGGACAGTTCAAACCCCCCCAAATGACCCCATTTTGGAAAGTAGACACCCCAAGCTATTTGCTGAGAGGCATGTCGAGTCCATGGAATATTTTATATTGCGACACAAGTTGCGGGAAAGAGACAAATTTTTTTTTTTTTTTTTTTTTTTTTGCACAAAGTTGTCACTAAATGATATATTGCTCAAACATGCCATGGAAATATATGAAATTACACCCCAAAATACATTCTGCTGCTTCTCCTGAGTACGGGGATACCACATGTGTGAGACTTTTTGGGAGCCTAGCCGCGTACGGGACCCCGAAAACCAAGCACCGCCTTCAGGCTTTCTAAGGGCGTGAATTTTTGATTTCACTCTTCACTGCCTATCACAGTTTCGGAGGCCATGGAATGCCCAGGTGGCACAAAACCCCCCCAAATGACCCCATTTTGGAAAGTAGACACCCCAAGCTATTTGCTGAGAGGTATAGTGAGTATTTTGCAGACCTCACTTTTTGTCACAAAGTTTTGAAAATTGAAAAAAGAAAAAAAAAAATGTTTTTTCTTGTCTTTCTTCATTTTCAAAAACAAATGAGAGCTGCAAAATACTCACCATGCCTTTCAGCAAATAGCTTGGGGTGTCTACTTTCCAAAATGGGGTCATTTGGGGGGGTTTTGTGCCACCTGGGCATTCCATGGCCTCCGAAACTGTGATAGGCAGTAAAGAGTGAAATCAAAAATTTTCACCCTTAGAAATCCTGAAGGCAGTGATTGGTTTTTGGGGTCCAGTACGCGGCTAGGCTCCCAAAAAGTCCCACACATGTGGTATCCCCATACTCAGGAGAAGCAGCTAAATGTATTTTGGGGTGCAATTCCACATATGCCCATGGCCTGTGTGAGCAATATATCATTTAGTGACAACTTTATGAAAAAAAAAAAAAAAAAAAAAAAAAGTGTCACTTTCCCGCAACTTGTGTCAAAATATAAAATATTCCATGGACTCAATATGCCTCTCAGCAAATAGCTTGGGGTGTCTACTTTCCAAAATGGGGTCATTTTGGGGGGTTTTGTGCCACCTGGGCATTCCATGGCCTCCGAAACTGTGATAGGCAGTGAAGAGTGAAAGCAAAAATTTACACCCTTAGAAATCCTGAAGGCGGTGATTGGTTTTCGGGGCCCCGTACGCGGCTAGGCTCCCAAAAAGTCCCACACATGTGGTATCCCCATACTCAGGAGAAGCAGCTAAATGTATTTTGGGGTGCAATTCCACATAGGCCCATGGCCTGTGTGAGCAATATATCATTTAGTGACGACTTTTTGTAAATATTTTTTTTTTTTTTGTCATTTTTCAATCACTTGGGACAAAAAAAATAAATATTCAATGGGTTCAACATGCCTCTCAGCAATTTCCTTGGGGTGTCTACTTTCCAAAATGGGGTCATTTGGGGGGGTTTTGTACTGCCCTGCCATTTTAGCACCTCAAGAAATGACATAGGCAGTCATAAACTAAAAGCTGTGTAAATTCCAGAAAATGTACCCTAGTTTGTAGACGCTATAACTTTTGCGCAAACCAATAAATATACACTTATTGACATTTTTTTTACCAAAGACATGTGGCCGAATACATTTTGGCCTAAATGTATGACTAAAATTTAGTTTATTGGATTTTTTTTATAACAAAAAGTAGAAAATATCATTTTTTTTCAAAATTTTCGGTCTTTTTCCGTTTATAGCGCAAAAAATAAAAACCGCAGAGGTGATCAAATACCATCAAAAGAAAGCTCTATTTGTGGGAAGAAAAGGACGCAAATTTCGTTTGGGTACAGCATTGCATGACCGCGCAATTAGCAGTTAAAGCGACGCAGTGCCAAATTGGAAAAAGACCTCTGGTCCTTAGGCAGCATAATGGTCCGGGGCTCAAGTGGTTAACATCTATGCCTTGTGTGTGTCGGTGTGCTGTAGTGTCATTCATTTTTTTTTTTTAATTATTTTTATTTTGTTTTATACAATACATATTATAACAAGCCACACAACGTGGGCTGCAACAGGCCACAAACGTGCCGGTACACTACAGAAAAACAATACAACATAAACGTTATCACAGAAACTTGTGATACATCCCCCCCTAACTTTGCCCAGACAGGTACACAAACGTTCCTACCTCCAGCCGGAGGCAGTCTACCCGGAGGCAGTCTACCATGATACAAGGATACAATTCCGCGGCTCCCCCGTGTTCTATCAGATATCCTTCATGGGATGGTTACGCTCTCCATCCCCCCGCTCCATAGTGACATGGCTAATTGAGGAGAGCTGCCCATCCCCAACTGTGCAGTGCGCAAATTCTACAATCACTCACTAATCTTTTAGCCCTTCAAAACAATCGCCCTTCCGTGTTACCATATCTACAAAGGATCTTGGGTTATGTCTCAGTGTGGTTAATCTGATACCGTGTCCATAGAAGCCAGCCCCCCCCCCCCCAAAACCTTCTCAAATTTGTTCAGAGCCCCACTGCTCAAGTATGTAGCCTTGTAAAAGGGTCTTACCTTGTTGACCAATGTTTTTCAAGACTCCAAGGTCGGTGACACAGAGCTCTTCCATGAGAGGACAATGCGCTTTTTAGGGTAGAACAGTAACAGGGTAAGAAGGGTTCGTATGGCCCTGGAAGTGGCCAAGGGTCATTCATTTTTAATTGCACCTCAAAAGCACCTCCATAAGCCACCTGTGTTTGCAGGGCACTGCAGTGCACGCCAATGCACAACTATATGTTGTGGTACATTGTGTTGGACAAAATACGTCAGGTACTTTTTGTTTGATTTGTGCATAGGCAGGCAAAATGAATGGACTGCCTTATTGCAAACCACGTTAACCCACATTAACATACATGCATTATTGCACCACCACAGAGTGGACAGGTGTGAAGGCAGTCTGAATGTGTAAAGGTCAACCTCCCTCACACTTGCTGTAGATGTGTATACTTTAAAGCCAGAGAATTAGGATTCTTCTAAAATCTGATACTTAAGGCTGCCATACATGGATTGAAATTTGGCAGGTTCAGCAGGGCTTGGCCACATTTCAATCCATGTATGGGCACCCTAGTTGTATAGAGGTCAATTTACTGATCATCCTCTGTATAACCAGCCTGTTGGGTTTTTCCTGGTCGATCAGTGCTGCCTTCAGAATGCAGTAGGACAGCAGCAGTGATTCCTCCATCCACTTCAAATGTGTGGGTGGGGGAATCAGATTATTTTTTTTTCAACCCAAAAAAGATTAATGTATGGGCTGCCTCAGAATGGTTTTAATAGTCCAAATAATTAGTGCTGGCTGTATTGCCTCATAGCCACCAATCGGGTTTAAACCTGCCCTGGAAAATGACTAACAGAATCTGAAAGTTTAAAATAAATTGGGGTTGTGGGGGAACTAGATGATTCTTAGTACTAACACATTGTACTAGTACCAGTACTAACACATACAGGTACTAACACATACACATACACACATACAGGCCTGCCTTTACAGGCACATAAACCTTAACCACTTAAGGACCAGCCTTGTTTTGAATTTTAAGTGTTTACATGTTTAAAACAGTTTTTTTTTGCTAGAAAATTACTTAGAACCCCCAAACATTATATATGTTTTTTTTTCTAACACCCTAGAGAATAAAATGGGGGTCATTGAAATACTTTTTTTTGCACCGTATTTGCGCAGCGGTCTTAGCGCACTTTTTTTTGGAAAAAAAATCACTTTTTTGAATACAAAAATAAGACAACAGTAAAGTTAGCCCAAATTTTTTTTCATATTGTGAAATATAATGTTACGGCAAGTAAATTGATACCCAACATGTCACGCTTCAAAATTGCGCCCGCTCGTGGAATGGCGTCAAACTTTTACCCTCAAAAATCTCCATAGGTGACGTTTAAAATATTCCACAGGTTGCATGTTTTGCTTTACAGATGAGGTCTAGGGCTAGAATTTTTGCTCTTGCTCTACCGGTCGCGGCGATACCTCACATGTGTGGTTTGACCACCGTTTTCATATGCGGGCGCTACTCACGTATGCGTTCGCTTCTGCGCACGAGCTCGTCGGGACGGGGGGTTTTACATTTTTATTTTTTTTTTATTATTTATTTTACATTATTTTATTTATTTTTACACTGTTTAAAAAAAAAATGTGTCACTTTTATTCCTATTACAAGGGATGTAAACATCCCTTGTAATAGAAAAAAGCTTGACAGGTCCTCTTAAATATGAGATCTGGGGTCAAAAAGACCTCAGATCTCATATTTACACTAAAATGCAATAATAAAAAAAAAAAAGTCATTTAAAAAAATGACATGGAAAAAAATATGCCTTTAAGAGGCGTGGGCAGAAGTGACGTTTTGACGTCGCTTCCGCCCAGCAGTGTCATGGAGACGAGTGGGCGCCATCTTAGCCTCACTCATCTCCAGGCACAGGAGGGAGACGGACGCGATCGCCTCCGCCGTTACTGACGGCTCCGGTAAGCGGCGGAGGGCACCAGATCGCAGCGAGAGGGGGGGGCCCTCTCCCGCCACCGATAAAAGTGATCTCGCGGCGAATCTGCCGCAGGGACCACTTTTATCAGAAAGCGGACCACCGCATGAAAACGGGGATACCGGGGTTATGGCATCTAGCTGCTGCCATAACAACGATATCCCCCTTCAAAGTTTGGACGTACATCGCCGTGCGGCGATCCGGAAGTGGTTAATGGCATCCCAGTCTTAGTCCCTGGGTTCAATATTGAGTTGGCCCACCCTTTGCAGATATAACAGCTTCAACTCTTCTGGGAAGGCTGTGCACAAGGTTTAGGAATGTGTCTAGTGTAATGTTTGACCATTCTTCCAGAAGCACATTTTTTAGATCAGGCACTGATGTTGGACAAGAAGACCTGGCTCGCAGTCTCTGCTCTAATTCATCCCAAAGGTGTCCTATCTAGTTGAGGTCAGGACTCTGTGTCAGCCAGTCAAGGTCCTCCACCCCAAACTCACTCATCCATGTCTTTATGGACCTTGCTTTGTGCACTGGTGCGCAGTCATGTTGGAACAGGAAGGGGCCATCCCCAAACTCTTCCCACAAAGTTGGGAGCATGAAATTGTCCAAAATCTCTTGGTATGCTGATGCTTTAAGAGTTCCCTTCACTGGAACTAAGGGGCCAAGCCCAACCCATGAAAAACAACCCCACACCATAATCCCCCACCACCAAATGATTTGGAGGGATTGCCCAATACTTTTGGCAATATAGTGTGGATGAGCGAGTTCAGGGTGGAGGAACTTGACTGGCCTGCACAGAGTCCTGACCTCAACCCAAAAGAACACCTTTGGGATGAATTAGAGCAGAGACTGCGAGCCAGGCCTTCTCATCCAACATCAGTGCCTGACCTCACAAATAGACTTCTGGATGAATGATCAACCATTCCCATAGACACACTCCTAAACCTTGTTGACAGCCTCCCCAGAAGAGTTGAAGCTGTTATAGCTGCAAAGGATGGGCCAACTCAATATTGAACTCTACGGACTAAGGCTGGGATGCAATTAAAGTTCATGTGCGTGTAAAGGCAGGCGTCACAATTCTTTTGACAATATAGTGTATATGCCAAATTAAGCACCAGTAATAGATATACTATCAATTTATCTTATAACATGGTATCAGTAAAGTTCTGATAACCACCAAGATGACAAATATTTCTTTAATTTATGGAAACATGTTTTATACAAATCTGTATTATTAAGGTATTTTCTACATTTTTGTGGAGCACTGCTAAACAAAGGTATTGATGATGACATTGGTTAATGCAGACACAAATATGCTCATATTTATCATAAATGCAGACATTTTCTTCAAGGGCCCAATTACACTTGTACACACATAGCGCATGTTGTAACATACATTGTAAGTTATGTATACTTATTATGGTACATGGCCATTCATTTTTCCAGGTACCCCAGTGTGCATACATGGACAAAAGGAGATGCAGCTAACCTTCTTTTTACATGGAACATATGCAATAATAAGCACATGCATTATCTATTGGTGAGATAGAAACAGGTAAAACAGGTGTATTTTGTTGACGATGACATCTGTCATATTGAGGACCCATAAAAGAATCACCTGACTGTTTGTCCTAAGGCCCCTTTCACACTGGGGCGGTTTGCAGGCGTTATTGCGCTAAAAATAGCGCCTGCAAACCGACCTAAAACTGCCGCTGCTGTTTCTCCAGTGTGAAAGCCCGGGGCTTTTACACTGAAGCGGTGCGCTGGCAGGAGAGAAAAAAACAGCATCTTTGGAGCGGTGAATTCACCACTCCTAAACTGCTCCTGCCCATTGAAATCAATGGGGCAGCGCGGCAATACCGCGGCTGTAGCGGCGCTATGCGAGCAGTTTTAACCCCTTTTCGGCCGCCAGCGGGGGTTAAAATTGCACCGCTAGCAGCCGAATACCGCCGCTAAAACGACGGTAAAGCGGAGCTAAAAATAGCACAGTTTTACCGCCGACGCCCCCACCGCCCCAGTGTGAAAGGGGCCTTAGAGAGACAAAACATGTATAGTGTAACTTCACCTGTGATGTTTTCATTGCATGTCTACCTCTGGATAATATTATTTTATATACGTATAGTCTTTAAAATAAACTCTCTTATAAAGTACACTTATTGGGTCAATAAAACATTTTTTGACATCAAAACATACAGCAAGTCCTTTAATCCCTAGTGATGTTATGACCTTTAAAGCCTTATAAAGCTGCAAATTGAACTTAACATATTACAAATGGACAGCATAAGTGGGGAGGCTTCTAAGTGGAAATAGCTGTGGTAGACAGGGACTTCAGTGCACATAGGCACACAAGTAGCATTAATTATATTGAAGCACTTCCAATATAAGGAGAGGTTCTCCAATATAACAATAGGTTCTCTCTGGCTTAGAGTATTGATCTCTATTATGAGATGTTAGTGCGAGCCAGCAGAGTATCATAATAGCAGCACAAATGCTCTGTCCAGACCTCTGCTCTATTGATTGCACTGCTTATTACCTGTGGTTGTTTACACACATAAACTAAGACAGCTTTCATTATTTTGGTTTGGAAAAGAAATCTCATTCGCTTCGCTTTGCTCCTGCTTACTTTTATAAAGCCTTGTGCTATGATATAAACCGTGTACTGGAAAAGGTATTTTAGTGTTTAAGATTAGATTAAAATATTGGCTTGTTAATTGTTTTGCTTTTGACTCTAATACATTTGACTATGGGCTGTACAAATATAGCCTTATGCCATGGTTTTGAACATAGCCCTGTGAAACAGACGATGATCTCGTTAAAAAAGCAGAAAAGAGAAATGTAGGGTTATCTCTGATAGCAATTTGATACAGTTTGAAAATTTTATCAAATACTTACGATAATTTTCCTTTCCTGGTGCCAATCCATGACAGCATACATATGATAGTATGATGCCATACTGGTGCCAGCAAAACTGAAAATTGTATCAATGACTTCTGGTACTTTTCCTTTCCTGGTGCCAATCCATGGCAGCATACATGGAGTAGGTGGGGCTCCTACCACAAGTATGCTGCCATGTTTGTGCCAGAAAATTGATTGGTGGTTTCTGGCAAAAAACACTGAAATGGGCAACCTTTGCTATTCCCTTATTAGTAAAGTTTGGTTGTCTAGTCATTTCTCAACTTAACTCTGAGAAAAAAAGAAATGTACTGGTTTGGCTAACCCAGGAATTGCATCAATTTTACACATCTACCACAATTCCTGTGAATTGTCAATCTACCTACATGTATTCATAAAGGCTAACATCTGGTCAATAAGTAGATTGTCCAAAAAAAGTTTGACTAGTTTATAGAGAGTAGGGATGTGCTCAGTGTTTAGTACAAAAGTAAGTTGGATCAAACATTGGCTGTTTAGACATCCAAATATCCAAATGTTGAAATTTTAGGGCATTTGACATGGATAAACATGACAGCTTCTGGCTCTCAATGGTTGCTAAGGAAGCAGCGGCTACTTGTACCCCCTGTGTCCTTACCAACTGCTGACATCACCTGGCCCATGCACTTACATGTACGGGAATCCCCGACAATGTAAGCAAATGGACAGGGAATGGAGCGGGTTACATTATTGCCTAAATATGGCCATGGACATATTTGGGCAATCATGTCACCACTATCCCTGCCCCTTTCTTTTGTATAGCTGATGACAGTTCAGTGGTTCCTCAGGATTGGTTGTTCATCAGGCTTTTTTTTTCTTTTTACTGAGACGATGGGGAACATGATTAGTGATAGAATTACAGCAAGAGATATTTTTTTGAATTTTTATATTTTTAATAAAGGACCTAAATGTTTGGTTGTCTTTATTTCAAGGTGATGAGGCTAGTATCTTATTATTGAAGGGGGCTTCCAGATGCCGATAAGCCCCCTCGCCTGCATACCCCTTCAACCATGGGCAAGAGTTGTGGAGGTGAAGCCCTTATCCTCGTCAACATGGGGACAAAGTGCTTTGCATGCTCACTCCCCTCCATCACTTTCTGGCCAGCCAGGCTGCATGCCTGGATTAAGGGTCTAGTATAAATTTTTGGAGGAGCCTTACATTTTTTTGTTTTTGTTTTTTTCATGGAGCCCCCCTAAAATCCTGGGGGACCTTACATATTTTGTTTTTTTGCATTAGGTACCACTTTAAAATCCATTCAAATTGTCTGATATGCATTTTGGGGGCAATTCTATGCTTTTTTTAATTTTTTCGTCATGTAGGATGTGCTACAGCAAAGTGACATTTACAGAGGATAAAAGCCACAGTTTAAATTTCCGGCAATAAAAAATTGTAAAACTTCATTGCCTGCTTCTTTAAAAAAAACATAACAAACAGACAAACCTCTCCAAAATTCTCCCACAATACATAACAGATCTAGGGGTCTGCTGTGTATTTTGGGGGACCTTTGGGGTCTGTGTGCCCTTTTTTTTTAAAGAGAAGCAGGTGGGGAATTAATACTTACAGGAATGTCAGTCTCCCGGTTCACCCGCAGCTTTCGTCAGTTCCTCCCTCTGACCTCATGTCATTACTCTCCCCTGCAGTGGCCAGAGAGAGGAGCCAGTGAGAGCTCTGAGAATACTAAAAGATCAATACTCCTGAAAGTGCTGGTTTCCCAGTGAATCTGTGGGGTATCAGCTCTTTTGATCAGAGTGGTGTTCAGTGGTGAAGACTCTGGTAAAAAGTATCTACTATTTTCTTTAAAACTAAGAGGGGTTTCAACAAAATATTGTCGTCATAGGATAAATAAGTAAACTTTGCATATGGTGGTTTCTGCATCATAAAGCCTAACTCCAGACAATTTTTAAAGTTTTTGATGGGTTTAAATTATTTGTCAGGCTGTTCTTTCTGTTTCGTGAGCCTACTGGGGAGATTTTCCCTCACTTCCTGTTTCTCTAATAATAGGGGTTGCAGCTCCCACCAAGATGGTGAGGCTTAGACAGCAACAGAATATACTGTAAATGTGTCTATTAGAAATATGTTATTTGTTTCTGTCCTTGTGGGAGAGGAGAAATCGGCCCAGTATAAGCACAGCTGCCAATTTCACACAGGCTATAATCCTTTCCTGGCCTACAAAATTAATTAAAAAGCCCATGTTCACTTTACTGTTTTTTTTAAATAATTTTTACAGATCATAAGTAAGACCTCATCTGGAATATGCAGTTCAGTTTTGGGCACCAGTTCACAAAAAGGATATTGGGGAACTGGAGAAAGTGAAGAGAAGGGCAACCAAACCGATTTTAGCTTTGAGGAAAGATTAGAGGAACTGAATTTACTCTCCCTTGAGAAAAAAAGGAGATTAAGGGGGGATATGATTGACATGTATAAATACATAAGTGTTCCATATAGTGAACTTGGTGTTGCTCACTTTAAGGTTATCACAGAGGACAAGAGGACACTCTTTATGTCTGGTGTAAAAGAGATTTAATCTTCAAATACAGAAAGGTTTCTTCACAGTAAGAGCTGTGAAAATGTGGAATAGACTCCCTGAAGAACTGGTTCTGTCCAGCTCAATAGATTGCTTTAAAAAGGCCTGGATTCTTTCCTAAATGTAAATAATATACAGTGGATATAAAAAGTTTACACACCCCTGTTAAAATGTCAGGTTTCTGTGATGTAAAAAAATGAGACAAAGATAAATAATTTCAGAACATTTTCCACCTTTAACCACTTTCTGACCGTCTCCTCTAGATATACGTCGGCAGAATGGCACGGCTGCGCAAAGTAACGTACCTGTACGTTACTTTGAATTTGCCGCCGTGCGCCTGCCGCGAGCTCCGTGAGTCGGGTCGCGGGTCCCGCGGACTCGATCGCCGCGGGGATACCCGCGATCACCTCACAGAGAGGACGAATGGGGAGATACTGATGTAAACAGCATCTTCCCGTTCTGCCTAGTGACAGTGTCACTGATCTCTGCTCCCTGTCATCGGGAGCAGAGATCAGTGGCGTGTCACACACAGTCCATCCCCCCTACAGTTAAAACACATCCCTAGTACTGACTTAACCCCTCCCCGCCCCCTAGTGGTTAACCCCTTCACTGCCAGTGTCATTTACACAGGAATCAGTGCATTTTTATAGCCTGGATTGCTGTATAAATCACAATGGTCCCAAAAATATGTCAAAAATGTTCGACATGTCCACCATAATGTCACAGTCACAATAAAAATCGCTGATCGCCACCATTACTAGTAAAAAAAAATTATTAATAAAAATGCCAAAAAAAATCCCCTATTTTGTAAAAGCTATAACTTTTGCGCAAACCAATCAATAAACGCTTATCGTGATTTTTTTTACCAAAAATATGTAGAAGTATACATATTGGCCTAAACTGAGGGAAAAACGTTTTTTATATATTTTTGGGGGATATTCATTATAGCAAAATATAAAAAATAATGCGTTTTTTTTTTCGAAATCGTCGCCCTTATTTTGTTTATAGCGCAAAAAATAAAAATCGCAGAGGTGATCAAATACCACCAAAAGAAAGCTCTGTTTGTGGGGAAAAAAGGATGTCAATTTTGTTTAGGAGCCACATCGCACGACCGCGCACTTGTCAGTTAAAGTGACGCAGTGCCGAATCGCAAAAAACGCACTGGTCAGGAAGGGGGTAAATCCTTCCGGGGCTGAAGTGGTTAATGGGACCTATAAGCTGTACAACTCAGTTGAAAAACAAACAGAAATCTTTTAGGTGGAGGGAAGTAAAAATAAAAAACTAAAATAACATGGTTGCATAAGTGTGCACACCCTTGAACTAATACTTTGCTGAAGCCCCTTTTGATTCTATTACAACACCCAGTCTTTTTTGGGTATACATCAATCAGCTTGGCACATATTGACTTGGCAATATTTGCCCACTCTTCTTTGCAAAAACAATCCAAATCTGCCAGATTGTGAGGGCATCTCCTGTGCACAGCCCTCTTCAGATAACCCCACATAATTTTAATCAAATTCAGGTCTGGGCTCTGGCTGGGTCATTCCAAAACTTTAATCTTCTTATGGTGAAGCCATTCCTTTGTTGATTTGGATGTATGCTTTGGGTCGTTGTAATGCTGAAAGATGAAGTTCCTTCTTATGTTCAGCTTTTTAGCAGAAGCCTGAAGGTTTTGTACCAATACTGACTGGTATTTGGATTTGGAACTGTTTATAATTCCCTCGACTGAGGCCCCTGTTTCAGCTGAAGAAAAACAACCCCAAAGCATGATGCTGCCACCACCATGCTTCACGGTGGGTGTGGTGTTCTTTTGGTGATGTGCTGTGTTGTATTATATATAATATAATATATATCATAACACATTTTTCCCACATGTTTTTGGTAAACTTCAGATGTGTTTTTGCAAAAGCTGGGCTTGGATGCTTCTGTCTTCCCACGCTACGCCATAGCTCAGACATATGAAGAATATGGGAGATTGTTGTCATATGTACCTCACAGCCAGTACTTGCCAGATATTCCTACAGCTCCTTTAATGTTGCTGTGGGCCTCTTGGCAGCCTCCCTGACTAGTTTTCTTCAATTTTGGAGGGACATCCAGTTCTTGGTAATGTCACTACTGTGCCATATTTTCTCCACTTGATGATGAATGTCTTCACTGTGTTCCATGGTATAACTAATGGCTTGGAAATTCTTTTGTACCCTTCTCCTGACTGATACCTTTTAACAATGAGATCCCTCTGATGCTTTGGAAGCTCTGTGGACCATGGCTTTTGCTGTAGGATGCGACTAAGAAAATATCAGGAAAGACCTACTAGAACAGCTGAACTTTATTTGGGGTTAATCAGAGGCACTTTAAATTATGGCAGGTGTGTACTGACTACTATTTAACATGAGCTTGAATGTGATTGTTTTATTCTGAACACAGCTACATCCCTAGTTATAAGAGGGTGTGCACACTTATGCAACCACATTATTTTAGTTTATTATTTTTGCTTCCCAACACTAAAAGATTTCAGTTTGTTTTTCAATTGAGTTGTACAGTTTATACGTCACATTAAAGATGGGAAAAGTTCTGAAATGATTTATCTTTGCCTCACTTGTTTACATCACAAAAACCTGACATTTTAACAGGGGCGTGTAGACTTTTTATATCCACTGTATTAACATTTATAGGTAAAGTTGATCCAGGCAAATTGTATCATGCTTTGCTGGGTTTTTTTGCCTTTCTCTGTATAAACTGGGTATAGAATTGCGCTTACAAGATTGTATGATTCCCCCCCCCCCCCCCTTTTTATTGGTTGAACTTGATGTGTCTTTTTTTTTAACCAGACTAACTACCGTATTTATTGGCATATAACACGCACAGGCGTATAACACGCACATTAATTTTAAGATGGAAGTTTCAGGAAAAAAACTTAAATTTTAAATAAGGAACTTTGAAGCAAAATAAGGGTCAGTGCCCATCTGCAGCTTCACCATTGCCATCAATGCAGCCTGATTAATGCCCACCTGCAGCCTCACAAGTGCCATCAATGCAGCCTTATTAGTCCACATCAATGCAGCCTCACTATTGCCATCAATGCAGCAGCCTCACCATTGCCATCAATGCAGCAGCCTCGCCATTGCCATAAATGCAGCAGCCTCGCCATTGCCATCTATTGACTTCCTATTACAGAGGCCACCAAGTAAACAGGAGATTCTCACTGTCTGTAATTTGACGGCACTCGTTCCGCCCCCCCCTCGTTGCCTCCGAGGCAGCTGAAATTGAAGTATTGGCATATAACACGCACACGCTATTTGCACCCGATTTTCATGGTGAAAAAGTGAGTGTTATACGCCAATAAATACAGTATGTAAATAGACAACTAAAGCTTCCTAAAAATCAAAAATCTTTCTCTTGCTGTAATACACACTTTTTCTCAGGCACTGTCCCCCACAGTGTCAATCTTCTTCCAGGTTTACTGACCCACCACCTCATAGCACCCACTTCCTGAGGTGAAGAGTGTCATGGACCT
Source organism: Lithobates clamitans (assembly GCA_037952925.1). Taxonomy (NCBI): domain Eukaryota; kingdom Metazoa; phylum Chordata; class Amphibia; order Anura; family Ranidae; genus Lithobates; species Lithobates clamitans. The sequence continues at coordinate 810,547 of JBBGZY010001693.1, read as the reverse complement.
GCCCCCTGAAGGCCTGAAGGTATCGTCACCACAGCACCCTGCAGTCACAATATTATGATACATAGAGCTGTGCTGGTGTCATCACATCTGCATCTACTCTTTGCAACACTGAAGACTGTCCAGACCTCAGGAGAGGGGATGGAAGGACCAGGTGTTGGAAGTGGAGAAGGTGGAGTTGAGATTTAAATACTCTGTGATTGGTTATTGAAGTGTAATTTCCTGCTTTCTTCTATGGGACATTGGAGTACACATATCTTTCTCAAGTGGCTTAATCTAAGGATCACCCTTCTGACAGAAAGAATTTCTTAGTGATATGAGAACTGGCTTGCTCTGTCCTTACCCTGGAAGAGCAGAAATCCATTATACTTGCTGTATTACCGAACACCAGCAGTCATTACCTACTGATGATCGCAGATTGTCTTACATCTCTATTGCTTTGGCAGTTGGAAGTTTTTGAAATGTGCATAACAATTCCTCACTTTTATGTTTCTGACTCTGTGCAGTTATTTTATTTTTTGTAACTTTATCAGTGAATAGGGCTGTCATGTAAGTTTGACATACTCTTTGTACATGCAGGCGGTTCTTTGCTTTTATTTTTTTAGTTCACCAGAAAATAACATGGCAGCTTTTGTTGTGGAAAAACTTCAATATTTGTTTAATAGCTTAGCATTTCAGCTGATTTCACTACATACATACATTTTCACTACAAAAAAAATCCCATTCAATCTTCACAGTCCAAATGTTCTTCCTGGATAAAAGCTACAAACTTATTTGTATTATATTGCCTTTTTTTTCTTTCTCAATGGTAGAGGCACATTTTAAGACATACAGAATCAAACCCCTCACATTTTGTAAATATTTTATTATATCTTTTCACTGAAGAGATGACACTTTGCTACAATAGTGAGTGTACAGCTTGTATAATAGTGTAAATTTGCTGTCCACTTAAAATAACTCAACACACAGCCATTAATGTCTAAACTGTTGGCAACAAAAGTGAGTACACCCTTAAGTGAAAATGTCCACATTGGGCCCAGTTAGCCATTTACCCTCCTCCGGTGTCATGTGACTTGTTAGTGTTAAAAGGTCTCAGGTGTGAATGGGGAGTAGGTCTGTTAAATTTGGTGTTATCGCTCTCACTCTCTCATACACTGGAAGTTCAACATGGCACCTCATGGCAAAGAACTCTCTGAGGATCTGAAAAAAGAATTGTTGCTCTACATAAAGATGGCCTAGGCCAGTGATGGCAAACCTTGGCACCCCACATGTTTTGGAACTCCATTTCCTATGATGCTTAACTACAGTGCAGAGTGCATGAGCATCGTGGGACATGTAGTTCTAAAACATCTGGGGTGCCAAGGTTCGCCATCACTGGCCTAGGCTATAAGAAGATTACCAAGACCCTGAAACTGAGCTGCAGCATGGTGGCAAAGACCATAAAGTGGTTTAATAGGACAAGTTCCACTCAGAACAGGCACCGCCATGGTCGGCCAAAGAAGTTGAGTGCACGTGCTCAACATTATATCCAGAGGTTGTCTTTGGAAAATAGAAGTATGAGTGCTGCCAGCATTGCTGCAGAGGTTGAATGGGTGGGGGGTCAGGCTGTCCGTGCTCAGACAATACGCTGCACACTGCATCAAATAGGTCTTCATGGTTGTCTTCCCAGAAGGAAGCCTCTTCTAAAGATGATGCACAAGAAAGCCCGCAAACAGTTTGCTAAAGACAAGCAGACTAAGGATATGGATTACTGGAACCATGTCCTGTGGTCTGATGAGACCAAGATAAACTTATTTGGTTCAGAGGGTGTTAAGCGTGTGTGGCGGCAACCAGGTTAGGAGTACAAAGACAAGTGTGTCTTGCCCACAGTCAAGCATGGTGGTGGGAGTTACATGGTCTGGGGCTGCATGAGTGCTGCTGGCACTGGGGAGCTACAGTTCATTGAGGGAACCATGAATGCCAGCATGTACTGTGACATACTGAAGCAGAGCATGATCCCCTCCCTTTGGAGACTGGGCTGCAGGGCAGTATTCCAACATGATATTGACCCCAAACACACCTCCAGGACGACCACCACCTTGCTAAAGAAGCTAAGGGTAAAGGTGATGGACTGGCCAAGCATGTCTCCAGACCTAAACCCTATTGAGCATCTGTGGGGCATCCTTAAACGGAAGGTGGAGGATCGCAAGGTCTCTAACATCCACCAGGTCCGTGATGTCGTCATGGAGGAGTGGAAGAAGTCTCCAGTGGCAACCTGTGAAGCTCTGGTGAACTCCATGCTCAAGAGGGTTAAGGCAGTGGTGGAAAATAATGGAGGCCACACAAAATATTGACACTTTGGTCCCAATTTGGACATTTTCACTTTGGGGTGTACTCACTTTTGTTGCCAGCGGTTTAGACATTAATGGCTGTGTGTTGAGTTATTTTTAGGGGACAGAAAAGGTACACTGTTATACAAGCTGTACACTCACTACTTTACATTGTAGCAAAGTGTCATTTCTTCAGTTTTATCACATGAAAAGATATAATAAAATATTTACAAAAATGTGAGTGGTGTACTCATTTTTGTGAGATACTGTATTTATACTGTTTGTGTATGTATGTATATATATATATATATATATATATATATATATATATATATATACATACACACACACACACACACACACATATACTGTTAAAGATTGAAGTCGTGTTGACAGTAATATGCTGGCCATCTTTCAGACACTTTTATACATTATAAAATGTCAATCCTGGTATATGCATACAGCAAAGATTTTACCAGATCACAGAAAAGTAATTTGGAATGGTGTGCATGTGTGTACATAATATAGACATATGTATGTGCACATTTTTAATTTTTTTTAGCATATACATTTTTAGTGTGTTAAGTAGTAATACAGATCATACATTATACACAGTCTTCAACATAATGTTGCCTGTGTTACAAAATGTAGATATTCGTTATATATGAAATCAAGTAAGCAGTTTGGTTGAAGTACATACATGTATTTTCTTTTCTGCAGTTGATTCCAACTCCTCCTCCAAATGTGCTACAGTTTAATTCTATTAACTTATACCTGCAGCTTCAATTTCATTCGCCCCGCTATTCTTTTTTTATCTATTCAAGGTCTTTATTTGCTCAGAATAAATATATCTTGAAATTGTTCGGCTTTTGCTGACATAGCTAGATCACTGCTCTAGGTTTTATAATAGAGTAAAGCACAGACTGAGTTTTCCAATACGTGTTCATAAAGTTACTGGATTGCCCTGTATTAAAATACATTTATATTAGCATCAATGACTGCTTCCTGGGCTCTGTATGCGAATACTATTAGAACGATAGGGGATCAAATGCTTTAAGCAGAATATTAACTTTCAACCAGCAGCAAGCAATCTCCTAGACTATAACAAGCCACTACCGAATGCTCAATTACTTTGTTCGTTTTTTTCCATATCAAAGTGACAGCAAAAAAACATTTATTGTAAAGGGCCATGCTCAGAGGGAAAAAAAAAATATTTTCAATCTATTCTTACAATGTCTTTTTAATATTCATCATACGTAAATATCAAAGTCAAATATTTAGTGGCACATGCCTTTGAGCTCCAAATGGCCTTGCCTGTTTGAATTTTGTGTAGGTCTAAATAATATAGGAGAAAATCAATGAAGCATTTTGTTGTATAATAAATAGTAATCCTTAATTCTGGAATTATTACCCAGAATTGGTAAATGAATCCAGTTATGTATTTTGGCAGTGACCAAGTTTCTTTTTTGTACAGATAAAATCTTTAAAGATATATACTAAGGTTAGACTACAATACATGAGATCCGAGGTTCCAAACTGTCTTGTAAGTGTTACAAAGGAATATGTTTAAAGGGCTAAAATAACGACAGATGTTTGAAGTTCCAGAAAATGGAAGCAGTGCAGTTGTTAACGTTCACCAGATAAAAGAAATGGATGGTTATCTAGGGGAAGAAATGTTGTATAATGATGCTGTACCTATCACCTTTAAGAGTTAGATGGGAGTTCCTGCCTTACAGCATCTTACAATTTGTCACTGTGTTATGAACTGTTTTATGAAGTCATTGGCTTCAGTTTCAGTTCAAATAGTTTGTTCAAGCTAAGGTGGCCCAAATTAACCATTTCCCTCATTAACATGTGCAGCCGCTGGGTGTGCTGTATAAACTGTATGTAACTGAGGCTGCATACAGTATAGATCAGTACACTGTATGCAGAGTACAAAATGAGAGCTTCCAGTCTCACACCCAGAACAAAATAGCTTCATCCTGAGCAGCACTCATCCATTCATATGCAGCTTTGTAGAAGATTGTGACATCATCAGCCCACCTCTTTGACTCAGCCAAATAGAGGAAGCTTTGCATTCATATATTATAAAATACAGAGCTGCCTATGAATGGCTGAGGGCTGCTCAGACCTATGCTATTTTGATTCAGGTGTGAGACAAGAAGGGCTCGTCACACACCCAGAACACAGTGCTGTATACTATATGTAGCCTCTTTTATATACAGTTTATACAGCACACCCAGCAACTGCACATGTTAATGAGGAAAATAGTTAATTTGGGCCACCTTGGCCCAAACAAACTATTTACGCTGAAGCTAAAGCTGGAGATCAGATTTAATAAGAAATGTATGAGGATAAAAATGGGGGTGTGCCATACTAAACCTATTTTTAAAAGCATACTCTTGGCTCAGTAATTATAAAAAAAGAGGAAATATTGGACATCAACACCACTCAGAGATTGTCTCCAACCAAGACTGTATCTATCTAATTACTCTCTAATATATTTATATTTTTACCAGTGGTGGACACTTGCCTGCATATGAGAGGAGAGTTCAAATATATTATATGTATGTCTGGATTGTGCCAAAAGTTTGTATAATTTAATAATAAAGTGTCACTAAACCATCATAAAAAAACTATCAATAAATGCTGTATTCCATGCTGTTTATATTCACTCAGTCACTATGAACCTGGTTGATCCTGCTGCTCTCTATCTCCCCCTTCTGTCCATGTCCCCAAGCCATGCTAGGGATTTTGCAGCTGTGGTGGGAACTCTGCACATGCTCAGTTTTCAATGAGCTTTCTATGTTGAGCATTTCCTCCCTATCATATCTAAGCAGCCTATGTGACTATAGAGTCACACATTTGGGCTAGAGAGGCGTGACACAGACTGTGACTGGCAGAAATCCGCCCACACCATGTTATTGCCAAAAAAAACAATAAAGATTTGATTTCAAATATATATATATATATATATATATATATATATATATATATAACAATTTAAAAATTTAAAACAGTTTATTGATATCAATTATTTATCTTTACTCTGTATTCTAAAGACTTTTTAATTTTTTTTAAGTTTGAATATGTGACTAGTAGCAGAGGACTAGAATTTCCTCCTGCTTATGTTTCCTTGCAGACACAGTGGGAAGGATCTGGGTCCTGTGACATAATTACAGTGTCATCGTCCATATAAAGAAATAGAAGGGCAATGTAAATTAAACCGGTATCATTTTAAATTTACCACATAGTGAATTGCTAACCTGAAACTTCAGACTTTTTGGACTGCATTTGTTTAACCCATCCATGTTTATTCAGGTGTGTGACTCTGCAGGTAATAAAACCAGAATCAGAATAACAATCCTGGATCCTGCATCTTAAAGATTCAGGGATGATACTTGATTTTTTTTTAATTTCAGATTATCTATCAATGTTGATATTTCCCTGTTGAGATTAGCCAGCTCCACAGTTCATACAATCTTTTTGCTGTATGCACAGTTGCCAATGGCTTTGAGAGCCAAATATGAAAAAGTATAAAGAAAATGTGACACACGTGTCATGCATATTATTAGTAAAAGATGATCAGCACATATTTCTTTGGTAATTTGAATAAACAGCTGGTTTGTGCTTTCTTAAGTGCTTTCATAATCTTGATATTTTACAACCACTTCAAGTCATCGGTATTTTTGCATGCATATGATTGTAGTCAGCATATCTTCACCTCATTCACTAGGCTAAGAAAAATTCCTCTGCAAAGTGAAAATTCACTTTCAAATGAACAGCCTATTTGCCTTTAGTAAATAAACCCAAAAAGTGTTTCTCTACGCTCTACGAGGATACATTTTTTAACCACTTCCGGACCAGCCGCCGCAGTTTTACTGCGGCAGGTTGGCTCGGCTGGGCAAATCGACATTACCTTAGGGCGGCCATGCCAATCGGATTCGCTTCAGAATCGATCAGTCTCCAGGCCAATGATTTCTGGCCTGGACCTGCTGATTGGTCCTGACGAATTAAATCCTCCCCTGCCTGTGTAAGTGTAAACACAGACAGGGAAGTGATGTCATCTCCCTCTCTGGAAATCTTTTCCGTTGCAGAGAGAGGAGAGAGGACATCCAAACGTGAGTTTCACCAACACTACACTGACACAGAACACATAGGCACATATTTCACCCCCCCCAGTTAACCCCTTTACTCCCTGTCACTGTGTCTCCCAGTGCAGTGTTCATATTTTTCTTTGATCACTGTACTGGTGTAATTTGTGACACTAATCAGCGTTCAGGGACTTAGTAGTAGCCCCAGATATGTCTAGGGACCCCCTAAACCCCCTAATAAAGGTTTACCACTTGATCACCCCCTGTCACCAGTGATCACCGTATTAGAGTCACGGGCGACGCTGGTTAGCTAGTTACTTTTTTTATAGCATCAGGGCACCCGCCGTATATTACCTAATAAAAGGTTTAACCCCCTGATCACCCAGCGGGTGATATCAGTTAGGTTTTAGCATCAATTAGGGTCTGCGTCACCCCAGGCAGCGTCAGATTAGTGCCAGTAGTGCTAACACCCACGCACGCACCATACACCTCACTTAGTAGTATAGTGTCTGAGCAGATCAATATCTGATCTGATCAGATCTATACTAGCGTCCCCAGTAGTTTAGGGTTCCCAAAAACGCATTGTTAGCGGGATCAGCCCAGATACCTGCTAGCACCTGCATTTAGGCCCTTCCGCCCAGCCCAGCCCACCCAAGTGCAGTATCAATCGATCACTGTCACAAAACACTAAACACATAACTGCAGCATTCACAGAGTCAGGCCTGATTCCTGCGAATGCTAACAGTTTTTTTGGTAGCGTTTGAAGTAGTAGCTGACAGTCAGGTGCTCTTTTTTCTGTGAGTCTCACTAGTGTACCAGTAAATTTAGAGGCCCACATGTCCAATCGAAGGTATGCTAGTGAGGCCTATACGTTTCCGAGCCTGACAGATGAGAGTGAAGAGGAAGTCACCCATCTGTCTGATTCTGGCTCAGAATACGAACCGGTAGACAGCAGCGGCACCAGTGTTAATTTAGTTGACTAAAATGTACTGGAGATTTAGTTGACTAAATACGACTAAAACTAAAACAATTGCAGAAGACTAAAATGGGACTAAAACAAAAATGCCATTTTAGTCCTAAGACTAAAATGAACACTGCAACGCACCCTGACAGATAGCTCTGATGACGGAGTAGTGGTCCCTGCCAAGGTCAGGTGTACCCAACCCCGTTCTTCTGCTGTTGTTGAGGTGCAAGAACCACATGGCTCTCGTATGGAGCAGAGAACCAGTACAAGTGCAGCTCATTCTTCTGGTGAACTGGCAAGCAGCAGCGGCCTAGTACATCCTGATCATACATCCAGCACTGCAGTAACACTTGGTGATGTGGCGAGTCCCATAAGTGCAGTTCAAGCTGGTGAGGTGGCTAGCACAACTAGTGTTCCGCAGCCACCAAGAAGACAAAGACAGGCATGTCGAGCCCATAGTGCCCTTCCTGCTGCATTTGCCAATCCAAATTGGGAGCCCACCATTTCTGCAGCACCTATACTTCCCCCCATTCACTGGCCAACCCAGAATTCAGGTGGAAACTGTTGATTTTACGTCACTTAATTTTTATTCGCTGTTTTTCACGGATGATCTGTGTAGATCTGTTGTGGACCAAAGCAATTTGTTTGCTGGTCAATTCATTGCCGCTAATCCCCAGTTGCCCCTTGCCAGAGATTGGAGACCTATTATGGTCTCCAAATTTAAGACCTTCCTGGGCCTATCCATCCTCATGGGCGTAGTTTAAAAAAGTGAGTTGCGGTCTAATTGGTCCACTGATCCAATTCACCATATGCCCGTATTCTCTGCCTCCATGACCAGGCCACAATACGAGCAGATCTTGCGGTTCATGCATTTCAATAACAATGAACTCTCTGGTCCCCGGGGTGACCCTGGATACGATCAGCTCCACAAAGTTTGGCCTCTCCTAAACCACTTCAACCAGCAGTTTGCAGCCTTGTTTACTCCCAATGCCACTTTTTAGTCACCTTTTTGATTGTGGAATTGGTGCATGTGGCACCGTGCAATCTAATCGCCAGGGCTTCCTCCAACAGCTTGTAGAATCCCGACTTAGACAGGGGAGAGAGCCTGCTTGAAATGTAATAATATGTTAGCAGTGAAGTGAAGGGATACACGATTTTCGTTCTGTCCTCCCTTCATGCAGATACGACAGTCCAAATTCCTACTGCGGCTGGTGTGGAGAAACCCTTCTCTGTCCACGATTACAACCTTAACATGAGAGAGGTGGACCTCAACGACCAGTTGTTGGCACCGTACCTAATTGCTCATAAGGCCAGATGCTGGTATAAAAAAGTGTCAGTACAAATTATTCCAATTGGCTCTGCTGAATGCTGTTGTGCTATACAAAGCTTCAGGATGAACTGAATCCTTCCTAAAATTCCAGGAAGAGATCATCACAGCCCTTCTGTTTCCAGACACTAGTGGAGTATTAGCGTAGGGTACAGCATTGCACAGTCCTAGGGCACACTTACACAGGGTCTCAAAAGATGAGATGGCCATCACATTTTGAGAGATCCTAATCTGGAACATTTACAGTTACAGATTACAGTTTATAAAAATGCAAAAAAAAAAAACACATAAAAAAACCACAAAAACTAAAAAAACTAAAATGAGTTGTTTTTATTTTTTTTTCTCTCTCTTATGTTCGCTTTCTATTGTCCGCTCTATTGTGCACTCTCTATTGTTCTATATCTATTGTTCTCTCTCTATTGTTACTGTATTTTAGAACTGTAATGTTTTATTTCTACTTACTGTTGTACTGTAATGTTACTTTGTTTATTGTTAACAATCATTTGCTTAGCAGGTACACAATTCAGCTGCAGCACGGTTTTATTTATTCTGACAGCAACAGCGTTTGCTCCCACGATATGTAAAGCCGTGACTCCAGCGCTTTAGAAGGTGATTTCACCACCACAGTTAAAAAAAAAGAGCATATATGCCAAAGCATGGGGGCAGGACTGGAGGGTCAATTGGCTCCTAACATTAGGGGCGGATTGCCCCCATGCTTTGGCATATATTTTTTAGGCACAGGTTGAGATAAAAAAATAAGTTGTTTTATTGAGTTAATATTTTATTGTTACCATTGTTTGCTTTTCAGTTACGCCATTCAGCTGCAGCACTGATTTGTTCATCTTGACAGCAACAGCATTTGCTTTCATGATACGTAAATCAGCGACTCCAGCGCTGTAGGAGGTGATTTCACCACCGCAGTTAAAAAAAACGGTGCATACATTTTTAAAAGCCTTTAAAATCCTTTATAGGTTACCACTTTAGATTTACAGAGGAGGTCGACTGCTAAAATACTCAACATGCCTCTCAGCAAATAGCTTGGGGTGTCTACTTTCCAAAATGAGGTAATTTGGGGGGGATTTGTGCTATCTGGGCATTTCATGGCCTCCGAAACTGTGATAGGCAGTGAGAAGTGAAATAAAAAATTTACGCCCTTAGAAAGCCTGAAGGCGGTGATTGGTTTTCGGGTTTCTGTAAGCAGTTAGACTACAAAAAAGCCCCACACATGTGGTATACCCATACTCAGGAGAAGCCGCAGAATGTATTTTGGGGTGTAATTCCACATATAACCATGCCATGTTTGAACAATATATCATTTAGTGACAACTTTGTGTTAAAATAAATAAAAATAAAAAATTAATTTTCCCAACACTTGTGGCAAAATATAAAATATTGTATGGATGGACTCACCATGCCTCTCAGCAAATATCTTGAAGTGTCTTGTTTCCAAAATTGGGTCATTTTGGGGGTTTTGTGCTATCTTGACATTGCATGGCCTCCGAAACTGTGATAGGTAGTGAGGAAGGGAAATCACCATTTTACTCCCTTAGAAAGCCTGAAGGTGGTGATTGGTTTTCGGGGTCCTGTACACAGCTAGTCTCCCGAAAAGTCTCACACATGTGGTATCCCCATACTCAGGAGAAGCAGCAGAATGTATTTTGGGGTGTAATTTCACATATGCCCATGGCAAGTTTGAGCAATATATCATTTAGTGACAACTTTGTGCAAAAAAAAAAAAAAAGAAGTTTCCCGCAACTTGTAGCAAAATATAAAATATTCCATGGACTCAACATGCCTCTCAGTAAATAGCTTGGGGTGTCTACTTTCCAAAATGAGGTCATTTGGGGGGGGGGGGGGTTGTGGTATCTTAGCATTTTATTGCCTTTGAAACTGTGATTGGTAGTGAGGAGTGAAATTAAATTATTACGCGGCTAGGCTCCAAAAAAGTCTTACACATGTGGTATCCCCTTACTCAGGAGAAGCAGCAGAATGTATTTTGGGGTGTAATTCCGCATATAACAATGGCATGTGCGAGCAATATATCATTTAGTGGCAACTTTGTGTATTTTTTTTTTGTCATTTTTCTATCACCTGTGACAAAAAATTAAATATTCAATGGGCTCAACATGCCTCTCGGCAATTTCCTTGGGGTGTATACTCAGGTCATTTGGGGGGAGGGGTTTGTACTGCCCTGCCATTTTATCACCTCAAGAAATAAGATAGGCAGTCATAAACTAAAAGCTGCATAAAATTTCAGAAAATGTACCCTAGTTTGTAGACGCTATAACTTTTGCGCAAGCTAATAAATATACGCTTATTGACATTTTTTTTACCAAAGACATGTGGCTGAATACATTTTGGCCTAAAAATATGACTAAAATTGAGTTAATTGTATTTGTTTTATAACAAAAATTAGAAAATGTATTTTTTTTTCTAAATTTTCGGTCTTTTTCCATTTATAACGCAAAAAATAAAAATCGCAGAGGCAATCAATTACCATCAAAAGAAAGCTCTATTTGTGTAGAAGAAAGGACGCAAATTTTGTTTTGTACAGCATTGTATTATTGCGCAATTACGAGTTAAAGCAGCGCAGTGCCAAATTGTAAAAAGTGCTCTGGTCATTGAGCAGCCAAATCTTCCGGGGCTGAAGTGGTTAAAGATAGTATATGCCTTAAAGGTCTAAAGGCTGATTTTTCACCTGAAAGGGATATGTTACAATACACATACTGTATGTCATAAAGCATGCATGCTCTAATAAATACAACCATCTCTGTTTAGTGATTCCAATCACAAATGCTTCATAATTTACTAATGTCATGAGAATAGCATAAGAACTACATCAATCGATTCGAAGATTAGTGAATCAAAGAGTTTCCTTGGGAATTAGATTAAATAGTCTATGGGAGGTCAGCTCTTAGCTGTGTAGTGATCTTGAAATGACCCCTTATGTCTCTTTTTTTGCTGAGGATTAGTATCTTCCTGGATAACCAAGTTTTGAATGCCCTTATTTAAACAATATGCACTCCAGTCCCTAGACAATTGTCATGAGAAGTCTTTTTTTAGTATCCTAATACTGAAATACATGAAAATATAATTTTACCAGTGGCCCTCTGAAAATGCTGCCTTGAAGTATTGATGGTAGGTATATGGTAATCAGCTTTTATCAGAAGTGTTCTTTACATATTTTTTCACCATGTCAACTAAAAAACAAAAGTACATTAATCATGTATGTGAATGAACACCACTCTACAAATAACTAACCATAGTGGACTATTTGACCCGGGAAGCATTGTTGCTGTTCTGTGGTAGTGAAGCACAAGCTTCATGTTTAAAAACCAAACTTCATGGGAAATGAGAATAGAGATGCGCATGGATTGGTTTGCCTATGGCAAATAGGCTGTTCAGTTTTAAAGGGAATATTCTCTTATGTCATAGACTTGGGGCTGCAGGAGAACCATTGCCTGGAGAACTCTGTGTTTTACTGTGTTTCCAAGTTATCTAGAAGGAGCTGGTCACTAGTTGACTTTTATGCCCATCCAGACGTTCATCTAACCTGGGCACTCCATCAGCGCTTCCCCGGGTCCTAACCACATTCGCATGGAACTGTAAAGTGGCTAGGGACAGTAGGAATACCTGCTAACTTTACTAAGAGTTGCTTCGAACGTCCATTGTCCAGCCATGTCATTCTTTTGGGACTATGTTCTCCTTTTGGTGGGACATGGGCCAGAATGGTTACTGAGAGGGAGCTTGCTTGGGAACCTCGAAATTTCAGAGTTATATCTCACCAGAGTTTGGTAATCATGGCTATGGAACTGTTACCTGGTTTGGATCATATTTTTGGGGGGTCCAGGGCTTTCAAATGGTATCTCGGGATTGCCACCGCTCCCTCGTGATCACCATAAAAGAACTATCATTGTAACATATGGCTTTCTATGTATAATGTATTGTACTGTCTTAGGTGGGCATTGTCTGTGATAATATGATTAGCTCTTATCTGATGGTGATATGTATAAATTCATTGTGTTTCTCTAATAAAGCAGTTATTCGCATTTACTCTAAAAACTGGTCCTTTGGGGTAGCTACAGCTATAGTCACTTGTCTCTTGTCCCAGAGCTTGGAAAGCAGCTTCTTGGCAGAGATACCTAGTTGGGGTGTCTGGAGTCCTTCACACCTAGAGTACCCAATCACACGCAAGGTTAATAAAAAAAAACAGTATATTTGCTAGTACATACAGTAATTGGATGATGAACATCATCAGAACTTTACCTCATCCACTAAGCTGAAACTTCTATTGCAGTTTATTTGCCTTTTAGTAAATCAGCTTCATGGTGTTTCAGCAGCAATTTAAGAATAAATATAGATTAAACATCTAAACTGTAACATTGAGAAGGTGCCAGCCACTGATGTTTAAACATGGAGGTCAAAAGCAAAAGCTTTGCAATGCATCAGTTTAATTTTGCATTTTTGTTTAATGTGTGGTGGAAATCTGGACCTTAGAATGTACTGGGTTGACAAAAGGAATGTGAATTGAATGCAGCAATTTTGTTACATGTGTGCTCCATCATCGCCGAAAATAAGTAGTAAAATTGCAAGAACCACAAACACCTGCTAACCTAGATTTACATTGCACCAAAGCCTAAAGATCCATGTCATATAAGTGCTCTTTTAGTGATAGAGAAAACTGCACCAATTACAAAGTAGTTATTTTTTGTTGCTAGGAAAATCCACTGTAATAAAAGAAAGAACTGTGACACGTTTCAAGCATTGGTTGCTTTGCCACTAGGAGATCACTTCAATACCGGGCCTATTCTGGCACTTCTCTCCTTCATGTAAAAATCATAATTTTTTTGCTAGAAAATTACTCAGAACCCCCAAACATTATATATGTTTTTTTTTAGCAGACATCCTAGGGAATAAAATGGCGGTCATTGCAACTTTTTATCTCACACAGTATTTGTGCAATAATTTTTCAAACACCTTTTTTTTGGAAAAAAAAAAACGGTTTCATGAATTAAAAAAATAACAAAACAGTAAAGTTAGCCCAATTTTTTTGTATAATGTGAAAGATGATGTTATGCCGAGTAAATAGATACCTAACATGTCATGCTTTAAAATTGCGCACAATCATGGAATGGCGCCAAACTTCATTACTTAAAAATCTCCATAGGCAATGCTTTAAAATTTTTTACAGGTTACCAGTTTAGAATTACAGAGAAGGTCCAGTGCTAGAATTGTTGCATGCGCTCTAATGCATGCGGCGATACCTCACATGTGTGGTTTGAGCGGCGTTTACATATGTGGATGGGATATAGGTGTGTGTTTGCTTCTGAGCGCGGGCTACCAGGGACAGAGGCGTTTTAAATTTTTATTATTTAATTATTTTATTTTTTATTTTACTTATTTTCTTTTTCTTTTTACACTTTAAAAAAAAATGTTTTTCATTACTTTTATTCCTATTACAAGGAATGTAAACATCCCTTGTAATAGGAATCTATGTGACAGGTCCTCTTTATGGAGAGATGTGGGGTCAATAAGACCCCACATCTCTCCTCCAGGCTGGAAAGCATGAGATCGGGAAAAAAAAATTCACCGATCTCATGCTGACAGCCGCGATCGCAGCTTCGTTTATTTCCGGGTACCCGGGCGTGACATCATAACGTTGCGCCCGGGCCTCTGACGGTCATAGAGATGACTGGTGACTATCTGAATGATGCATCTAGCTGCAGGCATCATTCGGATATCACCCCACAAAGTAGAGGACGTCATTTTACTATAGCCGGGTATTGAAATGGTTAACTGTTTTTGCAGTGTTTGAACCATAGCAGAACCCCCTATAGCAATGGCTCTCAACTCTTGTCTTCAGGACCCACTAACAGGGGATACATCACATGTGATATAATTTGCTGCTCAGTGATTGCAGTATTCTAGTCTGCATCTCCCCAAGGTAATACCTAAAATCTGGCCTGTTAGTGGGTCCTAAGGACAGGAGTTGAGAACCACTGCCCTACAGAAACTACTTGTTAACAATAATGTAACTGCTGATTATGGTACACAAGTGTTTTTCAGCCACATTGTAGACTGCTATAGCAGCAACGCAGCAGCTACAAATCACTACAGAAATAAGAAGAGAGATTTGTAGCTGCTATTTACCATTGCAACATGGACCCTTAGAAAACTAAATGGCAAATCTTAACAACCCAACACACCAGTCAGAAATTATATTTTTGAGTTCCATGTTATAATAATAATAATAATATATTAAATTAGATTGATTACTACATATGTGTGCTCTTTATTGATTTTATTTCATTCTCATTAAATAAGCCCTCGTTTTTAGTAGATTATGATCATAAGACTAGCAGTCAAATAGCCATGTATGTGATTCGGTTAATAAAAACAGTGATGCTTATCATGTGGTAATGTCACAAAGGGAAATGAAACCATTGTTGGGTTACAAATGTCCACATTCAAGAGATCAAAAAAGCTGGATGAGTAAATACATTTGTGTAGCCACTATGCTGTAGTCATTATGCTGAATGGTAGTTAAACAATAGATACACATACTTAAATATATTTAAAGAGGAACTTTTGTAATTTGTACAAACATTTTAAAGTCAGCAGATACAAATACTATAGCTGATAACTTTTAATAACCACACAATTACCAGTCCAGGGATTCAGCACTGTCATCACACACGCTAGTTCTTCGCCAGTCTTCGGGCACCGCCATCTTGCTTGTGGAAAGCTGACTGTTACTTCATGTGGCTTCACAGCCTGATCCCCACTGCGCATGAAGGCGTCGCTCTGAGCTTTCTTCATAGACCCGCAGCCTCCTGGGATGTGCGACATGCCCCAGGTGGTTGTGGGCAAAGAGACAGGGGGGAGGGGGGGGGGTCGAAAATGTCAGAAATAGGTACTCCCAGAAAAAAAGCACATCCAAAACTGGTAAAGGAGGGGGAGAAAAAGGAAATGCAGAACTTCCCTTTTTGGTGAAGTTCCACTTTTCCACTAAGGATTCTTGCTTTAACCACTTCAACACAAGGCATTTATACACTTTCCTGCCCAGACCAATTTTCAGCTTTCAGCGCTGTCGTATTTTAAATGACAATTGCGCAGTCATACAACACTGTACCCAAACTAAATTTTTATCATTTTGTTCCCACAAATAGAGCTTTCTTTTGGTAGTATTTGATTACCTCTGGGATTTTTATTTTCTGCTAAGCAAATAAAAAAAAGACCGAAAATTTTGAAAAAGAATGATTTTTTTGTTTCTGTAAATAAGTAAATAAGTATGTTTTTCTCCTTCACTGATGCGCACTAATGGGGTTGCACTAATGGGCATTGATAAGGTGGCACTGATCAGGTGGCACCAATGAGGTGGCACTGATAGGCACTGATGATGGGCACTAATATGCGGCACTGATGGGGCACTGATAGGCAGCAGTGATGGGCACTGATAGGTGGCACTGATATGCAGCACTGATGGATACACATAGGTGGCACTGATGGCCACTGAAAGGCGGAATGGATGGGCACTGATAGGCGGCACAGATGGGCACTGATAGGTGGCATGGATGGGCATTGATAGGTGGCACTGATGTACACTAATTGATGGTACGGATGGATGCCATTCAGTGCCAAACAATAATGCCTGCCAATCAGTGATGCCCATTGTGGGCACTGATTGGCATCCATTGTGGGCACTGATTGGCATGCATTGTGGGCACTGATTGGCATCCCAGGTGGTCTAGGGTGGCATACCTGGTGGTGACATCCCTGGTGGTCCTAGTGGCATCCCTGGTGGTCCAGTGTGGGCATCCTCGGGGAGGGGGGGGTTCTGATAATCAGCACAGACCCCCCCCTGTCAGAGGAGCAGCCGATCGGCTCTCCTCTACTTGCGTCTGCCAGACTCAAGTGAGAAAAAGCCGATCAACGTCTCTTCCTGTTTACACTGTGATCAGCTGTGATTGGACATGGCTGATCATGTGGTAAAGAGTCTCCCTCAGAGACTCTTTACCTAGATCGGTGTTGCGGTGTGTCAGACTGATACATTGCAACAACGATTGCCACAATGCTTGCATGTCCCCCTCAGATCTACAGCGACTGCACTTCCAAGTGCACTTTTAAGTGCACTTGCAGTGCAATTGTAGTGCAAAGTGGATTTGCCTTTAGTAAATAACCCCCTATGTCTCTTCTGCAATTAACCTACCTGCTCACGTTTTTGGAATGTACACTCAATTTCCTGTGTGCTTGGATGACTACACTCCTGTACATGCGCTGCAGTGACTTCATCCCGCACTGCCCAATGAGAATGGTCACAGCCTGGCACCTGGATAATGCAAGCATGGGATGTCAGGCCATTGAGGTATGCATCAGGCAGTTTAGCTCAGCTTCAAGTTTCAATCAATTTATGAGATTCTACAACAAGCAACGGTGTATTTCCTAAAAATTTGCTAAAAAAAAAATTGGTATCACATGTTGTAACAGAAGATTTGCTTACATTTACTTAAAAATAGGAAGTTTGCCTACCAAATGATGGCAACATCAGGACTTGCAATTTGTGGTTTTGGTAATTTTTTTTGCATTATCATGGCCCAGAATAGTCAAAGGTTTTATCTCAACAGACTGCTTTGGCTCATTTTATTCAACTTAATATCAAAATGATTTTACCCAAGATGTATGAATCTTTCAATTTTTTTTTTTTATGCACTTTTTTCTTAGGGTAAGCAATTTCTTGCTTTACTATAGCAAATCAATTAAGAAATACAATGTATGCACAAGTAGTGGAACATCTCTAATATTGCATTTTATATTTCTTCTGGAGATTTAATATTGTTGTATTCAAATTTTAAAAGAACTTATGCAGAAACAAGCTTAATCGCTTTCACAGTCCCAAGTTGTGTTTTAAAACTGCAATAGGACATTAGTTATTTGTCCCAGCACTGTTTTTTTAAAGGCATCAGGTAACATCGGCTCCTGACTAAGGTGCAGGCTGGAAGCTCTATTTGTCAGCACTAAGCCCAGGAGCTTAAACGATCAGCTCCTGGGCTTTTGATCTTGCTACACAGCGCTACATAGGAGGGCTTTTACCAAATCAATGTAGTGATGTTAAGGCTTCGTTCACACCTGGGCATTTCTGCCCGTGATTTCAAATGTCAAATCGCACAGCGCAAATTTCAGATGGCATTCATTTCAATGGCACTGGAAAACATGGTGCGGGTCTGCAGAAATTGTTGCACGACAAATTGCGCTGCAATTGCCGCAATCAGCATTGCACAAAGCTTGTCGCCCAAAAGAAGCTCCTGCTCCTTTTTGGGCAACAAGCGTCATGCGATGCGGATTGGCACAATTGTAGAGCGATTTATTGCGGCAGAAACACAGTGGTTTCAGGTGCTATTGAAAGGAATGGCATCTGAAATTCATTTGCAGATTGTTCGGAAATTGCAGACAGAATTGCGTCAATTTTGCCCGTGATTCAAAGCGCTCAGGTGTGAACGGAGCCCAAAGTGATGTCCCGACACTTGCTTTTTGACATGGCAGCTCAGTCCAGTGTCTTCCTAAAGCAATATATGACTGCTTTACTGATTTTTGTGTGTGTTGATTGCAGCCAGCAGTTGATTACTATAAGGCTCGGTTCGCACTAAGTGACTCCAAAGTTGCGTGGTTTTCTGTGCAACTTTAGTCCGACTTTGATACAACTTTAAAGTGACTTTGATAAGACTTTTACACTCCTTGGCATTTAAGCCGTGTCAAAGTTGGATCAAAGTAGTGCAGGGACCTTTTCTGAAGTTGCAGTTCAAATGACAGTAGTGTCATTTGAAACGACTCTCATAGAGATACATGACATTTCACATGTCCTACGACTTTGGGTTTCAAAGTCGGATACTAAGTTGCAGGAGTGTGAACAAAGTAGTGATCTGTTTCTGCACAGCTGCATGGATCAGGTATTTACTGGCCAGATCAAGGACTCCCCATGATTAAAAAAAAGTGTAAAACAAGAAAAATTTCCTCCCCATGTTAATCCCCAGGTCCCAACAAATGGCATTGGGTGGTCTGGATAATATTTGCAAAAAAGCAATATTTCCCCGCACTGCCTTAACCCTCTTGAGCATGAAGTTCACCAGAGCTTCTCAAGTTGCCACTGGAGTCCTCTTCCACTACTCCATGATGATATCACCGAGCTGGTGGATGTTAGAGAACTGGCGCTCCTCCACCTTCCATTGGAGGATGCCCCACAGATGCACTGCTTCAGTATGTCACAGTACATGATGGCATTTATGGTTCCCTCAATGAACTGTAACTCACCAGTGCTGACAATACTCATGCAGCCCCAGACCATGACACTCCCACCACCATGCTTGACTGTAGGCAAGACAAACTTGTCTTTGTACTCCTCACCTGGTTGCCGCCACGCACGCTTAACACCATCTGAACCAAATAAGTTTATCTTGGTCTCATCAGACCACAGGATATGGTTCCAGTAATACATGTCCTTAGTCTGCTTGTCTTCAGCAAACTGTTTGCTGGCTTTCTTGTGCATCATCTTTAGAAGAGGCTTCCTTCTGGGACGACAGCCATGCAGACCAATTTGATGCAGTGTGTAGTGTATGGTCTGAGCACTGACAGGCTGACCCCCCCACTCCTTGATCTCTGGCACCACCATGCTCCACAGCATGCCCAGTACCCCCAACCAGTGGACACAAGCCTCCTGCCTAGAAATGCCTAGTTGCCTACCATTGAGCCTAACGTCTGCTCGCCTGGCCCCCCAAAACACATATGAGTGGCCCAGTATCCAGACAAGGCCCATCACGCCACCAGAAAGAGAAGAAACAACACTACAAATAACACCAAACAAGCACGCAAACATAGGCTTACCAACACAGAACACTCACAAAATGACCAACCCCCCAATCAAACAACAGATGAGGATGAACATATAGCTGGAACCTCCTCAATTCCCACCTACCAATATGCTTGCCTGCTTCTTCGTCATCCAACCCACACCTGGTGGCTTCCGTGGCCACCCCAATTTGAAATGAGTGCGAGGAGAAATCTTTCTCCTCCAAACCTAATGCCTTTAAACATATATGGGAAATGGATATAAATTGAGATCTGGACAAGGGGGGCCTGTCTGCATGTAACAAAAAGGACCCAGCCAAATCCAGGCGCACTCCCTCACAGCACCCACCGGACACAAGGGCGAAGCCGGCACAGCAAAAACCTGAACCCTTCTGCCCCTGCCAGCCTGATCTGTTTTGAACCATCACAAAAGCAGGGATACCCTGTCCTCCCCACAGATGACCTCCCGATCCAACATACCCCCATGGACCCTGTTGGAAGGGCTGACTAGTTCGCCAATCTGAAAAGCCCCAAAAAAAGCCAGAGAGAAGGCTGTTTTAAACAAAGAGACCTTGTAGGCTGAGGAACACAGGGAAACCAACTGGGCTAAAACATTTTGCAGAATATCAAACGAAACAGGGTGCCTGGAATCCCTGCGCTTCTGAGACCTACGATGCATACTAGCCCATTATGCTTTTACTTTGCAGGGAACGACAGAGGAAGTAAAAGCGATGAGGGTTTACTTCCCCTTTGAAGACATGATGACATTTTCTTCTTTCTTGTGAGTTTTGCAATAAAGACATTTCAAGTCATGCATTCATTGGCTGGCAAGCACAAAGAATATTATGATTTATTATTCAATGGCCTAATAGATTACTCATTAAGCACTTCACCCTCTGAAGCATCTTACTCCACAATACCTGACCTCACCAGCAGAATTATTACCTCAACTCAATCAATACTACTGCAACACTAGCACTCTACCTCATTTCAGTAGTACCTGCCCTTCCATATTTACTTCAACTTACCTAGCCTGTATCAGTCACTGTCGCTCCCCCTAAAATATTCTGCTCTTACGGCATCTGCCCACATGCCCTTAGGAATAAGATGAATGTTCGATCAAGATGTGAAACTGACAAAATGCATGAGCTAGTGTATGCTAAGAACTAGAAATTATTCTTGACAGTAGATGACCAAATGAAGAGCTCTATGCAGTCAGGTCCAAAATACATTAACTTAGAATTATTTAAACCATTAAACATGGTATAATTATGATATGAAGAGAAGAGGTAAGCTAAACAGGGTTTTCAGTTACTGAATATAAACCACAGAGAAAGAACAATGTCAGTTTTTTTTAATGCAAGCTGTTACATCATTTAGAATTGTTCTCTCAAATTGTCATCCTCTCCTCTCAGGGTTGACTGAGTTCCATAATATTTCAAAACAGCCAGTCTAATGCTGTGGGCATGATGCTTTGAGTAAAGAGTCTTCCCTTTTGTATAAAGAGCGTTTGATGGTACAGTTTTAAATGAGCCCTGTAAGTGGTGCTTTCCCATACCAGGAAGTACACAACAATTTTTTCAAGACAAAAGTATGGTACTGTTTAGGCACAAATAACATTTTTAAAGCTTAGGTTAACCTTTGAAAAAAATAATAAATGCACTGTTTTTGCATAAAAAAAAAATCTGCATTTATTATTTTTTTGTAGGAGCCTGCAAAGCATTGCGTTTGCAAACAGTGGGCCGCAAGTGTAATGTCAGGCTCCTGCAAACACTTCCTCCACTTCCCTGCCCATACCTCTGTACGGGGCTTTCAGTTGGAGAGCTTGTGGAATGAGTGGACTATGAGTGTGCTGATTATTGCAGTGGTAGTGCATTGAGAATTGCAGGTTCCTCTGTGGAGGTAGACATGACCTGTAGTTCATTCATTCACACATCCCTGTGAATGAATGATGCAGCTGTGCAGGTAGAGCCCCAAACAGCTACACAGATCTTAAATCTCACTGCCAGGGAGTTGGCAGTTAGGGGGTGGGAGGGGGAAGCATTTGCACCATGTTACATAAGAAATCAACCTATCAATTTGTTGTCTATCAAATTGTTGGTGGTGTGTACGAACACATGACATAGCTGGCGGCAGTAGAGGTGCATATATATATATATATATATATATATATATATATATATATATATATACTGAATTTATATTGTAGTGGTGATTGTGAAAGAGTTTATTGGTTATTTTGCATCATGTTACATGTTACACTATTCATATAGGTGTACCATGGTGTAAAAGGTGAACTTACCCATTACATTTTCTCTATAGCCCAGCAAATCTTCACTTTATCAGTTCCACTGTCAATGATTTTATTTAAATCTGATTTGATAACCAAAGAATTTGAACACCTGATGTTTTCAACTGCCTAAGATGGCAGTTCATGCAGAAAAGTACACTTACCCTAGCCTTATGCTTTGGTATCAGAGGAATTAATTAAAGTGGTTGCAATGTGCAGATATGAAATGTGAACAAAGCACCTCCTTCTATAGTGTGTACTTGTCTCCGTTAGAGTACTAAGTGTAATTTCTGTCTGCTGCTTCATTCCTCTGCTATCTGCATGAATCACTTCTGACAGGGGACAGGGGAGGGATCTCCAGCTGATTGACAGGCTCAGCTGCGTTTCTGTGTGCTGTGTGAAAGGGGGTGTGTCCCTTTCATCCAATCAGCTGTCAGAACTCGCCTCACTGAGCTCTGCAGAGTGTAATTTTAGCTGTCCGCCCTATTTTTTCTGACAACTCAGAAAAGCTTTATAAATTATGTACTTTGAACTGATGTAGAGAAGAGACTATTGCAATAGACATCGACAACTTATGTAGGAGGAATTGTTTCGTATCTGTATCACCTGAGGCCAGTCACTTCACTGGGTATATGTAAGGGTTTACAACCACTTTAAGGAGGTTTCTGTTGTTCCCTGTGCATGTGCACATACATTTTATTCTTCTAAAGTTATCTGTTGTTCATGACATGTGTCCAGTATAGGTGGCACCACTGTGTGGTATATGTTTGTATTAAATGCATATGACTAAAAACATTAGAAACAAAGTGACTGATTTTGAAAAATGAGATAAGAAAATCAGTTATCAGTAGCAACCTACCACGTAACGCTGTATCTCTGCTTGAAAACATGTGTGGCTATTTTTAACCGCGTTGTCCAAATGAATATTGAATGGGCATCTCATTTAAAGCCCTGTGTGAATCCACATGCCTGTGTATACTTTGAGTATCAGACAATCTTTAATGACGAATAGAAGCACAGGGTGGAGGCAGAGTGTCAGTCTTCGCATTCTAGGTTTGGTGCCTGGGGCACTTAGAAACAATTAGGCATGGTCTATGTCAAAGGGAGAGCTGACATAAGATTTCCATCTGGCTTCACTTTTTCTAGTAAATGGCATTGGCATGGAGTTCCATGTCCCCAGTCATGTGATGAGAAATAATTACAAGCTATTCTGCCAGAGGCCAGCACCCTTCAGGAAAGCAGTACTCTACTGATGGCACTGCAAGACTTGCTTTTTCTTTTTTCTCTCGTGTAATGCTGTTAAACAACAAAAAATTGATTCAGTTTTATTAGACATGAAATGAAATAAAAATTCTCCATCTAGATTTTAATTAGAAGACAACAGGATATTAATTTTTGCAAATGCTTTGTAAAATTAGAACGTTGTTATTAAGTAGAGAGTGTGTGTAGGAAATGTTTCTTGAATAGAAGAATGGAGAAGTAACATTCATAGGAAACCCATATTACAGGTGACTGTCTCATTTCCTGGCTGTAGGATGTCCATTATCATCTAACTCTTTCCACCCCAGACTTAATGTAGTTGATTTATTAAGGCAAAAAGGCTGTTCATTTTGTAAGGGATGTTGCACTTTGCAAAGGAGTTTGCCCCTGAGCTCAGTGAATGAAGTAAAGCTGTACTGACTGTCATCATTTGCTTTTGTGCAAGCAAAAATGCTCTTTCTTTAATTTCCTTGCATGTGATTGGGCACTCAAAGTAAAAACCTCAAGCAAGTTTACCGAGCTCTGGGGCAATTTTCTTGCAAAGGACAATTTTCTTTGCAAAGTGAACAGCTTATTTGCCATTGGTAATTTAACCCCATTGCCCCTTTCATTCATTGGAATACAGTTTTTTGAATCATGGAGGTTCAGCATCACATGTGGACATTACCTAGGGTGGACTTCATGCAAACACAATCTGCCTAGAAACTCCCACTCTTCCAGACTAACATCCACCTATCAAGGCTTTTATGATATTTGCATTCCACTCACTGCTGTGATGTTTTAGGAAGCTATATAGAGCACCCTGCCAACCCTTCCCACCAGTCATGATCTGCCTGCATTGTATAAAGAAGTATATAGACCAACTGAGGATATCACTGGGTCTATAATAAGGTGTGTTATGAAAGCCAAAAGGCTTAATGTAAACACTTCATTAGCATGTTGATGAGGGGAGAACCAGGAAGGCAAAATGTACGCAGATTAAACTTTAGCTTTAATATCTCACAGGAAAATTTAACAATAAAAGGAGTTAGCACCCCCTCCCCCCACACCTCCCATCCTCTACAACCACTGAAATACAACCAAAGATCCTAACCAAGGCAGCCAGCAGGACTGTCGCCTTTGCAAACATCACCAAATTCAACCACTTATAATACAGGCCATTTGACACCGGTATATAGATAGAGTATTCTCTAACCTTTAAAGAAATTATTTTTACTCTCCCTATTCTAAGCGTTCAATGGATCAACATGCTCATATGATCTCTATTTTGTTCTACATTGGCCATACAACCGGTAAGGACGTCTCATTATTGTTATGGATGCTGATCTTTAGTATGTCTTCAGGCTGTTGGACCCATGTACCTAATGTTCTACCTTATGTTCTATCTGTTTACTTACTTTTGTATTTCCTCAATAAAAGTATTTAAAAAAATAAAATAAAATAAAATAAAAAAATAATAAAACGAGTACCAATGGACATGAGCACATGGTTCTGATTATAAGCAGGTATGGCGAGTGATCCATAAAATCTGTATACAAGTCTGAGAGGAGAAAATATTGGACAGCTAAAATAAATCCTTAGAATAATAATTCTAATTGAGGGTTTTTCAGAGGTAAAAAAAGTTATGCTCACATTTGTTATTGATGTCATGGATATCCTTGGAGGGTTAAGAAATGATCAGATGATGGGATTATAGATTCTCCTAGCATGTTGCAGATCCATAGAATCACAGGGAACAAACAACAATATATAGATCTGTGGCAGATGTTACAAATGTTTCTGCAACTATTATGGGGATGTAGCTAGTATGATGGGTATATGAAAAAGAAAGCGAGAAGTCAATGAAAAGAAAGTTACGCTGGCCATACATGGATTGAAATTCAGCTGGTTCAGCAGGGACAGGACAAATTTTAATCCATCGACTTCTGTACAACCGTCCTGTCAGATTTTCCCTGCTCGACCAGCGCTGCATGCTATAGCTGGCAGCAGGGCGGCTGTTAGAAATCATGAGGTCCCATACAGCCTACATGACGGGGCCCCTTTCAACTATGCCCTTGACCCCACCCCTTGTCCCGCTCCAAAACAAAATGCAGGTTTGTTGCCGTTTACATATGCGTGGGGGACCAATGTGTGACATCACACTTGGGCATATGCATAAAGGAGCGTAGACAGTTTACATTTCTTTTACATTTTATAGTTTCAAGTAATTTGTTATAATTTCTATAGTTTCAAAGTAACTTTAAAGTAATCCAGTGGCTTCTTAGTCACTATGATTACTTTTACTTTGTGCAGAATCGCTGGGACTAAATAATTATATCTCAATCATTGCTGTAGTGATGACGAGATTTCACCCTTCCAATCCAGTAATGTACTGGTACATTGCTGGACAGAAAGAGGTTAAAGGGGATTGGTTTGGGGGGTGGTAAAAACGCAGCTCCACTGCACATGTTTACTGCTCCACAAAACGCAAGTGTAAAGACTGACTGTAACACAGTACAACCCAGGGGCGGACTGACCATTCGGGCACTCTGGCACTGCATGAGGGCCCCATACCACTAAGGGGCCCCATCAGGGTTGTCAGCCTCAATAAAACCAGGGACAGTATGTAAAAAACCTGTGTTTTTTTTTAAATCCCAAGATTATAGCTGCCCCGCCTCTCCAGTACCTTTTCAGTGTGTGTATGTGTATTGTGTGTGTGTATACTGTGTGTGTATATTGTGTGTCTGTGTGTGTATACTGCATGTGTGTGTGTATACTGTGTGGCCCCATAATCTATTGCCTGGGGGCCCCATAATCTCCTATTGCCCGGGGGCCCCATAATCTTCTCCTGTTGCCCTAGGGCCCCATATTCTCCTATTGCCCGGGGCCCCTATAATCTCCTATTGCTCGGGGGCCCCATGAGTTGTCAGTCCGCCCCTGGTACAACCATAGCAAAGTCAGCACCCTAAAGCAATGTGACACTAGTAAACGGGTAACACATGATAGAGCAACTGCTTACTGTGCTCTTTGTGTGATTATCACAATGCTGATGATAACCCGCTGTACTCTGAGTTATATAATAGGACACAGTGAGGATTCTTTGCTCTATTCTCCACTCACTGTGTCCATTGCAGCCACATTCCCCTCCTGCTGTTCCCTGTTAGCTGCCTGCCACCTTGCATCTCAGCACCTTAGGACAGGAGGAGGGATCCAACCGGAGAATCATAGTATCACTCCGCCAGCCGGGACTTATCGAGTGGCAGTTCAGCATGATGTACACGCCCCTTGAAAATGTAGAAATAGTCCCTCCACTGTGCTCACCTCCTGGGCCCCTCTGTTGACCTGATGGGGCCCAGGTAAATTTAATTACACCATCCCATAAACAAGTAAGAGCGGGGGGGGGAGTTTAGCGAGCTCTATTTATTTAATGCAGCAATAAACTGTAATGCTGCCCGGGTCCCCCTGTGGAGCTGATGGGGCTAGGCCCAGTACAACAGGACCAGTTGTACTGGCCTATCAGCGGCCCTGGCTGCCAGCGCTAATCAGAGTGTTCTGACAGCAGGAAAGTCCCCCACTGTCAAAATTCAATAGCTTAGTGGGGAGGGGTCACCCATCCACACACTCAATATGGAGGATGGTTGATAAGCAATAATAAAAGAACATATAGTAAATACTTTACCGGCGAGGGGAACATAAAGTATATGTAGATGCCAAGAGATGCATATGTATCCAGAGCAATGTTAAATGGATAATATTAGGTAAAGAGAACACACAGAGGCTGTGAAAACACTCAGAAGCCAGGAGAGGTGGAGAGGGGGCTGTCCTACCTCCAATGCTGGGCCAGGAACTCCAGATGTCTGGGGAAGCCAGAAGGTACTCAGGGACGTGAAGATGGAACCAAGATACCAGCGGCGAGGGACTGTTCACAGCCCAAAAGCCTCACAGCACAGGGGGAAACAAATGGGAACAGCTGTGTGTTCCAGGAATCTGAGAGAGAACAGCTGCAGCACAGGTTACCATTGGAGACAACGCTTGAATTCAAGGTCTCAAGGCTGTAATCACGTGACTGGCCACGTAAGTACTACCGTACACAAACAAGCTCAGGCGGGCTCCAATGAGTCATATAATCTTGCGTTAATCCCTGAAACATGTAGTCCCTGCACTGTTCAAGCTCCGGCAACTTCTCTTGAATTTTTCTTCCCCTTGTCCCTGGATTATATGACTCATTGGAGCCCGCCTGAGCCTGTTTGTGTGCGGGGGTACTGATGCGGCCAGTCAGGTGATTACAACCATGACACTTGGAAGTCGAGCCACGGGAGGCATCACTTTCCCTGGTTGTCTCCAGCAGTACCTGTGCTGCAGCTCTTCTCTCCCAGATCCCTGGGTGTCCTGTGCTGTAAGGTTTTGGGCCGGAGGACAGTTCCTCACCTCTGGTATCTTGCCATCTTCACGTCTCTAAGTACCTTCTGGCTCTCCCAGACATCTGGCATTCCTGGTTCAGCATTAAAGGTAGGACAGCCCCCTCTCCACCTGTGTTTCGCCCCTCCTCCAGGGCATCATCAGGGCATCCTTTGATGACGCCCTGGAGGAGCCTCTAAGCAACCATCCTTCATACCCCAGATCAATAGATCACAGCCTATTTCAACCCCAGACTGCAAAGCTGAAGGTCCAATATTTCTGGTGAGTGGGGTCACTGAAGATGGAGTGTGGCACCTCACACTTTGCAAGTTTGGAGCACTTTATTTAATCATTATATGAGCACCGACCACTTTATAGATTTGTGTGTATTTTATGTTTGCATATTGATTTATATGGCACTAGCCATTATGTCATTGAATTGTTTAGATTAATATATATTCTGATATATCTGGTATCTGGTTTAAGGTTTTAGCACCTTTGCACAGCTGCTTCAGTTTTGCATTTATCACAATTTAATTACCTTAGCGCAAGTTTTTAAATAGTTTTATAATTCCCTAAAACAATTCTGTCTTCCCCATAGACATATTTAGGGCAATAGGCACAACAGTGTGATGGCTTCTTTTTATTTGTATAACCCCACACTTTGTCCAGTCTCAAATTGTACATTATTTTGTTATGTCCATATTGATTATGTTGTAAGCTTTAAGAAGAAAAGGTGGTGCAGAGTCCAAATCTTTTTTACCCTGTGTTGCATTTGTTAGTTAATGTTAATTCCAATTGCTTTTCATCATGTACAGCATTATTTAAGTGCGTGTCACCGGCGCAAAACCAAACTTCTATTTCCTCTACTAAGTACCAAGTGTTGGGTATGCTGCACTCAAAAACGACCCTTAGATGGGTAAAAATATTAGTGAATGTATGTGAGTGCGCTGCCCCCCTTTTTATTATATATCACCACCAATGATCAATATTACATGTGCATATATTCAAACTTTAGGTCAATAAATCATAAATATCACAAAAAACGTCCTTCAGACATGTTGCCAAAATCTTGAATCCTTTAAAGTGACTGGCGTGCTCCTATGTTACTTCAATATGTGACTGAGTGGGACCCTCCACCTTTCAGATTGGCCACTCACCAGATGTTTCATTAGGGGTACGCCTTTGGTTCATTCAGGGATAACCATTCCACACAGGTAACCACTTCTCACCCGTTTACAACTTGTACTCTATTACTCCTCATGAGAAAGCATAGGGACAGAAGGCGATCATAGCGTAATAAGTTTAAATCATTTATTTTAAAAGGGTTCAAAGATTAAAAACACTCACATTTGCAGGTGCCCTTTTGCCGGCACTAAGCTTATCCAGCAGTTACGGACGGGTATCTAGTAGCATGGTTCGCCTGGTATTATAAGCGGTCTCCACGCTTGGCTTGCACTCCAAGCCTCGTTTTCGTTTTCGTCCGGTCACGTGATGCGTCAAAATCTCCCAGCAGCCTCTACGCGTTTCGCATCATCAAATGCGTCATCAGGAAGCTGCCGTTTGATTGGTGCCCTCTCTATTTATACTATGTGTGGCCGGAAGTGTCCATTCCGCCATTTTGACTAAGGTAATGCTCCCATCTGTGACTTCCTTCCTGTTATCGCCATTTTGACTAAGGGTTTTTTGCCCTTTTGTATAGTACACGCTTAAATCACTAATTCCCCTTTTCATTTTCTTAGTTTTCATTTACATTTTCTTAGTTTGTATTCCGGTTGATGGGGATATTAACCCATCTATATCTGCTGGAGAGGCTTTTACAATGTCTCAAACACATAACACTTTTTTTTTTTTTTAAATTTTAAACTTTCTGTCCATTCTGCCCTAGCCGTTCGTCCATGTGCAATATGGGACAGCAAAAAAACATTCTTTGCAATAATCAAACAAAGTTCAAACAGATATTCTAAAAACCATATGTGATTTATATGCATGACCCCTATTCTATACTTTTCTATATATACACAATCGAAAAAACCAAAAAATAAAAAAATATAAAGAAATAAAAAAATAAAAAATAAAAAATGAAAAAATGAAAAAATAAGAAAAAATAAGAAAAAATAAGAAAAAATAAGAAAAAATATTGAGAAAAAATACAAAAAATAAAAAAACAAAAAAATAATAAAAAAATAGAAAAAAATATGGGAAAAAAAATAATATATAAATGGGTACAGTAATGGGTAAATAAAAATAAAAATAAAAATAAATAAAAATAATGATAAAATTATAAATGAAAATAAAAATAAAAAGATATAAATAAAAATAAAAATAAATATAAATAATAAAAATAAAAATAAAAATAAATAAATATAAAAATAAAAAAATAAAAAAATATATGAAATAAATAAATAAAAAATATCCAAAATGAAATTAAAATCTTTCCATACTAATTAGTAATTTTCTATATAGCAGTTGATGTCGAGCTCCACGTTCATCCCTTTTGGTTTCATAGTTTCCATTTTAAATATCCAATGGGTTTCATTTCTTGATACCTCCCTTCTCATATTAGTGTTTCTCCAATCTTTTTCTATTCTATCTATTCCATAGAACTTTAAGTGTTGGGGGTTTCTACCATGTACATCCCTGAAGTGTTTAGATACACTATGGTGTTTAAATCCTTTTTTTTTGATGTTTCTAACGTGTTCTCCTACTCTCACCGATAGGGCTCTGGTTGTTCTGCCCACGTATTGCAGCCCACAACTGCACTCCAATACGTAGGTAACATGTGTGCTAGCACATGTTATGAGTTTATCAATTTTAAAGGTTTGCTTGTTACTGTTTGATACAAAGTTAGTTGTTTTTCTATCACTTTTCTTGGTAGACCTGCACGCTTTGCATTTTCCACACCTAAAGAACCCCTCCTGCTCAAAGAAGGTTGTCATCCTTTTAGGGGGGTCTGGTACATTTTTTACTATTTTATCCCTAATCCTCCTAGCTCTCCTGTATACGAATGCTGGTTTATTTGGCAGGACCTTGCTCAACTGTGGATCATTACTAATTATAGGCCAATGTTTTGTTATAATTTTTTCTAATGTCTTATATTGTTTATTAAATGCTGTTATAAATGGTACTTTATCCTTGTGGTTATGATTTCTAATTTTATTAGTTAATGTTAGCTCTCTATCCATATTGGCTATTTTAAGACGCGTATCCTCCAGTGTGTCTTTGTGGTACCCCTTGTCTATAAATCTTTTAATTAATATATCTGTCTGTTGAAAATAATCCTCTATTAGGTCACAGTTTCGTCTTATCCTAATAAACTGGCTTTTTGGGATTGCTTTTTTCCAATGGGGGTGGTGACAGCTCCCCATCGGAATGTAACCATTCCGGTCCGTTTCTTTGAAGTGTGTTCTAGTTCCCAATTTGTTCTTGTTTTTATAAATTTCTAAATCCAAGAAATTTATTTTTTGTTGATGTACTGTAGCTGTAAATTTAATATCATATTTATTATGGCCAATATGTTGGATAAATGCTTCCAGTTGCTGTTGACTGCCCTTCCACACTATCAAAATGTCATCTATGAATCGTTTGTATAACAGCAGGTGTGGCCAGCATCTTCCAAAAATCTCTTCTTCCTCCCACTTACTAAGGAAGATGTTGGCCACACTTGGTGCATACTTATTACCCATCCCTACTCCCTTTATCTGCCTATAGTAGTTATGATTGTGCCAGAAGAAATTATTCCCCATGGCCATCCTTAATCCCTCCAGTATAAACCTTCTTTGTTTCAATTTTAGGTCCGATAATTTTTTCATTCCCCACGCTACAGCTGCCAAAGCGTCCGTTTGTTTTATGTTGGTGTACAACGACTCCACATCCATTGTTACCAATAGTGTGGATTCGTCCACCTGTAGATTCTTTAGATTATTGATTACATCCTTACTATCCTTGAGGAATGCCTTGCCCTCTCCTGCTATAGGTTGGAGGAATATATCCAAATATTCCCCCAATCTTGAATAGACCGATTCTATGCCACTAATTATAGGCCTTCCTGGTGGTCTAGTTTTGTTCTTGTGGATTTTAGGAACCTGGTATATTACTGGTATCCTTGGTGCTTCTGTCAGCAAATATCTACCTTCTTTCTTATTTATAATATTGTCAGCTATGCCCTTATTTAAATACTCTTTTAATTTCTTCTTTAATTCTCTATTGGGATTCTTTTTCAGGGGTTGATATGTGCTTATATCTTTCACCAGTCTCTCCAGTTCTGCGTGGTAGTCCTGCTTGGTTAATATCACTACCCCTCCCCCTTTGTCCGCTGGCCTAATTACTATGTTTTTTCTTTTTTCTAGTTTCTTCAGTCCTTGCCATATTCTGTCTTTATTACACTTAACCGGTTTGATGTTTCTCAGTTCCTTCTCTACTAACCTCTTAAACACCTCGATGTGTTGATTGGTGTTTGACCTAGGGTTAAACGTGGACCTGTTCCTCAACTGACTATGTGTGTATTCCATTTCATTAGTATGATGTTGGGGTTCTCCTTTCTCTAAATAATATTTTTTTAAATTTAGTTTCCGAATAAACTTTTGCAAATCAATAAATGCTTCGAATTGGTTAAAGGTTGCACTGGGTGCATACTTGATGCCCCTATCTAATACCAACAGTTCCTCATGAGTAAATGTTATATCTGTTAGGTTAAAAATACCCTCTCCTAATTTACTCTTTTTCTTTTTGCCTCCCCCTCTGCAGCCTCTTTTTCTCTTTGATTTACACTGCCTCCAGTTTCCTGGGGGTTCCTGTTCCAGCCCCCCCTGCTGGTTTGGAATACTGGCATGGGTGGTTTGTAGGGCTCCCTCCAATCCCGCCATTCCCCCTGCCACATTGGTGGACCATAATTTGGGCCATAATTGTAATATCCCCTCCCCCTCCCCCTATATCCTCCTCTCCAGGGTCTGGGGTATGGTCCCATTGGGGGTTGATAGGGGGCCGTGTGTGTATTGTTGTTCCCTTGGTCGGGTTTCTGGGTGGTTATTTTCTTCTGATTATCATACGGGGTTTGTACTGTTGCTCCAGTGTCTTTTCTAGTCAAGTTGGCGATAGGGGTCCCTGATGTTCTACTCGTTCCCGCATCTGCAAGCATATCCCCGATGTTGACCTCCTCATCCAGGGACGTGTTCGCAGAGTTGGTGGGTTTTTCCTCCTCCTGCCACCTGTATACTTTTCCCTCTGCGTAATCCTTTTTGTCCCTTTGGTACTTTTTAACCTTTTTATTTTTTACTTCATTGTCCAATTTAGCTAGGAATTCTTGTAATTTAGCCGCCCTCGTTTTGTACTCGTTTGTTTCAACATGGGGTAACATGTTATCTCTAATTGTACCTATAGTGGATTCTACTTTTTTTAATTTGATTCTTCTCCTTTCAATGATCATGTCTAACAGTCTGTTTTCACAGCCATTAAAAAAATCAAACCAAGTTCTAGATAAGTTTTCATCTGTTATACCATCATTGGGACCTAGGTCCCATCTTAGCCTCCTAGGGGTGATTTTTGCCTCTCTGTATTGATCTAATGTGTTGATATCCCACCAAATTCTAATTTGTTTGTCCATAGCATTTTTCAAGTGTTTAAAACTTTGTTCTAAATTCAGTGCCGTGGTGTTATCATAATTTTGGAAAAGTTGTCCCAGATCTAGCTGCCGATTCGCTAGAAATGAGAAAACCTCCATGTTCTGCTGCCCGTGAAAAAAATTATATGTTTAATATATAACCGTGAGTATTTAAGTGCGTGTCACCGGCGCAAAACCAAACTTCTATTTCCTCTACTAAGGACGTTTTTTGTGATATTTATGATTTATTGACCTAAAGTTTGAATATATGCACATGTAATATTGATCATTGGTGGTGATATATAATAAAAAGGGGGGCAGCGCACTCACATACATTCACTAATATTTTTACCCATCTAAGGGTCGTTTTTGAGTGCAGCATACCCAACACTTGGTACTTAGTAGAGGAAATAGAAGTTTGGTTTTGCGCCGGTGACACGCACTTAAATACTCACGGTTATATATTAAACATATAATTTTTTTCACGGGCAGCAGAACATGGAGGTTTTCTCATTTCTAGCGAATCGGCAGCTAGATCTGGGACAACTTTTCCAAAATTATGATAACACCACGGCACTGAATTTAGAACAAAGTTTTAAACACTTGAAAAATGCTATGGACAAACAAATTAGAATTTGGTGGGATATCAACACATTAGATCAATACAGAGAGGCAAAAATCACCCCTAGGAGGCTAAGATGGGACCTAGGTCCCAATGATGGTATAACAGATGAAAACTTATCTAGAACTTGGTTTGATTTTTTTAATGGCTGTGAAAACAGACTGTTAGACATGATCATTGAAAGGAGAAGAATCAAATTAAAAAAAGTAGAATCCACTATAGGTACAATTAGAGATAACATGTTACCCCATGTTGAAACAAACGAGTACAAAACGAGGGCGGCTAAATTACAAGAATTCCTAGCTAAATTGGACAATGAAGTAAAAAATAAAAAGGTTAAAAAGTACCAAAGGGACAAAAAGGATTACGCAGAGGGAAAAGTATACAGGTGGCAGGAGGAGGAAAAACCCACCAACTCTGCGAACACGTCCCTGGATGAGGAGGTCAACATCGGGGATATGCTTGCAGATGCGGGAACGAGTAGAACATCAGGGACCCCTATCGCCAACTTGACTAGAAAAGACACTGGAGCAACAGTACAAACCCCGTATGATAATCAGAAGAAAATAACCACCCAGAAACCCGACCAAGGGAACAACAATACACACACGGCCCCCTATCAACCCCCAATGGGACCATACCCCAGACCCTGGAGAGGAGGATATAGGGGGAGGGGGAGGGGATATTACAATTATGGCCCAAATTATGGTCCACCAATGTGGCAGGGGGAATGGCGGGATTGGAGGGAGCCCTACAAACCACCCATGCCAGTATTCCAAACCAGCAGGGGGGGCTGGAACAGGAACCCCCAGGAAACTGGAGGCAGTGTAAATCAAAGAGAAAAAGAGGCTGCAGAGGGGGAGGCAAAAAGAAAAAGAGTAAATTAGGAGAGGGTATTTTTAACCTAACAGATATAACATTTACTCATGAGGAACTGTTGGTATTAGATAGGGGCATCAAGTATGCACCCAGTGCAACCTTTAACCAATTCGAAGCATTTATTGATTTGCAAAAGTTTATTCGGAAACTAAATTTAAAAAAATATTATTTAGAGAAAGGAGAACCCCAACATCATACTAATGAAATGGAATACACACATAGTCAGTTGAGGAACAGGTCCACGTTTAACCCTAGGTCAAACACCAATCAACACATCGAGGTGTTTAAGAGGTTAGTAGAGAAGGAACTGAGAAACATCAAACCGGTTAAGTGTAATAAAGACAGAATATGGCAAGGACTGAAGAAACTAGAAAAAAGAAAAAACATAGTAATTAGGCCAGCGGACAAAGGGGGAGGGGTAGTGATATTAACCAAGCAGGACTACCACGCAGAACTGGAGAGACTGGTGAAAGATATAAGCACATATCAACCCCTGAAAAAGAATCCCAATAGAGAATTAAAGAAGAAATTAAAAGAGTATTTAAATAAGGGCATAGCTGACAATATTATAAATAAGAAAGAAGGTAGATATTTGCTGACAGAAGCACCAAGGATACCAGTAATATACCAGGTTCCTAAAATCCACAAGAACAAAACTAGACCACCAGGAAGGCCTATAATTAGTGGCATAGAATCGGTCTATTCAAGATTGGGGGAATATTTGGATATATTCCTCCAACCTATAGCAGGAGAGGGCAAGGCATTCCTCAAGGATAGTAAGGATGTAATCAATAATCTAAAGAATCTACAGGTGGACGAATCCACACTATTGGTAACAATGGATGTGGAGTCGTTGTACACCAACATAAAACAAACGGACGCTTTGGCAGCTGTAGCGTGGGGAATGAAAAAATTATCGGACCTAAAATTGAAACAAAGAAGGTTTATACTGGAGGGATTAAGGATGGCCATGGGGAATAATTTCTTCTGGCACAATCATAACTACTATAGGCAGATAAAGGGAGTAGGGATGGGTAATAAGTATGCACCAAGTGTGGCCAACATCTTCCTTAGTAAGTGGGAGGAAGAAGAGATTTTTGGAAGATGCTGGCCACACCTGCTGTTATACAAACGATTCATAGATGACATTTTGATAGTGTGGAAGGGCAGTCAACAGCAACTGGAAGCATTTATCCAACATATTGGCCATAATAAATATGATATTAAATTTACAGCTACAGTACATCAACAAAAAATAAATTTCTTGGATTTAGAAATTTATAAAAACAAGAACAAATTGGGAACTAGAACACACTTCAAAGAAACGGACCGGAATGGTTACATTCCGATGGGGAGCTGTCACCACCCCCATTGGAAAAAAGCAATCCCAAAAAGCCAGTTTATTAGGATAAGACGAAACTGTGACCTAATAGAGGATTATTTTCAACAGACAGATATATTAATTAAAAGATTTATAGACAAGGGGTACCACAAAGACACACTGGAGGATACGCGTCTTAAAATAGCCAATATGGATAGAGAGCTAACATTAACTAATAAAATTAGAAATCATAACCACAAGGATAAAGTACCATTTATAACAGCATTTAATAAACAATATAAGACATTAGAAAAAATTATAACAAAACATTGGCCTATAATTAGTAATGATCCACAGTTGAGCAAGGTCCTGCCAAATAAACCAGCATTCGTATACAGGAGAGCTAGGAGGATTAGGGATAAAATAGTAAAAAATGTACCAGACCCCCCTAAAAGGATGACAACCTTCTTTGAGCAGGAGGGGTTCTTTAGGTGTGGAAAATGCAAAGCGTGCAGGTCTATCAAGAAAAGTGATAGAAAAACAACTAACTTTGTATCAAACAGTAACAAGCAAACCTTTAAAATTGATAAACTCATAACATGTGCTAGCACACATGTTACCTACGTATTGGAGTGCAGTTGTGGGCTGCAATACGTGGGCAGAACAACCAGAGCCCTATCGGTGAGAGTAGGAGAACACGTTAGAAACATCAAAAAAAGGATTTAAACACCATAGTGTATCTAAACACTTCAGGGATGTACATGGTAGAAACCCCCAACACTTAAAGTTCTATGGAATAGATAGAATAGAAAAAGATTGGAGAAACACTAATATGAGAAGGGAGGTATCAAGAAATGAAACCCATTGGATATTTAAAATGGAAACTATGAAACCAAAAGGGATGAACGTGGAGCTCGACATCAACTGCTATATAGAAAATTACTAATTAGTATGGAAAGATTTTAATTTCATTTTGGATATTTTTTATTTATTTATTTCATATATTTTTTTATTTTTTTATTTTTATATTTATTTATTTTTATTTTTATTTTTATTATTTATATTTATTTTTATTTTTATTTATATCTTTTTATTTTTATTTTCATTTATAATTTTATCATTATTTTTATTTATTTTTATTTTTATTTTTATTTACCCATTACTGTACCCATTTATATATTATTTTTTTTCCCATATTTTTTTCTATTTTTTTATTATTTTTTTGTTTTTTTATTTTTTGTATTTTTTCTCAATATTTTTTCTTATTTTTTCTTATTTTTTCTTATTTTTTCTTATTTTTTCATTTTTTCATTTTTTATTTTTTATTTTTTTATTTCTTTATATTTTTTTATTTTTTGGTTTTTTCGATTGTGTATATATAGAAAAGTATAGAATAGGGGTCATGCATATAAATCACATATGGTTTTTAGAATATCTGTTTGAACTTTGTTTGATTATTGCAAAGAATGTTTTTTTGCTGTCCCATATTGCACATGGACGAACGGCTAGGGCAGAATGGACAGAAAGTTTAAAATTTTAAAAAAAAAAAAGTGTTATGTGTTTGAGACATTGTAAAAGCCTCTCCAGCAGATATAGATGGGTTAATATCCCCATCAACCGGAATACAAACTAAGAAAATGTAAATGAAAACTAAGAAAATGAAAAGGGGAATTAGTGATTTAAGCGTGTACTATACAAAAGGGCAAAAAACCCTTAGTCAAAATGGCGATAACAGGAAGGAAGTCACAGATGGGAGCATTACCTTAGTCAAAATGGCGGAATGGACACTTCCGGCCACACATAGTATAAATAGAGAGGGCACCAATCAAACGGCAGCTTCCTGATGACGCATTTGATGATGCGAAACGCGTAGAGGCTGCTGGGAGATTTTGACGCATCACGTGACCGGACGAAAACGAAAACGAGGCTTGGAGTGCAAGCCAAGCGTGGAGACCGCTTATAATACCAGGCGAACCATGCTACTAGATACCCGTCCGTAACTGCTGGATAAGCTTAGTGCCGGCAAAAGGGCACCTGCAAATGTGAGTGTTTTTAATCTTTGAACCCTTTTAAAATAAATGATTTAAACTTATTACGCTATGATCGCCTTCTGTCCCTATGCTTTCTCATGAGGAGTAATAGAGTACAAGTTGTAAACGGGTGAGAAGTGGTTACCTGTGTGGAATGGTTATCCCTGAATGAACCAAAGGCGTACCCCTAATGAAACATCTGGTGAGTGGCCAATCTGAAAGGTGGAGGGTCCCACTCAGTCACATATTGAAGTAACATAGGAGCACGCCAGTCACTTTAAAGGATTCAAGATTTTGGCAACATGTCTGAAGGACGTTTTTTGTGATATTTATGATTTATTGACCTAAAGTTTGAATATATGCACATGTAATATTGATCATTGGTGGTGATATATAATAAAAAGGGGGGCAGCGCACTCACATACATTCACTAATGTACAGCATTATATTGCTCCTGATTAGGAGAATGAAAGCAATTAATTGTGCAGTTGTTTAAATTAACATTAAGCTTTTATCCAAGCAAAGGTTGCAAATACCTTGCCTATAGGGGTCCTTTTGTCATATGAAACAGAAAACTTTTAATTTTTCAATTACATGTGGTAAAACATAGAAAATTATGTTTGGTGCTCTTCCTGCCTTGGGGCACCCAGGCAGTCTTATAGGCTTTCTTTATATATAGGCAATGCGGTTGGATGAATGATAAGACAGCCTATCAGTCTAAGAATGTGGGCTTGGTACACCATCAAACATCAAACAGCTGAACTGACACTATAGGCTAAAATAATATACCAATTCAAATGGTCATGCTACTAAAAATAATACTGAACTCAAATATATAAAAACCACAAAAAAGCGAATTTACAAGACACCTGGAGGTATGGACAGAATCTAAATTATCTACAACTAACTAGCTGTCTAAAGCTGCCTCCTCATCCAGGCTGGGAACCCAGTGGCTGTGAAAAGAGAGAGGGGAGGTAGAGGGTAGTAATTAGTAATATTTATGTAGTTAGAATCAAGTATTAATAATGCACTCACAAGCGGTCTGACATCAAAGGCATATCTTGGTAATCCAGGGTCTGGGAAGTGGTGGCTTCATCCCTGTGCATCTGCCAGGAGTCCCTCACTGGTATAAGGATCACTGGAGCCACTACTGTGTACCCTTCAACGCACTGCCGAAAGAGCTGTCAAAAACACTGGGGCTTGTGGGATTTGTGTTAAAACACACCTCCTCCATCAGTCTATCTGCTGCCCCTATCTTCAGGATTAAATATGAACTTCTGCTTACCTTGCTGCACCGGATATTATCTGTGATTAATAAAACAAAAGCGATTAGAACGGCTTTATATTTATAAAAATATATTAAACGTGCTTTAATTCAAAATTGCTAGTGATATTTGTTGCAGTTGATTTATTTGGATATTGGTATTCCTTATAGAAGACTTAAAAAAAATGCAATCTAGTATATTGTAATGATGTGGCATGGCACGCAGAACACAAATGGCTATCAGAATTAAAACCACTTTAATTGGCACACAATCTGTTATACATTCGTTTGAAAAGGTCTCATAATGAGCCACAGCATTTTTTACACTTTGCATTAAGACCATTTGGTTGTTTGCTCTATTGTCTAAATTAATGGTGGTCAAATCTCCTGATATGGGGGCCTCGGGTGTTACCACCTGACATCACCAAAGGGCCATGCATCATAATCCGTGAAATATAATGCTAAATAAATCTTTCAGATACTGCTGACACATGCTACAGGAGATTGCTAGAGACTACAGGCGTACTACAAGAGATGGTCAAAGAATGGAGATGGTCAGACACTGTAAACATGCTAAAGGAGTTGTTGGACACTGGGGACATGCTTCAGGAGACAGTTCTTAACTGGGGACATATTACATGAGACTGTTAGAGATCATTGCTATTGGAGAGCAATATGAAAACACAGACTACTGTTTTCAGGAGTCTCAAGGCCCACAGAAAGAGGGCCAAAGGGCCACATGTAGTTCCCTGGGCCCCTTTGGGGTGATTTTCACCTTAATTCTATCCCAGTGACATCTTCCAAACAGCCACACAGACAGCAACAAAACCTGACTATGATTTCACTACATCCGCTATAAAATATACACTGAATTGTTAAATAATTACTGTCCATTTCTGTCATATTATATTGGCAGTAAAGATAATTATCTATAGCCTGATATCTGCTAAATATTTGTACCGTATATACTCGAGTATAAGTCGAAATTTTCAGCACATTTTTTTGTGCTGAAAGTGCCCCCCTCGACTTATACTGGAGTCAAGCACTTTTCTGCAGCAAAAAAGTTCATTTTCCGAACCGACTTTGGGGCCCCGTATCTCAAGGACACTTGGTGCTAGAAACCCCAAATTTGGTGTGCAAACCCAGTTGAACTAGCACTACAACATATCCAAAGCTGAAGTTCCTAGCACTAAGTGACCCCAAGATACGGGGCCCCAAAATCGGTTCAGAAAATGTCATTATCTGCTGCAGAAAAGTGCTTGACATTTTCTGAACCGAGTTTGGGGCCCCATATCTCAGGGTCACTTGGTGCTAGGAACCCCAAAGTTGGTGTGCAAACCCAGTGGAACCACAACATATCCAAAGCTGGGGTTCCTAGCACCAAGTGGCCCTGAGATACAGGGCCCCAAAACTGGTTCGGAAAATGTCATTCTCTGCTGCAGAAAAGTGCTTGACATTTTCTGAACTGATTTTTGGGGCCCTGTATCTCGGGGCCACTTGGTGCTAGAAACCCCAGCTTTGGAACTTTTGTGGTGCTAGTTCCACTGGGTTTGCATACCAAATTTGGGGTCCATAACACTAAGTGGCCCCGAGATACGGGGCCCCAAATTCGGTCAACTGTGTCCATCTGCAGCAATGTCATTTTGGGACCCTTTGGGTTCAGAGACCCCAAATTTTGGCTGCAGCTAGGGGGCATCTAGGAACCCTTAACTACTGAGTTTGAAG
This sequence comes from Lithobates clamitans, assembly GCA_037952925.1. Lineage (NCBI taxonomy): Eukaryota > Metazoa > Chordata > Amphibia > Anura > Ranidae > Lithobates > Lithobates clamitans. The sequence continues at coordinate 769,650 of JBBGZY010001693.1, read as the reverse complement.
TTCAGGGGACCTATGGCTGCAAATGGGCACAGTGAGGCATGCAAATGGGCACAGTAATGTTGCAAATGGGCATTGTTGACCCTCTTTTCCACTTACAGTAGTTGTGCATTTCTCACCCTCGTCTTATACTCGGGTCAATAAGTTTTTCCCATTTTTTTGTGGTAAATTAGGGCCTCGACTTATACTCGGAACGACTTATACTCGAGTATATACGGTATTTCTTTTGCAATAATTATGCCATAATTATAAAACTTGAGAATGTCTTGAACGCTCATCATTGCTCACAGAGATTTCCAACATATTTAAATCCAGTAATAGACCAGACTGCTATAAGGCCTGGTTCACACTATTACCAGTGGTTGCAGGTAGGGGAACCGCACCTGTTTCCATACTTGCAACCTCCGGCAGCCAAAATGTGCTGTGCTGCCATTCATTCTTAATGGCACCCCCACGCTTCTAAAAATGCAGCGCGTTTGTGTGTGTAGGAACAATGTGGAAATCGCATTGTGCAAAAGTACCTTATGACTTCCGGGCCACTGCATTTTCAAAATGGTGCAGGAACCTTTTTCTTGTATGTAGCACACGCACAGCAACCCATTCAAATGAATGGGCTGCCATGCCTACACAAATGCAGCCCTTAGACCCACAATAGTGTGAACTAGGCCTTTTTAAATGTTCACAAAGGAAACTGTAATAACCTATATGCACAGAGAGTCCATTTCCCAAACCTGTCTTTAAGTCCCATTAACTGTGTATGTGTTGCAGGCAACCTCACACGTGGAGTGTTGGTGTCTCAACAAATGGAGTTAAATATTAAGTGCTGGTTTGAGGCCCAATTTTGGGCACACTAACCTTAGACTATTTCAAGTTTCCTCTCTGTTGTCAGATAATACAGTGTTACATTGTCCTATTATTATGATTGCTATAGACAGGGTTTGTTAAATCTAGAAAGATAACTAGTCCAGTGTAAAACATTCTAGTAAGAAATGTTAGACTGTCCTTCATTTTATCCATTTCGAAATGAGGTCAGATTTTGCAGAAATGGTAAAGGATCAGTGAAGAGATGTGCAAAATTCTATGGAAAATCAGTTATTTATGCATTTAATACTCATTATTGAAAAAAAAAAAGTCACAAGATATAAAACGTGGAATGACAAGAATGGTTAGAAGTAAAGCCATCATATTTGACAGTGCTATTCTAACAATGTATATTTGCTGTTCAGGTTGTGTGTGTTGCTATTTATAACTCTGTGTATCTATAGAAGTGTCTATGCAGGCATGTATGCCTAGCAATTACACTCATTCCTTTAATCAGTAGTGACAGGCATATAATATCAGTGGTTTTGCCAATGCCAACTGCAATTGATCTGCAGATCTTCTTATAGGTGGTGTAATGTTTTCTTCTTACCTTTGTCAGCCTTGCCAGAAAGTTTTCATGATTGTGCACTGTCATGTAAATGTTTTCATTTCATGTTTAAAAAGTATGTCAATGCAATTGCTCACTGTCGGTCCTCACTGTAAAGTGGGAACAATAATTGAATTTGAAACATTTATCGGTGTCACATTGATGCTGAGCTTCTGGATATTCCCACTGGGACTTCAGTAGCTCATACAACAGTTCTGTTTTTGTTTTTCATAGTGATTCTACTAGAGTTTTTATGATGTACATTAATGTTTGATATAACCAGAATAATATTAAACTTAAGTTTTTATAAATACTTTTAGCAGCTGACTTAATCACTGATTGGGTATGGAGCTTTTTCATCTTTAAATCCTTGCCTATATTCCTGTTAAAGCTGATGCCATGACCACTGGCCCAGGATTCCTGTTTCAGGGTGGCTCCTTTCTTTTGCAATGTCCTATGGAGCCACCCTTGCTTGCAGGGACTAAACCTATGTCTCCCTACACTGCGTGCATCACTAGAAAAACACAGTCCTATAGCCTAACATGGGAAGACTCCCCCGAGAGTTTTTTTTTTAGCAGCAAGGTAAGAAATTCAAATAAATAGTATATGTAGAACAAATATTTTATTAAAGTATACATAAGATAATACCATGGCAGTTAAAATATGAGCTCTGGTGGGAGAATAAAAAACATTCCAAGTACGTAGATTGCAAACAGAGAATTATTCATGGCATTACATATCAGAATGTCAGTTGTATAAAAAATTGACGCGTTTCGACCCGTACAATTAGGGTCTTCTTCAGAGAATTAGTTTGCTGCAAAAGACATTACACATACACATGTCAAATTTTAACAGGTGATTTATAAATCATAATATATATGAAATACAAATGTAACATATATTTACTCTATGTGAGGTGTATTCAGAAAGAACCTCCTGACCAGAAACCCCTTAAACACTGTCAACAAGAATCCTGCATGATCTCTGGCCAGACGGTACCCGAAGGGAAATGGCCCTCCAGAAGGGTACGGCTTACAAGAGGTCACACGTACCGGTGCCCAACAGGGCATGCCAGATTGGGTAGACAGCACCTGTAGCAGATATCCAGAATGTCATTAAGTTTTATATCTTAAGAAAAGGTATACAAACTCCATAAAAATGAGGTTTGCAAACCGGAGGTCAGAACATTCTCAGCAAAAACTGTATAGATATTACTATATTCCATTTAGGTTTTACTTATGCAAGACAAAAATAGGGATTTAATCAAAAAGTAAATGGTTAGTTGGTTAGAACAACTAAATAGTGTTGCATGTTTAGGTAAGATGAGGTGAATTGGTACAGAAGAAAATGTGCATAAGTGAATAAGTGAAGGGGGGGGGAAGGAATTGGTGATAAAAAGAGAACGCAAAAAAGGAGTGAGGAAGAGAAGAGAAGATGAAATAAAGAAGGGCACAAATACCAAAGGTTGAATGAGTGATACAATGTGAGCGTAACTAAAAACAAGTGAGAGTGACGGGTGTGAAAAGAAATAAAAGTGTAGCGCTATATTCCACAACCATATGTATCACATTACATAAGTGCATATATAAAGTGAATGCTGACAAAATATATATGACCATAAATATGGATGATACTAAGTAATTACACTGTGTTGATCACAAAAAATTAAAAGAAAGAAGCAAGTGTACTTTGTTATCAAATATACCAGTGACTAGTAATGAGAAACCCGTGACGGTTCCATGAACCAAACACCTCAAAAATAAAAATAAAAAATCATAAAGCATGACAGTCCATATAGAGTATGTACAAATTAGTGAAAAAAAAGTGAAAAAAACGTCACCAAAGGTCTATGGGGGTAGTATATGGCCAATGATGGAAAAAAAAACAACTCTCAAGTTCAGAAATGTTTTCACCAAATCTGGCAAATGGATAGAAAGTAGAAGAACCACAAGTGCACAAAGATTTTACATCAGTGCCGGGGCCATCACCAGGAATTGAAGAGGCTTACCGGAACTTAATGACCTGAAATGGCATACGCCAAACAAGTCAGAAAGGCTTAATAACCACTGATTCTGAGAAGTGCGTCATATCAGATGTCATCAGCATATGGTGGAGATAGGGGTAACAGCACGGCTTCCTCACCCATGGACAATCCAGCATAAGCCAAACGTATATTCATATGTCATGCGAGGAGCAAGAAAAACTCACATAGCGTAATAACGTAAAAACACTAATTTATTAATATAGTAAAAAACGACTCATATATTGAAGATCGAAAAAATAGCACAAATATCATACAGCGGCAATCGTGAGGGGTGTGACAAAGAAAAAATGTCACACCCCATGTGCATGTAAGAAAAGGTGATGAAAAAGTTGTGAATGGGAGCGGGGTGTGTGAGGTGAGGTGAGGGGAACATGGGAGGGAGGCTCATCAAAAACAGGGAAAGGTGATAGATGGGAAGGTGAGGGGGTGAAAATAGTGACGTAAAAAAGTGAGTAAAAAGTGGAGGTGAAAAAAAAAGGGAGATAAGGCTGATAATGGAAAGGGGAAGAAAAAGTAAAAGGGAAGAATGTGAAGAATGTGAGAAAGAAGATAATAGTAGAATGCAAAAATGCTAAGAATGTGAGGGAGTGAAAGTGTATGGGAATATGTAAAAAGTGAAAGTGACACAAGCAAAAATTCAATGTGAAAAGTGCAATGTGAGAAGGGGAAGGAAAGGTAAAAGGGAGGAATAGGAAGGAAAAGGAAGTGGAACATATGAAAAGGAGGGTGGTGAGGGATTGATGGGGTATGTGGGTAAATGAAAAAGTGAAAGTGACACAAACTAAAATAAGTGAGTATGAAAAATACAACATGAGTGTGGAACACATGTAGTTGATTCTATTTTTACCTTGCTAAAAAGGTGGTAAAAACATTATCCAAGCATTATCCATGCTGCAATAGCCAGAAAGGAATTCACATAGTAAAACTATGACTCTGGGTGTAAACAGAGAGTAAAGCCAAAAAATCTGTTATAAAGAGTGAAGGACAATAGGTAAGTTGTATTGAATGATGCATAGCCTGGCACAATATTGCAGGGGTCATACAATAATAAATTACATTTGGGCTTACTTAGAAGGTGCTGAGAGAAGGTCTGACCCTCCTGGTGGAATCAAAGGGATCAACTCAGGATCCGCAGTCATTCCATGGCTTTATAGGTGCAATTAATTAGAGAAATAAATCCATGATGTGCCATAGCTGTTGTACCTAACCCCCACTTACCTAACCTGGCAAGGAGGACTGAAATGCTATCACTTCCACCGTAAACAGGCGACGTTATAACGCCATGCGCACTTTTGATGCCCCGCGCATGCGTGAGCGGCAATGACATCCAGAAGTGATCGGGGACGCCTCCTAGTGGAGCAAAAGGGAGCACAAGAATCTATGCTCTCTCCCCTGCCGGGAAGATGTACACAAAGGGCTTCTCCACAGAGGGACCATGATGACCAGAAGGGCAACAGGAAAATCTAGGAGACAGAAAGGGAAATTGTTCATAAAGAGCATGACAATCATGAACTTGCTCATATAATAATATAAACATGTAAACAATCAAAAGTAATATTGTTATTCGTATTATTACATTTATTGTTAAATATTTCAAGTATATCAAGAAAAAGATATTTAAGAGGTATGTGCTGTCACCCCACTACTATGTTTGTTGATAAAAAACGTCACAATAAACCCCAAAATCATGAAGTTTAAACTGTATTAAAATATAATCAATTCATGTGAGTTTTCCCAGAAGAAAAGCCCCTCAAAAAAGGTCTCATAGCCTAAGAGGGCAAGGTAGTCTGTGATCCTCCCTCCTCTCTTCTCCAGACTAACAGGCTGACTCCAGACAGCACAGTCCAATGTTGAGGCTTTTATGAGCAGGAGCCAGCAGAACATTGAACATTGTAAACTGCAAGTGTTTGGGCTAGAATTTTACCAAATAGTTTACTGGGGTTTGACTTATTTTATTGTTCTCAATATGCTAAACTAAAAAACACTGAGGGTTAGATAATTACTATCAGTCCTGATCAGTTGCAAGACGAGAGCAATTGAAATATATGGCAAGAAGGGTAGAGAAAAAAACATCCACAGCTTGGCTCTAGCTGTGGCTGTTTGCGCATTTTTCCAGCAATTCATTGTCCCTTACAAGCTATGCTTGTGTGGTAAGATGACATTAAGTTGAATTGGTCTGATCCCAGCTGTTGGTTAGTGACATTAGTAGCTTAGTAATCTAGTAACTGGTTAGTGACATTAGTAACTTGTTTTCATCTGTTGCCAGTAATAGCATGTTAGGCAGAGACTGACTATTGTGTTAGTTTTGCAGTAATTGGTGAATGTTGAAAACCTTTGCTAATGTGTTGTCATTCTTTTTCTTTAACAATACAATTTTTTTATGTTATTTTTCAGAAAGGCCCAAGATCTGAATTAAAATGTAGTTGTAGTTGTAATTAGTCATTCACATTTAAATAATGTCATGTGTACTTGTATAATACAGCTGTAATGTTATAATGATATTGGAGGAGTGTTATCCATTTTCCATTAGTTAATAGTTTTCTGTAAGATGCTGATAAAACAGCATTGGATCTAATTGCTAACGCCAGAAAAAAAATTGTTTATGAAACAAATTCTGTAAATTGAATGAATGCAGAGATTGCAGCAAGCATATAGTATAAAGAAATGTTAATTCTGAATAACCTAGAAAAATGTGTTTTATGGGGTAATACTGTGAGCTGGTATCTTCACCTGAAACATGTTATACTATATCATCTTACTGCATAATATGTTAGCTACAGGGATATACTGGAATAAACACTCTTATGCCCTGTACACACGGTCGGATTTTCCGATGGAAAATGTGTGATAGGACCTTGTTGTCGGACATTCCGACCGTGTGTAGGCTCCATAACACATTTTTTTATAGGAATTTCCGACACACAAAGTTTGAGAGCAGGCTATAAAATTTTCCGACAACAAAATCCGTTGTCGAAAATTCCGATCGTGTGTACACAAATCCGACGCACAAAGTGCCACGCATGCTCAGAATAAATTAAGAGATGAAAGCTATTGGCTACTGCCCCGTTTATAGTCCCGACGTACGTGTTATACGTCACCGCGTTCAGAACGATCGGATTTTCCGACAACTTTGTGTGACCGTGTGTATGCAAGACAAGTTTGAGCCAACATCCGTTGGAAAAAATCCATGGATTTTGTTGTCAGAATGTCCGATCAATGTCCGACCATTCAAAATGTATTGGATACTTTGAAAAAAAAAACTTCTTGATAACACAGTTTTTATACATAAATCCCTTGACCTTTCCTTGTCAGTAATAACTACTGTGCACAGGTATTTTGTAATTGCCCACTTATTACCAGGCTAGTGCTAAAAAAATCCTGCAGCAAATTACCTTTTTTAACACAAGGGCAAAGATCACATTGGACCAACGTGCAGTCAAATAAAAAAAAAATGTTTATGGATTTTTAAAACAAATTTACTGTAGACAAATGCATTTACCCAAGAACTCATGAAAGAAAAGATTTGCCTATCTCTTCTGGGAAAAAAACACAGGACCTTTCTTATTATGGTAACTGTACAAGAAGTAAGGAGGGTAAACATATACTGTATTTGCAGACCCCTCATCACTGGTGAGACAAAGCTGTCAGTGGAAATCAGGAAGTCTCATGCGTTGAATTGAATCTCCTCATTCCCCTCAGCCACCACCCCAACCCCATTATTCCTGGTGAATACCCCTCTTAGATTCTGTGACACTCATGCTTCCTATTGTTACCACAGAAGGGTCATATCATTCATCAAATTCTAAGATTTACTAAGTAAGATTTTGTTACTCTTGAACTTTTCATGCAATTACAAGGATTAACTGTAATACATAAGGCCTAAATTATAACTAAATGCAAAACTTTTTTTTTAGTTTTAGAGAGTGTGGCGAGGGATTAGAACATCTATCAGGTATTTTTTGCAGTTTGTGCCTCCGTTCGGGAGATTCACCCTGTCTATTTGTCATTTTTACCATTATCATTGTAAGTGAAGTGAAGTAAAAAGAATAATCCTAAATTTCTCCCCAAAACCGTAAAACTGGCCAAATATGGATCGAACTTAGGCTGGTTCAGCAGGAACCAGACAAATTTGAAGCCATGTATGACCTTTCCCATTCATGAGAAGTTGATCTATTAACTGACTTTTCACAAATGGACTTCTTGGAATATCTCCACTCCATCAGTGCATGCAGCCAATGGGCTACAGTGCTGATCAGTGTATTCTGATGGTGGGAGAGTGTTTCTATCAGAATACAAAGACACAGCAGGCTGAGTAATGTCTGAGTAATGGCTGAGTAATGTATGACCAACGTAAGAAATGGGAAATCCTCCAATGGGGACGATAGATCTGGTAACCCTGATTTCCTCTCCGCCCTGTTTTGGTTATTGGACAGGTAGTAAATGGAAATCTCCCGATGTGATTCAGATGGCCAAAAAACTGAGATAAGTTTTTTGCTTTAGTTCTACTTTAAATACTTAAAAACCGCATGTATTTTTCCCACTTGGTATAACTGATAGTTTACCATCCTTTTAAGAACTCACTTGATATTGATTTGATTGGTGGAGCCCAAATTAAATTTAATTAACTTCTTATTTTCTCTTGATTTTTCTACCCTTGATGACTGTGTGCTTCTCCTGCATTATTACTAGTAACAACTACATAGAAAACATGTTTTTTTAGAAGTCAATAGGGAAATGAGCTGAGCTTTACTGCATTTGATATCTCACTGTACTTGTTACACCATATTTCCTGTTTTTCTTTCTAAACACATATAGTTAATCCAGAATAAGTTTCATATTCTAGTAATATGTTTTCATGCTTTTAGTGTGTCCCCAAGAGAGATGCTTGATTTTTTATTCATGACATTGTTTTTCTATTTAAAGGCTATAGCTCTTTTTTAATATTAAAAGCTCTTGCTTTTTCTCTAAGGATTTTTATTAGCATTTTTATAGTTGTCATTTTCAGCAGAAGAATGCTATGTATTTATATCTTAAGTTTCAATACACAAGCCTATAATGTGTAATTATACCAGCCTAACTTAATTTAAAAATGTATTGGCACAAGCCTCAGGGTATTTGAGGGCAAACAGATATTTAATTTACTCGCCCATGAAACTCTATCTTGCATACAGTATATGGATGATGCAAGCTCTAATTTTGGATAGAAACATCAGATAATCTTTAGGTTTGCTCATGTTATATGTTGAAATCCACATGGACATGAGAATGCTCTTGAAGGCTGCCATGAATACAACATGAGGTACTGCATTTGAAGTGGTAATTTTTTGGAAGATAATCTTAACGTAATTTTTCACTATCCAGGGTATTTCACCATATCTGTTGTACAAATTTTGAATACCAATCAGGCATGTTTTACATAGCAGACCAGAAAGTTCCCAATATATTCTGTAAATAAAACAGCGAGTATGAACCGCAAAATTGTTCCCTTTTTGTGTGCTTCCAATATAGGTAACTTTAAAGTTGTTCTCTGGAACAATGTGGTGGCTAGCAAATTATTTTTTTGATATTCTAAATGTTTTATTTATTTCTACTTCATCCATCATATAGTTTGTTTTATTTTGTTTATCATGTAGCTCTAGCTTTGTTCATTTGTAAATACAAAATGTCTGCAGAAGCAGAGGGATGGGGGTGTGTGTGATGGCTAGGTTTAAGACTGATGAGTATATTCTGTCTTTATCACTTTCTCTTTGGCTGAATTGTTAAGAAATCAAGTACAAGAGTCACCATAGTTGGTTCAACTGTTTTTCATAATCACCATTTATAACTGCTCTGATGACTGTATCTGTATAACTTAGCTTGCCCACAATTATCCACAATCTGCATGGAAAGGTCATGTAACATGTTAAAAGGGATTTGCAATCATTAACAAATTTAAGGTGAGGACACAAAATCAAAGTAACAATAAGCATATGATTGTCAAGCTATATATAACAACCCCCTATGAAGATGACCCTAGAACAAAACTATAATTAAAACCATTAAACTATATATTGCACTAGGAGAGTTTACGCTGTATAATGTTCATGCCTCCAAAGAAAATATTCAAGTCCTTGCAGGGAACAATATGTGGAGAGTATATAAATAGCACTTCAAAGAGACATATCCATACGCATATAGGGAAATGAATCCATGAGAGGAGCAATAATTGCAGACTACAAGGAGCTTAGTGCTGATGCGGACACTTTTAAAAGTGAGGACCCCATGGACTGTTCTCTGAGAGGGCCTTCAGCCCAGATGGAGGTTATTCAGGTTTTCTAAAGGGGTTACACATAATGTTTCTGCAGCTAGACCTCAGCTGCAAAACTTGTAATGTTTGCTGTAGGATAAATCCTGTGTTGTGCTTCAAAGTGTGCTTCCTATTCCATTCCCTTTTCAACATTCCCATGCCTATTATTAAGTGTTGCCACCCATAGACCTCAGTGGGGTCTGATTTTAAGATCAGAATTACCGGACTTCAAGTGGGATTTGATGACTCCCCGTTATATAACCTGGGCACATTCAATCATCCCTAGTAAAGTATTTAAAGCGGGGGTCCACCCACACCGCCAAAAAAAAAAAATATTAAAAGCCAGCAGCTAAAAATACTGCAGCTGCTGACTTTTAATACATGGCCACTTACCTGTCCCAGGGTCCAGCGATGTCGGCAGGCGACGCCGAGAACCCGCTCGGTTCTCGGCAGCTGCCGCTGCCATCCTAGGTGAGGGAATCAGGAAGTGAAGCGTTGCGGCTTCACTTCCCGGTTTCCTACTGCGCATGCGCGAGTCGCGCTGCGTGTCCCAAGTGGTCCCCGCTCTCTCCTGGGAGCTGTGTGTTTCCCAAGAGACAGCGCGGTGGGGACGGGAAGTGGCGTAGACTCCCATGGGAGTCTATGCCGTAAGTGGGTGCAAATACCTGTCTTAGACAGGTATCTGCACCCCCCTCCCCCCTGAAAGGTGCCAAATGTGACACCGGAGGGGGGGAGGGTTCCGAAAAGCGGAAGTTCCATTTTTGTGTACAACTCCGCTTTAAAAAATACGGATACAAAATGTGTAGAACAGGTTTAAATAAATGTTAGAATATATTCCTGCAATTTGACAGACATAAATATGCTGTAAAATTATATTTATACATATATTTTTAGGGAATAAGAAGGAGTAGCTTATGCCAACATATTTCTGATTTCAAAAGAAGGAAATTATTTGTGAGAATAAAGGAAAGTGTGCAGGGTAACACATGACACCATTACCAGTGTAAATGGGCAAAGTAATCAGAAATGTCCTTATACTTGCAAGATCTTCAAAGATATGGTCCTAGGGTATTTGTTCATTACTAGTATGCATAATGAACATGAGCTGTTTTTACAGTAAACAATTCTTTCTTCAGGCAGTGGATAAATACATTACTATATTACCTTTATTGGTACACACTGGCAAATATCCAGTGCAGTGACAACATAGAGGACATTCTGAATTGCTCAGTGGCTTGAATCACCACACTGTCACCTTACATCATGACTAAGTGACCATACACATGGGTTCAGTAGTTTACTATTCGAGGAGAAATGAAAGCAACAAGATCATTAACAACTTTAATATCATTTCCATTTAATTTAACCACTTCTTTCATAAAAGTTTGCAGCAGGTAATTAAAGCATAGTATCATATTAAGTCTAGCTAATAGATTTTGCTAGTGGTAAGGTTTGCCATGTGGAATGTTCATAGCAAAATTTAAAAAAGGCACAGAAAATGTGACTGAGCATCCTTGCTGAGTAAGCAGAATTAAGAATGTTGTGTTAGAAGTATGAGACATGCTTCTACACTGTCCATCTGCAGTGTCCATTCATGCCTCTTTAAAGCCTGCCAATCAATAGCCCATCATCGTCTCTCTGCTCCCATTGGCCAGTGGCGGTGCTCCTCCTCAGGCAGGGCCCCAAGCTTATGAAACTGTACTGCTTCCTGGCTCCATTAACCATGCCTTGCCGTGTCTTGGATTGCTACTTTTGCTTGACCCCTTGTCTGACCCTTGTTGGGATTTGACTAATTCTGCTGATTGCCACTTGACCTATCCTGTTGCCTAGATACAGATTACTCTACTGGCTGGAATCTGTCCTGTCCCTTGCTTTGATTATGTATATGCTACAAAATTCCTCCTGCCTTGACCCTTGTTTGCATAGCAATCTCAGCCTCTTCCTGTTACTAGCTAGTCCTGACCACTGCATGCTTGACATTCAGCCAGTCACTGGTCTTGATCATTTCCACATGCTGTACCTACTTCAAACTTTTTTGTGCTTTGTGAAATAATTTACCCATCTCAGAGGGTTTCTGAAGAGCAATACTGTCTGGAGAAAGTGTTGGTTGCAGCAAAGTAATGGTAGGCATAATAGCTTTAGGGGAAAGGCAGCTGCTGTGGTTGAAATTATATATATGTGTCACTATTTTCACAGAACATGCTGATGTTGAGTTTTCAGCATAATGTTTAAAACTAATAAAACTATTAAATTGACCTCAGTTTGCACTTACAGTGCCAGTACAGCTACGCTTTTCAAAACATGTTACCTGTGTATATATTATTTAGCCACTGCACACTTTACCAGATATTTGCTTGGGTACACTGTGATTAGTAAGATGTAGATAGTCCAAAAATGGTTGAGGCACACTCAGACTACGCTCAAATTTTACAGGCAACATTCAGCAGCCTGTATCCATGGATCTGCCAAATTTGACATTACTTTTTACCAAAGACAGTTTGATATCAACCTGTTTGATACAACCTGTTTGTATCTACCCAAAACTTTGATGCCAGCTTTGTAAATGTAAACAAGTAGCTGAATGCACAGTTTAAATACAAATGTGTGAGGTGTCTTAGCTGCCAAAAATGTTTAATTCTATTTAGCTGGCCTTCAATTTTAGCCACTACTGCCAAACACTGTACAATTTTCTGACATTTATTTTTCTCTTCTGTAGTTAAAACAATGCTGTTCAGAATTGGGACAAAGTAGTATAAAAAAGTAGTTCCTTGATGAGATCATATATTATTTACTGACTCTTCCTGTTAGCAAAATAGTTTTTTTTAAACTTCCATATCTGTGCACTGTAGTAGAACACAGATTGTCTAACAGTGTGACTCCTTTCTTTCCCAGTTCCAAAATATGCACAAATAGAAATGGAGGCATGGTATAAAATGTTTTATGCACTAAATGTAGACTCCAAGAAAGGATGTACTGAATTCTGCATAGCTGTACCAATAAAAAATGCCTTTAGTAAATTTTAATGCCATAGGGCAATAGGTACATTACTATTATGTACCTATTAAAATTAAAAAAAAAATGTTGACAAGATTATTAAAAAAGAATATGCCAATACTGTATACAGATAAAGATTTAAATGGGATATTGCAAGCAGGTTGCCGTTTCTCTAGCCGGCGTGCGCCAACACTGGGGCCTGCACTATCACCTAGTCTTTTCTCATCTAAACAATGCCAGTCCACCTGGCTCTTCTATCCTGGAAGTTATCCTTTTAACACAAAAACCTGTAGGTACTTGTGTGTATTGGGTAAAACATTTGCTGCCACAGCTACAGATGAAGACTTCACTATACAGCAATATATCAACTGTGGCACAAACTATGTAATTTACCTGATCACCTGTATTTTATGCAGCCTCCAATATGTAGGCTGTACCACGCCTCCTTTGAGAGCCCGTATAGGGGAACATTATTGTGACACAAATAATCCGAATGCTAGAAATATTTTGAATGCAACATGTCACTTTAGAGAATGTCATTAGGGCGAAATTTCTTCATTTCGCTTCAGAGGAATAGAACTATTGTCTCACTCGCCCAGAGGAGGTGATAGGGAGAGAAGGCTACTGGGGAGAGAAGCATGGAGGATCATTAGATTAAAAACTAGATTGCCCTCGGGGGATTAAACCTGAGGTGGGATCTGGATTTGCATCTACATTAGAATGCCTCTCCCCAGTGCCTTTTTTTTTCTCTTTTTTTCTCTCTTCTGGGCCGTCTTTTCACATACCTGGATTGTCATTTTCATATCTTTTTTTATTTAATATTAAATTATAATTTATAGCGCTGCCTCTATGAACCACTAATATACATATACACGCATGAAATATGTGTCATATATCAACATGTATAATAAAGTGCTTAGTGTCAATATAGTGCAAATAAAGTGCAATCAATAAATTTCAACAGATGTGCAAAGTAAAGTGCAATCAATAAAGTTCATCAAGTGTGGGGTACGGGGTTGGTGACACGTTGATATAATCTTGGCGACTTCCTGTGCTCCCCTCCTGGGTCCCCCACTCACCAGATAAAGATGACACATGCGCCTATATTATATATCAAGATGGTGCCTCCTGTCCAACGAATGGGTTGGTTGATCGTGCCTCAGAGAATGGGATCTCCTCTCCTCCACCACATGATGTAAGTCCTACACATTGGCCTCTCGTAGGGTGGGGACCATCATCAGCAGTTGTTCCAAAAAAAATGTAAGCAGGCTGGGGCTTCTGGTGTTGTATTTCGGCACTCCCCAGGTGCCCCCTTTATGGCCAATGAACGCTCCACATATTATAGGAAAAACAATGAGGAAGAACAGCCTGCTTACATTTTTTGGAACAACTATATATACATATGTATATGTATATTGATTGCACTTTACTTTGCATATCTGTTGAACTTTATTGATTGCACTTTATTTGCACTATATTGACACTAAGCATTTTATTATACATGTTGATATATGACACATATTTGATGCGTGTATATGTATATTAGTGGTTCATAGAGGCAGCGCTGAGTATAAATTATTTTTGTTACTTTTTTGGGGTACTTACCTTGCACAACAGCAGCAGCCTTATTACATATATATGTATATGTAAACATATATATATATATATATATATATATATATATAATTTATTTTTTCACTTTTTTCCGCGGGTTTAATTTTCATTTTAAATACTTTCCTTGGCACTGTATTTGCGCAGCAGTCTTACAAGTGCACTTCTTTTTGGAAAAATACACTTTTTTGAATTAAAAAATAAGACAACAGTAAAGTTAGCCCAATTTTTTGATATTGTGAAAGATAATGGTATGCAGAGTAAATTGATACCCAACATTGCACGCTTCAAAATTGCACCCACTCGTGGG
>JBBGZY010001693.1:0-150000 GCA_037952925.1 Lithobates clamitans | reverse complement strand
TCAGCGACTTAGTGAAACTGCGATATTGCGGTGGACAATCAGACACAAACTGACATTTTTTACGCTTTTGGTGAACCAGTGACACTAATACAGTGATCAGTGCTAAAAATATGCACTGTCACTGTACTAATGACACTGGCTGGGAAGGGGATAAACATCTAGGGCGATCAAAGTGTTAACTTTGTTCCTAGCCAGTGTTTTTGTGACATGTGTGTGATGCTTTTACTAAGGGAAGAGAAAGAGGGACACAAAGTCCTTCTCTTCCCCCCTGTCAGAACAGGAATCTGCCTTGTTTACATAGGCAGATCTCTGTTCTGTGTGTTTTACCGATGTTTGGCAGGTGCTGGCAGACATCCAGTGCCTCGCACCCACAGCTCGGCTTCTGCTGTGTGCCCCCCCTGTAGGCGGAAGTGCAGAATCACATATATATACATGTGATCCTACACAGGAGGGCCACCCTGTAGCTGCTATAGGGCGGTCCTGAAGTGGTTAATGTGGTGGCTGCATTCATGTTCTTGAACTTTTTCCTTTATTTTCACCTGTTGATTTGGTCAGGAAGCCTGTATCATGTTATCCAGCTAAAGTGACTGTTAGAGAGCTGAGACAAACAGGGGTGCTTACAATGGTTAGCTTTTATTAATTTATGTAAAACCTTTATCTCAAAAGGAAAAAAAAAACTGTTGCTGTAACTACTCTTAAAGTGTTAGCTGGAATTCAGCTGTAAATTGTTAGTCAAATCCATCTAAATTGACTAGATCATATAACACCATCCTTTCCCCAGATTGGCATTGCTTCTGTCCAAAGGTGTAAGTTGTTATTACTGCTTTTATCGTGGATTCTGGATTCCAGAAGATGGTGATAAGGTGGTTTAGAAAAGCATAGCAAAGAACAAAGCTAACTTTTTATATTAGAATCACCTTACTTTCAATTCTGGTAGCTGAATTTACTTTTTGAAAGCAGTTTGAAGGTACATAGATTGGTGCAACATTTTAAGGATCAAGTTAACTTTTTTTAAAGAGCACCAATATAACAAATCACATTCCTTAAATTGTATTTGTTGCTGAGCATTCAATCTATGAATCAGATACTTTCAGCTAAATGGCACTTCTCCAGTCAAGTTTAAAGTGGGAGCACTAGATTGCCTTATCTACAAAGAATCTCTTGAATCAATGCTTCAGGGACTCAAAAATCTGCATGTTTTACATATCCAGTGAACCAGTAATCATATATTCAGACAAACCACAAAAACATGATTTCATTCAAAGAATCCATTTCACCTAGTCCGCCAGTTCACAGTACTTCTCAGATCAATGTACTTATCACTAGTGTTTGCAAAATGTGTGTTTACAGTCAAGACCATATAAAAGTGTATGTATAGCCAAAACAGTTTGTGTTCTATTAGAAAGGTTTCCTTTTGCTTCCTTTACTGGAGAAGCAATAAGAAGGGAGAAGAATTCTCTACAAAGTGAGGGGAGTTGCTCCTAGACGGTTTTCTGTGAAACAGGTGTCCCCTTTATCCTCCCTTCTTGTTCAGGTGGCAGCTGTGAAATTTTGATATCTCATTACTTTCTTGGTGATAATACGCACAGGGACATTGTGCAGATACAGACTGCAATAAAAATAATTATGGGATATATAACCTTTCCCTACTCTATCCAAAATTAAAAACAGCATTGGTTACACATACACGTTAAAATCTTTTGTTAGCATATAATGTATGTGTAGCGCACAGACCCTCAGGTTGGTTCCGCCATTTGTCCCAAGTTCTGTTCCCTAGTAGGTGCAAGCAGTAAGGCACACGGTAGCTCTCCAGACTCCCCTCACAAGAATCAGCCAGATAGTGTTTTTTAGATTTATTGCTCATTAAACTTGGGTAGGTTGCAGGGCGAGCCTTATGCAGCGTACACACGAGCCGACTTTTCGACCGGACTGGTCTGACAGACCGAGTCCGGCGGACAATCCGATTGTGTGTGGGCTTCATCGGACCTTCAGCTGACTTTTCCAGTCGAAAATCTGACAGACTTTAGATTTGAAACATGCTTCAAATCTTTCTGACGGACTCGAGTCCAGTTGAAAAATCCACTTGTCTGTATGCTAGTCTGGACGAAAACCCACGCTAGGGCAGCTATTGGCTACTGGCTATCAACTTCCTTATTTTAGTCCGGTCGTACGTAATCACGTACGAATCCGTCGGACTTTGGTGTGATCGTGTGTAGGCAAGTCTGTTCGTTCAAAAGTCCGTCGGAAGTCCGTCAAAAGTTTGACGAAAGTCCGCCGGAATGGCCGTCGGACTTTTGTTGCCGGAAAGTTCACTTGTGTGTACGCGGCCTTAGGATACTCCAATGCCAGTGTGAAAGTTATGGAGAGCATTCTAACTGTACTGTCTCTTCAGGTAGCAAACACCCTTTTGAAGTTAGTAGCAAGTGAACTACATCTCACGGGACTCTATTGCAAAAAAGTGTACCCTGAGCCAGCAACTTGAACAAACTTTCCCAAAGGTTGGCATGGACAGGCTCTCTAGAATCTTTTTGGGCTTGTACTTACTGTACTCTGGGTTCTTGAATGCTTTCCTGCAGTACCAGCCACCTTCTGTACAGGGTGGCTCCAGACCCCTCTGGAGACTTCCAGCAACTGCTCTCAGCAGCTCCAGACATAGGTTCCCTAGCTCTAACTGGAGCTTTGACCCAGGTGGCCTTGTTCTCAACTGCAGCTATGTGGGCTGGGGAGCCAATGACCCAAGGCTGGGTCTTCTTCCCCAGGACAAGGACCCTGCTGTTCTAAGACCCAGACTATATATACATACTTTAGCCCCCTACTGTCCATAATTTCTGCCAGGGATTGCTAGTAGCAAGTGAACTACATCTCACGGGACTCTATTGCAAAAAAGTGTACCCTGAGCCAGCAACTTGAACAAACTTTCCCAAAGGTTGGCATGGACAGGCTCTCTAGAATCTTTTTGGGCTTGTACTTACTGTACCCTGGGTTCTTGAATGCTTTCCTGCAGTACCAGCCACCTTCTGTACAGGGTGGCTCCAGGCCCCTCTGGAGACTTCCAGCAACTGCTTTCAGCAGCTCCAGACATAGGTTCCCTAGCTCTAACTGGAGCTTTGACCCAGGTGGCCTTGTTCTCAACTGCAGCTATGTGGCCTGGGGAGCCAATGACCCAAGGCTGGGTCTTCTTCCCCAGGACAAGGACCCTGCTGTTCTAAGACCCAGACTATATATACATACTTTAGCCCCCTACTGTCCATAATTTCTGCCAGGGATTGGCTGAGGCTGCATGAAGGTCTACCTCCTCCGCCCACTGAATTCTAAAAATGAACATGCTGCCTCTGATGATGACACATGTTGATACATGGTAATTCCCTGCACTTTGCCACAGTCTATTTTCACGACTGAAGCTTTACTTGTCTATGCGAATACCTTCTTAGTGTCGGGCATGACACATGGCAATGTGAGTGTACTAATGTTGGTTTTCATAAATAAATAATTTGATTGTTTTATGGTATGAAGCCTTCCTTTATGTTTTTTGACATGTTGGCAGATGGTCTGGTACTGTGAGAACCTTGCAAACCCATTAATGAAGAGAGTGGATACATTAACCCATCCTTGGCTGTTAAAGATTGCATAGTGCTCCAACAGGATTGGAAATGCATTGCACGGTTTATGATACCTTTTAAAGGAACACATTTTTACTTTGTATTTTAAGTTGTGTTGAAAGAGGTGAGCCATTTACCTGAAGAGGTGCTTGACATCACTCTTTTAAGCTAAGAGAATTTTTGTACAAATTTATTTCACTACATATTTTTTTTTTTTATTGCACTTGATTAAGGACATTTATCACATTGTTTGTAAGCTGAAAAATATTTTGAAAGTGAATCTTTTGTTGATACAATTTAAAAAAATATTGTAACACTTTTTCTTATTTAGGTAGTTTAATACTTGATATTTTGAAAGCGGTCATACACATTTTTGTTTCCTTGCACACTCCGTAGTGAGTTTAGTGACTTCAGATGGATAGATATTGGATAATTATGTATTACATCTTTGGCAAAGAACTTTTCACATTTAAATTCTGGAACCTACTGGAATCCAGGGGAAAGCACCAGAGCCTGCAATCATCAGAACCCAGAACAGCCCAAAGCATTGAACACTGCTGCTCTGCTACAGGGGAGCCTATAACTAAATTTGCAACAACTGTAGTAACTTAGCTAAGAGGGTGCTACACATGGAAATAGAAAGATGGCATCATTATCAAAAGCACTTGAAATCCATTTTGACTACATATTATGCGTTAGTAATCATTTTGTCTATACACATAGATTTTAGATTACATACAATACTGAATAATACAATTCCGCAGATATGGGTATCTAAGAGATGTCATGGCAGAAAATGTGATACCATCTGTAAACAGGGCCATAGTTGCCACCCTGTTTCAGATCTTTTTGTGCCAAATTTAAGATATTGAAACTGTTCCTGGCTTGTGTACATTTATTTTATTTTCTCTGAACGTTGACTTGATTTATTAAATGTGCTCTTGGTGGGTTTAAGGGTGCCAATGATGTTTCCTAACAGTGGCATGAAACAGAAATATCTGACAGCTTCAAAACAAATAGAGAATGCTTTATTTTAAAATCCAATAATATCATCAGTGATTCACAATCAACATCAGCGTATTATGCCTGACTTCAGAGAAGGATTATTAAACCAATATTCCTCCATCGACTTTGCTTGGTACCTAGACAAATGAGCTGTCAGGATCAGTTTATAACACACTTATTTTAGCTCAGTGTACATTTAGGCAGCTCTGCTTTCCATTTTCTACAAACATTCTTTGGCTGGCTTGTACCTTGCTTTATAGATAGATCATACCATAGCACTATATTTGGGGTATTTTGTATTGCAAGGATAAAACAAGATAATACAAGATCAGGGCTACTTCCTACATTTTTTAGCAACTTTATCACTGTAAAAGCAATGAGTCTTATGCCGCGTACACACGGTCGGACTTTTCAGCTACAAAAGTCCGACAGCCTGTCCAACAGACTTCCGGAGGACTTTCGGCAGACTTGCGGCGGACTTGTGGCAGACTTTCTAACGAACGGACTTGCCTACACACGACCACACAAAAGTCCGATGGATTCGTACGTGATGACGTACACCAGACTAAAATAAGGAAGTTCATAGCCAGTAGCCAATAGCTGCCCTAGCGTGGGTTTTTGTCCGTCGGACTAGCACACAGACGAGCGGATTTCGGGGTCCGTCGTAGTTACGACGTAAAGATTTGAAGCATGTTTCAAATCTAAAGTACGTCGGATTTGAGGCTAAAAAAGTACGTTGAAAGTCCGGAGAAGCCCACACACGATCGGATTACCAGCCAGCTTTAGTCCGTCAGCGTCCGTTGGACTTTTGTAGACGAAAAGTCCGACCGTGTGTACGCGGCTTTAGGTTCCTATAAGGAGCATTTCGCAAAGTCTCCTCAATGGTGCCACTCAGGCAGTGCCAATAGTACTGAATATATTATCAGTGAGTATTAATATGTATTAGAGCTACACTATATTAACAAAGTATTGGGATGCCTGCCTTTACACACACATGAACTTTAATGGCATCTAAGTCTAATGCCCTGTACACACGGTCAGACTTTGTTCGGACATTCCGACAACAAAATCCAATTTTTTCCGACGGATGTTGGCTCAAACTTGTCTTGCATACACACGGTCACACAAAGTTGTCGGAAAATCCGATCGTTCTGAACGCGGTGCCGTAAAACGCGTACGTCGGGACTATAAACGGGGCAGTGGCCAATAGCTTTCATCTCTTTATTTATTCTGAGCATGCGTGGCACTTTGTCCGTCGGACTTGTGTACACACGATCGGAAAATTTTATATCCTGCTCTCAAACTTTGTGTGTCGAAAAATCTGATGGAAAATGTGTGATGGAGCCTACATACACACGGTCGGAATTTCCAACCACAAGGTCCTATCACACATTTTCAGTCGGAAAATCCGACCGTGTGTATGGGGCATTAGTCCGTAGGGTTTAACATTGAGTTGGCCCACTCTTTGCAGCTATAACTCTTCTAGCAAGGCTGTAAACAAGGTATGTCTATGGGAATGGTTGACCACTCTTCCAGAAGCGCATTTGTGAGGTCAGGCACTGATGTGGGCTAGAAGGCCTGGGTCACAATCTCTGCTTTCGGGCAGGCACCCCAATACGTTTGGTAATATAGTGTATATCTATGATGTAAATATAGTCTTGTCTTATATAGTATTCATGATTCAAATTTACATGGACCAATGCATGGGTTGAACTGGATGGTCTTTTTTCAACCAGACTAACTATGTAACTATGAAATACCAGCATTGCAATACTAGAAGAGATACAGTCTCCTCAGGACACTGGCGTCCTTTCCCCTATGCCCCAGCTGTGAAGTATGAAGCAAAAAACATTGGTGACCTAATTTAGGGTGGGATACAATATCAAACAGAGTGGAAATGCAGTTTTTGAAAATCCATGTTTTTAATTGGACGGTGTAATGAGGGGTAGTTAGAGCCCCTGTTGTTTTTTTATTACAAAGGCATTCTGGCTATTTAATTTTAATAGATGCAGTGCCACCATTGGAGTACACCCTACTATACTGACTGTGGGAAAACATTTCAGGACAGGATGTTAAATGTTAGTTACTTGCACTGTGACTGTCACCAACACCTCCAAAACACGCATGCTACCAATTCCTGGGACAATTTCCGACACACAAAGTTTGAGAGCAGGATATAATACTTTCCGACAACAAAATCCGTTGTCGGAAATTCCGATCGTGTGTACACAAATCCGACGGCCAAAGTGCCACGCATGCTCAGAATAAATAAAGAGATGAAAGCTATTGGCTACTGCCCCGTTTATAGTCCCAACGTATGTGTTTTACGTCACCGCGTTTAGAACGATCGGATTTTCCGACAACTTTGTGTGACCGTGTGTATGCAAGACAAGTTTGAGCCAACATCCATCGGAAAAAATCCTAGGATTTTGTTGTCGGAATGTCCGAACAAAGTCCGACCGTGTGTACGGGGCATCAGAATGGGTGCTCTGTTAGATTCTAGTTAAAGAACAGTGGGGGTTATCCACTTTGGACTACAAGTGCTTTGCAAGTGCACTTGAAAGTGCGCTGAAAGTGCACTTGGAAGTGAAGTCACTGTAAATCTGAGGGGAAGATCTGAAATGAGGGGAAGCTCTACTGATTTTATCATCCAATCATGTACAAGCTAAAATGCTGTTTTTTATTTTCTTAGCATGTCCCCCTCAGATCTACAGCGACTGCACTTCCAAGTGCATTTGCAGTGCAAAGTGCTTTGCCTTTCGTAAATAACCCCTTTAAATAACTTTAAAAAGTATTCCTACCCTTTAAAATTTTCCACTTTTTGTCATGTTACAACCAAAAACGTAATGTATTTTATTGGGATGTTATGTGATAGACCAACACAAAGTGGCTCATAGTTTTGAAGTGAAGGGAAAATGATAAATGGTTTTCAATTTTATTACAAATAAATATGTGAAAAGTGTGGCGTGCATTTGTATTCAGCCCCCCTGAGTCAATACTTTGTAGAACCATCTTTAGCTGCAATTACAGCTGCAAGTCTTTTTGGGTATGTCTCTACCAGCTTTTCTCATCTAGAGAGTGAAGTTGTGTCCATTCTTCTTTGCAAAATAGCTCAAGCTCTGTCAGATTGGATGGAGAGCGTCTATGAACAGCAATTTTCAAGTCTCGCCACAGATTCTCAATTAGATTTAGGTCTGGACTTTGACTGGGCCATTCTAACACATGAATATGCTTTGATCTAAACCATTCCATTGTAGCTCTGGCTGTATGTTTACGGTTGTTGTCCTGCTGAAAGGAGAACTTCCGCCTGAGTCTCAAGTCTTTTGCAGACTCTTTCTTCTAAAGCCAGGTCACATTACAGTCTTTTTTCGTGCAACCCCATGGGTTGCATGAAAAAAACCTGACAGCTCTGATGAGGAGCCGCTGTATTACCCATGCAAGGGTAGTGCAGCGATCTCCCCCACTGAGCTGTTGAGTTCTGACAGGGGGACGCCCCCCCCACCAGTATACTTCAATAAGCGCTCTCTGCCATTGGCTGAGAGCTCTGATCAGGAGTTGATCAGCTGCTGGTTTTACAGCATGCACATCCGAAAGACACTCTGGCAGAATGTCAGCTGGTATTTTTGTGCCAGGAAATGTATCCCGACATTCTGCCTGTGTGTATGGGGCTCATGTACACAGGGCAGTTTAAAACCTTTTCTGAATGCTGGTAACTGACAGCTGGAAACCGAAGGTGAAAAATGTCCAATTTGCAGCTTTTACATACCAGGTTTATGTGAGTTTATCAGCAGTTATGAGCCTTTGAGGTTAGAAACATTTTTTAAAGATAACCTTAGGAGACCCTCCCAAATGCCCACAATGCATGAAAAACAAGTAAATTATAAACTATTTCAGCCATCAGTGAGAGAAGAGCGCAGCAACAGCAGAGAGAGCAGTGTGCTTGTAAATAGCTGTCTTATTTTTTGTGTTTTCACTATGGATCCCATCATGAGCATGTGTGAGGAAATGCTCCTTATGTTGCTGAGGCTCTGAAAATGTAGAAAGTTGTGTCAAAGGACCAGATTTTGTCGCTACTGGACTCATCCATTGATGCAGGCAACAGCATGTGGTGAAATTTGTGTTTTTTCAAAATTTTTATATGTTCAAAAATTATCAGAAAAGTTTTCCCGTTCAAAAACGCTTTTAAACGTAGACACAGTTTATGGTGGTCACACGCGGTTACAAGCATTTGGCGTTCTGCTTTCAAAAAAAGTGCCTGTAACCTCAACTGCCTTTAAACCACATTAAAATGACTGAGTGTACATGTACACATAAGATAACCCCAATGGAGAGTTCAGGGACTGCTGAAAAAAACACCCAACTGCTCCTAAACTTTAGCAGCTGTAGTTTACATGAGGCCTAAGATTGTCCTGTATTTGGTTCCATCTATCTTTCCATCAACTCTGACCAGCTTCCTGTCCCTGCTGAAGTAAAGCATCCCCACAACATGATGCTGTCACCACCATGTTTCACGTTGGGGGTGGTGTGTACAGGGTGATGTGCAGTGTTAGTTTTCTGCCATACGCAGCGTTTCACTTTTAGCCCAAAATGTTAAATTTTGGTCTCATCTGACCAGAGCACCTTCTTCCACATGTTTGCTGTGTCCCACACAGTGCTTCTCGCAAAATGCAAATGGGACTTCTTATGGCTTTCTTTCAACAATGGCTTTCTTCTAATAGTTGTTCTGTGGACATATTCTGCCACCTGAGCTGTGGATCTCTACAGCTCCTCCAGAGTTACCATGGGCCTCTTGGCTGCTTCACTCAATTATGCTTTCCTTGCCCGGCCTGTCAGTTTAGGTGGACGGCCATGTAGGTTTGCAGTTGTGCCATACTCTTTCCATTTTCAGATGATGGATTGAACAGTGCTCCTAGAGATGTTCAAATCTTCGGATATTTTTTTATAACCTAACCCTGCTTTAAACTTCTCCACAACTTTATTCCTGGCCTGTCTGGTGTGTTCCTTGGCCTTCATGATGCTGTTTGTTCATTAGGGTTATCTAATGTTTCAGCAGGAATGATAGAGTTATCATTCCTGCTGAAACATTGTATTCTGACAACGGAATCTTCACTGTCAGAATTCACTGAGCACTGGCTGCAGCTGCTGATCGATAACATGTTTTTCAACATTCTTGTTCAACTAATGTCAATCTAATGACTGAGGCAGTGTGTCTTCTACATATATTTGCAATTATGTACTACTAACATCACTAATTTTATAGTGTCTAAGGATTGCTGGTTATTTTTAAATATTTGGATACATGCAGTGCTGCCATTGGCCATGCACCCACTAATACAGACTGTAGGTGACAATGTGGGATAGGGTGTTAAATGTTAAGTTATTATTATTGTCCTCATTAGAGATATTTGCCTTCTCTATTTGTCCTGGTGACCCCTGCCACTGGATCACAGGAGAAAAGAAGGAAAATTATCCAGAATCAAACCAGAGTTTATCATGGGACTAATTGTCAGGAAAAATCCTATTTGAGCTGTCACCAGTATAGCATTACTGTGGATATCTTTCAATGGACACTTGTTCAAGTGATAACTGACAGTGTTTTTCCCCATTCCTTATTGTAACTGAAATTAAAATAGAAATTGATTTTAGTTATATTCTATACTATCCTATACTAAAACTACACTTTCATTTGGCAGCCTTTAAAGTTCTATACAGCTTTGGGAATTACATGTAACCGGGTGACCCCGCCCCCCTCTGACGCCATGGGGAAGCCATGGGGAAGCCCCCGTACATCAGAGGGGTCGGGGTCATCCGGTTACGTCACCGGGTGGCCCTGCTCTCAGTTATATAAGAGCTGTCACAGCGAAGACGCGTCACACGGCGGGAGCCTCCCATGGAGGCGGGTCAGTTGCGGCTTTTTTTCCTTTTATTCTTTTTTGGTTCATCGGGCGGCGTGAACTTCGTAGGACTTTTTTTTTCAATAAACGACTTGTTCCAAGCTGTCTCTTGTTTTTTTTACCATTTTGACACTTTTTTTGTGAAATGGTAGGGGTACATCTGTACCCCGTTACCAATTCACACAGGGGGAAGGCCGGGATCTGGGGTCCCCTTGTTAAATGAGATTTTGGCAAGCCCCCCCACCCACAGATCCCCACAACCACTGGGCAAGGGTTGTGGGGATGGGGACCTTGTCCCCATCAACATGGGGACAAGGTGCTTTGGGGGCTACCCCAAAACACCCTCCCCATGTTGGGGGCATGTGGCCTGGTACGGTTCAGGAGGGGGGGCTCTCTCATCCCCCTCTTTTCCTGCGGCCTGCTAGATTGCATGCTCAGATAAGGGTCTGGTATAGATTTTGGGGGGACTCCTATGCTATTTTTTTTTAATTTTGGCGCAGGGTTCCCCTTAAAATCCATATCAGACCTGAAGGGTCTGGTATGGATTTTATGGGGGACCCCTACACCATTTTTTTTTTAATTTCACGCAGGTTCCCCTTAATTTCCATATCAGACCCGAAGGGCCTGGTATGGATTTTAGGGGGACCCCCATGCAATTTTTTTTAAAATTTTGATTATTCATACCAGACCCAAAGGGCCTGGTAATGGACAGGGGAGGATCCCATGCTCTTTTTTTTCAATTATCTGTATCTATATTGTCAAGACCCGACAATACATTACAGCTGCTATCAGTTTTAAATTTAAAATGACAATTTTTTCTTTAGAAATGTCATTTTGCTGTGGTACTGTTCTAAACACGGGAAAAATGTGCCACTTTACAGGCATACCATAGACACCTCCCAGACACGATATTTAAAGGAATATTTCATTTTTATTGTTTCACTTTAAGCATTAAAAAAATCACTGCTCCCAAAAAAACGGACGTTTTTAAAAAAAAAAATTGCATTGATACATGTCCCCAGGTCCCCAAACACTTTTTATGACAATAACTTGCATATACGCCTTTAAAATTAGCATTTTTGATTATTCATGTTCGTGTCCCATAGACATTTTAACGGTGTTAGTGTGTTCTGCCGAATTTTTTGCCTGTTCGCATGTTCTGCTGCAAACCGAACAGGAGGGTGTTCGGCTCATCCCTACTCAGATTCCCCCAAATTCAGTCATGTACTTGTGTACTCATGTATCTTAATATTATAAACAAGATAATTAGCATACATAAGCGATGTGGCAGATGTATCCTATTTCATTAGTACCTACAGTATTCATACAGTGCGATATGATATGGGAATATTTCATTTGTGACCCTTTATGACATTAACAATGATAATTTGGTTAGCTGTGTAAACAGGGCATTGTCTGTAAAGATGACATTGCATAATTTAATTTATCATTTATATGTATTGGTAGGAAGGCTCACATTAGCACTGGTTATTGACCTTTCTTTGCATACTCTGCCAGCTATAGATTAAACCAGACTCATAATCAGTTTTCTGCAACAATTCAATTTTCTTTTCACAATGGAAGAGCTGTATCATTAATCTCACATTAACCTCTGAGATAACACCTTCAAATTGTGTTTAAAAGCACTATCCTATATTTTAACAGCAAGGGCAAGAAAAACATTAGCTGGTGGAATTCTCACATTTTGTGGCTGTCTCAATAATTGATCAACATGTCAATATTGCAACCAAACACTCCAAATGGCAACAAATATCTTTATAATATAAAGATGGCCATAGATGGATCCAAATGTGGCCTATTCAGCAAGGAACAGTCGATTTTGGATCCATCTATGGGCAGACTGGTGGTACAGAAGTCCATCTCAGAAGAGTATATCCTGATGGCAGGGAAGACTCCCTGCTGTCTGAATACAACAGCTCCACGGGAGGGATTTCCCCATCCACCTCCACCTCAAGTATGTATATGGGGGGAATCAATTAATTTTCTTTTGTTCAACCCGCTGGTTGAATAAAAGAAAATTAATCTTGTATGGCCTACCTTACTGAGTATATTTCCACCTTCATGTTGATATGATGTAATATTTGTAACCCCTCCATACAGTAAAACAAAGGTTAGTAACACACGGAGTTAGCTATAACCTAGTATGGTGGGTATATAAGTTATGTCACAGAAGGATTTGTTACTTTTAGACACACATGAAGAAAGCAAGTAGAAGCACAGACAAGGGTAGTTGATCACTTTGAAACATTTATTTGAACATAAACTGCAGTATTTGGGAGGATGACTTCTAATGCTAAAACATCCATGCATCTATGCATAATTTCAGCTTTTCAAATATATGTAAGGTAAGGAAGCATAAAGCTCTAATGTGGTGTGTAGTAAGTAGATATTCCAGCAAGAGGTTACAAATGCAAATGAGCTGCATAAAAGGTCAGTAAAAAAGATACCTCCCCAAAAATAGAAGCCCTATTTGGGCAAGGGTGGGCCACTCCATATATTCTACTCACTCCCTGGGCTCCAACCCTCCTCCTCACCCCCAGCACCCCAACCCTCCTCGTATTCCACCTCTGTCTCATTGCATTCCACATGCAGGTGGAGGGCTCTGAGAAGGAGAAAATGGAGCAGTAGCAGGCCTTAAAAATGGCTGCTATGTGCTCCTGAGGAGAATGAAAAACACAGGAACTTTTCACCGGATTATGTGGAAAAATGTGCAGCATAACAAGGCCAAAAAAAAAATGCTGCTTTGCAGCCCCAACTAAAATGACTGCAGCCTTGTGGAGAAGAAGTGGGAGAAGGGCACATTAGCAGCAATAAGAGAAAGTTATGCCGTGTACACACGAGCGGACTTTACGGCAGACTTTGCCCGGCGGACTGGATTTCGTCAGACAATTCGATCGTGTGTGGGCTCCAGCGGACTTTGTTTTCTCAAAAGTTGGACGGACTTAGATTTGAAACATGTTTTAAATTAATCAGTCGAAATCGAGTCCGGTCGAAAAGCCTGCTCGTCTGTATGCTAGTTCGACGGACAAAAAGCCACGCTAGGGCAGCTATTGGCTACTGGCTATGAACTTCCTTGTTTTAGTCCAGTCGTACGAATTCGACAGACTTGTGGATTGTGTGTAGGCAAGTCCGTTCATTCAGAAAGTCTGTCGTAAAGTACGTTGAAAAGTCCGCCGAGCAAAGTCTGCCGTAAAGTCCGCTCGTGTGTACGCGGCATTACTGCTATATGCCCTTGAGGACGAGGAGTGCATGCTTTTTACTGCTGACTTGTTTAATTTAAGAGCTGCTCCCACTGAGCCCTTTGGTGCTCTATTTTTCCTCAAGCATGTGGTACCCAAATGGCTGGTAATTTAACCATGGCTGATACACAGCAGACAGATGCTGCAGACCACAATGGTACTGTTGGCAGAACATATGTTTAAAAAAAGCCCACATTTCAGAGCGTTTTCTTTTTGCCCCTTATTGAAGTGTCCTAATGCTAGCCATGGGATGGGAGGGGGTTCAGTGGGATGTAGGGCTGTTGTATTGAAGTGTTTTTGTGCACCCTGTTTTGACAGTTTCTTAAAATTTGGGACAATGCAGTGCTCTGCTACTGCAAAAAATCACAAGCTGTACTATTAAACTGTTGTGCCACTTCCCTAACTTTTTTTTAGCTATGTTAATACTGCTACTGGCCAATTCAAGCCTATTACTGCTAACTAAAAATAAAAGTGTTACATACAAACCTAATGAATCAAATTTATGAGAATCAGAAGGCAGAAGTTGGAGTTTATATTTACAAAGGCAATTGTTTTATATATTAAAAAGTACTATGCTATTTTAATGTACAAATTACTTTTAAAACTACTTCTATTTAAAGGAGGTGAGGGATACTTTAAGAAATTAATTCTGACTGGAGCACCATTTAAATAAATGTATTGCTTGTATCTGCTCAATATTTATGATAGCCTTAAGCATAAAAGGGTATTTAAAACTCCTTAAAAACTCCTTAAGTTTAATTTTATTTTTTGGAGATGTATTTAAGAAGTTTGACTGTTAAAATCCTTTTAAGGGTTCTATAATATTGCATAGTTTATTACATTTGAGATTTCTTTTATCACCCACTATAACCTAATTTTTTCTTAAAATCAGAAAGAAGAAAGTTGATCTCCTAGCTAACTGGCAGTAATAGAATTGATTTAATGCCTTGAATTTTAACATGCACTTTCATACTACTGTGTGCCAGCCTGTGTTTCATTAATGATACACTGCTATGTCCAAGGGACTTAGGAGAATCTTTGACAAGTTAGATATAGTTTATTGGCTACGTCTATCAGACAAACCCTCCAGCTTAGAGAACCTGACATTAAGATATAACTCAAGATAGCAGATAGGAAGAATTACATTGAGAGATTAAGAGCACAGAAAAAGCCTTCTGGATGAGCTTCAGTAAATAACAGTGGAATAGTTGCTTATTTGCTGTTCTTAATAGTGAAAAGTATAAAGTAAAAATATAAGTAATAATAATAATAATATTATTATTAATATTTTAACGGAACAGCAATGGTATAGGGGCCTCAACGGAAATTAAACCCCGGTGCTGCCTTTCACCACATACCTACCTAAACTTGCATTTTTTTTAACTCTTTGCAACTGTGAACAAGAGTTTGTATATTTTACACTATATGTGAATAGGATTGCTGTAAATTGTGGGGAATAAAGTGGGCAGACACAATGCATTTGTATTATTATTTTTATTATTATTTCCTTTTATCCTCACCATATTCATCCATTCTTTTTTCAGTGTACCGACATTCCAGAGCCTTCCAGAAGAAATACTCAGTAAGCTAGCTGATGTACTAGAGGAGGTAAGATGTCCACTGAAGAATAAAATGACTTTGAAACTGTGTACATATTTATAATTACTTTTAAGGTGTGATGATGTACATGTTTAGCATACTTCTCCAATTTTGTAGCTTTATTGAACCATGCTGCCTGATGACAAGTAACTAAAACTCTATTTTGCATGCGCTGTCACAGCGGCCATCATTTATAATTGTCAATGTTTGTGTGTGCGTGTGTGTGCGTATATATATATATATTCATTCAGTATCTCACAAAAGTGAGTACACCCCTCACACTTTTGTAAATATTTTATTTTATATCTTTTCATCTGACAACACTGAAGAAATGCCACTTTGCTACAATGTAAAGTAGTGAGTGTACAGCTTGCATAACAGTGTAAATTTGCTGTCCCCTCAAAATAACCCAACACACAGCCATTAATGTCTGAACCATTGGCAACAAAAGTGAGTACACCCCTAAGTGAAAATGTCCAAATTGGGCCCAAAGTGTCAATGTTTTGTGTGGCCACTATTATTTTCCAGCACGGCCTTAACCCTCTTGGGCATGGAGTTAAACAGAGCTTCACAGGTTGCCACTGGAGTACTCTTCCATCATCGCCATGAAGCTGGTGGATGTTAGAGACCTTGTGCTCCTCCTCCTTCTGTTTGAGGATGCCCCACAGATGCTCAATAGGGTTTAGGTCTGGAGACATGCTTGGCCAGTCCATCACCTTTACTCTCCACTTCTTTAGCAAGGCAGTGGTCATTTTGGAGGTGTGTTTGGGGTTGTTATCATGTTGGAATACTGCCCTGCGGCCCAGTCTCTGAAGTGAGGGTATCATGCTCTGCTTCACTATGTCACATTTCATGTTGACATTTATGGTTCCCTCAATGAACTGTAGCTCCCCAGTGCCAGCAGCACTCATGCAGCCCTAGACCATGACACTCTCACCACCATGCTTGACTGTAGGCAAGACACACTTGTATTTGAACTCCTCACCTGGTTGCTGCCACATGCTTGACACCATCTGAACCAAATAAGTTTATCTTGGTCTCATCAGACGACAAGACATGTTTCCAGTAATCCATGTCCTTAGTCTGCTTGTCTTCAGCAAACTGTTTGCGGACTTTCTTGTGCATCATCTGTAGAGGAGGCTTCCTTCTAGGACAACAGCCATGCAGACCAATTTGATGCAGCGTGCAGTGTATGGTCTGAGCACTGACAGGCTGACCCCCCATCCCTTCAACCTCTGGAGCAATGCTGGCAGCACTCGTATGTTTCAAGACAAAGACAACCTCTGGATATGACGCTGAGCGTGTGCACTCAACTTCTTTGGTCGACCATGGCGAGGCCTGTTCTGAGTGGAACCTGTCCTGTTAAACCACTGTATGGTCTTGGTCACCGTGCTGCAGCTCAGTTTCAGGGTCTTGGCAATCTTCTTATAGCCTAGGCCACCTTTATGTAGAGCAACACATTCTTTTTTCAGATCCTCAGAGAGTTCTTTGCCACGAGGTGCCATGTTGAACTTCCAGTGACCAGTATGAGAGAGTGAGAGAGATAACAACAAATTTAACACACCTGCTCCCCATTCACACCTGAGACCTTGTAACACTAACAAGTCACATGACACCGGGGAGGGAAAATGGCTAATTCTGCCCAATTTAGACATTAATGGCTGTGTGTTGATTTATTTTGAGGGGACAGCAAATTGACACTGTTATGCAAGCTGTACACTAACTATTTACATTGTAGCAAAGTGCCATATGTAAGTATGTAGGCACTAATGGAATAGTGGCTGGATTTGCACCATTAAAATACATGGCATCAATGGTCATTAATCTAACTTTTCAATGTAAAGGACAGGTTTGACTAGGGCTACTCCAAATATTGCTGCCTAGTAACACCAGTATGATGGAAGGGCTGTCTCGGTACACAATGATTGGAAGCGTAAGGGGTTGTGTTAAAAAATATACATTTATTAGAAAAAATATATAAAAATACAGTCACAACAGAGAATATGACAAAAAAGTAATACAAAACGCTTTAACAGATATGTGTTCTAAAATCCAACTGGTGGGTGGGAACAATGTGATGTGGGTAGGAGTGATTCCTCGACAAGTTTAGCGGCGATTGTCAGGAGGTAATACCCAGAACATCTAGAATAAACAAATACAGTCTCATAGTTACACAAAAGAGTAAAGTGGTAAACAGATTAAATAGCTTAATTGTGGCTATATTGATGGAGAATGATGAACAGCGGTGTAACTCACCAATGGAAACCCAGTGGGGGCACACGGCGGCTATTGAAACACCCCAGGGGCGGGTATCCTTTCCTTCAAACTCTACTAGGATGATGGTACCCACCCCTACTCATGGTTTATATACTAAGTGAGGCACCAGCAAATTTAGCTAACTTTTGGATGTGGCTGTCTGCATTAAAGAAAACCTGTCACAATAAAAATCTGGGGTTAACATAGTCTATCCTTAGAAACATTTAGTTTCCTGGCTATTCTATTGACCTGATTTCCATGCTTTTTGAGTCCCATAAAGATCATGCCAATCATGTATAAGGTGACAGTATTGTCAATTACTTAACTAGAGCTCAATTCTTAACTAGAGCTGACCAATTGACCAAGCAACACATTTGTTAATTGTATAAAACCATGGAAAATTTAAATAATTGCAATGTTATATCTTAATGTAAGTTGAGGACTTTTGAACCTGTTATCCTGACAATTTTTACATAAACATCAGGAAATTGAATAGGGCACATGGATTAAAAGAGATTAGGAGAGATTTCTATGGGATAAATTATTGGATGGTTCACTATCGAACACCTGTGTCAGGAACCATGAATCAGACAGAGACAGAAAATGCAGTAGAAATCACACCTTTTAATATAATGGTAAAAATGGTAAACGTAGTCAAAACATAGCCAGGGTACAGAACCAGGGCGGGTAGTCAGAATAAGCCAGTAAACCAGGAAGCCAGAGATCAGCGTAGTCGGAGGCAGCAGACAGGATCAGGAACCAGAAGGGACGTCAGCCAGGCAAGTCTTCAACAGGAACACAACAGAGAGGCTCTAGATATATTTGACCAAGGCAAAGGCGCGGAAGAAATGAACCAGGCAGTTTAAATTGCCAGAGCTGGCTGTAAGCTGGGCTGACTAGCAGGAAATGATCACCAGGTGAGCCACTGTGGAACAATGAGTACTGGCAATTAACCGACAGCTGAGCAACCTGAAAACTGAGAAGGGAGGACTGAGAGCTCTGCCTTGACAACCTGATTATCAACTAATCAATATAATACCATTACACATCATACCAAATCATACCAAACCAGGTATTTAGAGTGTTGTAGCAACTCCCAACCGGTATCAGTACAGAACATGGATCAAAAATGCCCCTGAGCACCTAAGAGCTTGTTGCAAAGTTCAAAGCTTTTATTTGAAACATTACATTAAAGTGAATGTTTGCATAACTGATGAAGAGGTCCTGAGCAGCCTTCAAATGTCTGTGAAGGTTCCTGGGTGGTCTGAGGATATATCTAATCTATGTTTTTCCTAGACTAGACTACAAGCCATAATGTTAAGCGAAGTCGTCAGTGACTAAAAGAAAGGCTTGAAGTAGTCCTATGCAAGATGGAAGCAAGCTAAATAAACCTGCTGTTGCCACTGCAACAATGATCTATCGACCTTATAATGTCCTGTTTGTATCGTTTTCATTATGCATTTTCAGCTGCCCAGTTTTGTGACAGAGTTTATTTTGTCAATATTCTTGAGTGTTTTACTTGATACTTTTCTCAGCTTGTGGTCTCTCCTGCTGCCCTAAGTATCCTGCATGACAGCAGGCAGTAACATTTGAAAGTAATCTACAGCAATGGCTGTTTTTCGAGCACTGCAGGCCCCTGGGAAATGGACATCAACCATTTCCTTTGTACAGAAGAAGGCGAAATGTAAAAAGTGGTTTCTACTGTTTTTATTTGATCACAAAATAAACTAGTAGTTAAATGACTATAAGTATGGCTTTGCTTAAATTTGCACTTAAACACATTCAGCTAACAAGATTTGAAGGACAAGTGTTTTTTCAGACAAAGAATAAAATGATCTAGCTATATGCATGCATTTTACACTCTTAAAAAAGGAATATCAGAAAGTATATTTAGAGCAAATAATCAAAGAAATCCATAGTTATATTTTATATAGGTTTCTTAATGTACTGTATAATCTCAGAAAGTCACTCACTAGTAATATATACTATAAAAATGTATTTGTTGTCTATAACAATTAATTCGATTTTTGCCTCTCTAACCTGCACTAGAATTCAGATGGTAATATGTTTGGCTATTATTAATAGTTCTCTGTGTTTTCTTAAATCAGTAAAACTGTGGTAACATGGGAAGTGCAATGAAACTCACCATTACAAGAGCCAGTACACCCGCTGTGAAGTGCACATGCTGTACATTTTGCTTTGTCTGTTTTTGTGTGTTAAGTTGTGCTTCCAGTCCATTTAAAATGAACGTGTTGTCTTAATACAATGCATCTTAATGTGCAATAATATGTTGTATTAATGCAGGTTCATTAACATAACGCGTAGTGTGAAGCTGACCTTGAACATTTTAGCCAAATTGCTTTCAGGAAAAATACATATCCCAACAGATTAGATAAATAGGGAGGGAGAGTGGGAGACAGGAGGTATTTAGTGGTTCTTTAATTAAGAGTTTTATTTCAACATGGAATGGAGGATTTACTAAAATGAAAGAGTGCAAAATCTGGTGCAGCTCTGCATTGAAACCAATCAGCTTCCAGGTTTTATTGCCAAAGCTTAATTGAAAAAACTGAAGTTAGAAGCAGATTGGTTATCATGCACAGCTGCACTAGATTTCAGTTTTAGTAAATCAACCCTTGTATTTCTGTTTGATAGAGTATAGCCCCCATTGTGTTATTATTTGCTTACTGTCCAGTTATTTCAGCTATGTGGTCTAGTTGTTCCATATGAAGTTGTTTCAAATAACAGAATCTCTGGATTTGCTACCTAAGTACTCTGCATGAATATGAATTTACAGAGAGAGAGGTGTTCAAATAACACGCCAAAGCTTAAATAATTATGTAATAGATGTAATAAAGAGAACCATTACACAGAGTAGACATGGAGCATAACAAAACTAGCAGGTGCCATACTGGCCCTACATATTCAGATGTTTTAAAGAGCTGAATACAACAGTGAATGACCTAAAGGGGATGCATACTAGCACATTATGCAATTGCCTTTCAGGGGATTTTTCGATGCCGCGGTTTACTACACTTTAAAACAAATGTGTACAAATATCCCATACCTCACACCCAAATCAAATATGTATCACTTTAGCTGAAATGAAATAGCCTTGTGATCAACCCTAATGTAGACCCAAAGTAATAAATACTTTTGAATTGCTGCCTTCCTTTACAGCTGAAAAAAAATACTTTGCCATTTCCTCGCCCAGGCTCCCCTTTGGTACCCAGACATACTTCTTCACTGAGATCAGGTTTCAAAAAAATTATGGGGCATAATGAAGTGGGGACATTGATTGGTTTCCTCTTACTATATCCATCATCAATATATATACCTGTATATATCACCAGTATGGCTGCAGCATCAGTCTGATGCTGGACTGTTTCCCCCTGCCTCTATGCCCAAAAACTGAGCAATCAAGTGACAGCTAAATCTGTTCTCAGGTCCACTCTGAGCAGAGAGTGGTGAATATCAGTCACCGCTCTCTGTCTGACCCTGCTCTGACCCCTCCCACACTCATTGGACCGGCTAGCTCAGCCTCTCAGCAGTATGCTGAGAGACTGAGTCAGTTGCCGGTCAGACATCTGGGTGGATCCCAACATTATTGTCCAGATCCTTTGAGAGACCGGATAGGGTCTGTGATCTCAGCTGACAGCAGGCTTTAGCCCGCTATAGGCTGATTCTGGTCACAGGAGTGCAAAAGTAAGTGCACTCCTGTGACCCACTTGAGAAGTATGGCTAGACAAGTTTTGACCATACTTCTAAAGAAAATAAAAATAAATTGAATTGACTTTTACTTGTTTCGGTCACTGGTGTTTCGAAAGCTCCAAACTGCTCCCCAGCATTGTCATTGTGTTTTCTATTTAATAAATGTTAAGCAACAGTATTGGAAATTGAGACTATGAATCTCCTAGCATCACACACTGCATTTTGAAACATGTTTTAATGAAGAGAACACCAAAGAAAATAATTTTTGGTTTATTAGGGGTTGAACTACATACACCATTCTTTGCTTTTCCTATCCTACCTATCAAAGTGAATGCAAAAACAGCTCTGTAGCAACTCAAAAACATCACAGAGAATCCTAAATGTAAGCAGGTATTCCCTTGTACGCAAGCCTTTATTTAAAATAGAACTATAAGTACATTTTTTATCTAAAGTGTGATTGTGTTATGACCTCTGTCAGGTTTGCAATCTATGTCACATTGGGGAGATTTCCCTTCACTATTCTTTAACAAAAACAGGAAATGATAGAAAATCCTTCTAATGTGAAGAAATCCCTGGCTCTAAGGGATCACCAGAAATAGTGTCCCCATTAGAAGATTTTCCCTCTATTATTGTTCTGGAGACCACCCAAAATTTAGGATTTTTTTCACTTTCACTGATAATGGCAAACATGACAAATAGAAAAGGTGAATCGCCCTAACAGGGCACAGACCACAAAAAAACCCCCAAAAAAACATGCCAGATGTTATAATTCCTCTCCACTCTAATCAAAACTAAAAAAAAAGTTTTGCGTTACCATTAAGCCTTAAACCAGGTGAAACGCATTATAGAAGGATTTTCCCATGAATGGAGATCAAGCTGAAACAGTTTAAACTCAGATGCGATAGATAATGTGCCTGGACAGTGTACAGGAGGATGCCAAATTTTTGCAGTTCCATGATCAAGCCTGACAAACTTGCATTTTGCCCAACCAGCACCTGAAGCAACATACTGGAGCTTTTTTTACATTGTACCATTTTAGTTTTGCCTTTGAATTTAAAAAGTTTTGTCTTTAGTTATGCATAAAACTATTTTATGAAAAGGCAGACCCAGCTAGGAAAATAAAGAAAATAAACTCGTATGGATCATTGCAGCCCTTGATTTTTTAAAGCAAATTATAGAGGGGTCTTCCAGAATAAAGAATTATTCTTCACCAGTTCATATGAACAGGGTTTGCAATGTACAGGTCATATATACATACTGTAGAAAGCCTTCTACCCCCAATACCCTCTAAAACCTTTGGAGTTTCAGTCACGTAGAGTCTAGTTCCTATTCTCACTGATGTTTGAACAGTGATATCTTGCATTACCTGCTAAAGTGTAAGGTTCACTATCCACGTTAAAATCTAACCATAAAATCTTTGTACAATCAACTTTATATCTACCAAAGCTATATATTATGAAAAGAAGACCTCCCTAAATTATTAAATCAATTTGTATGCAGTGACGTAGGCCCTTGCACTAAATAGCTTATGGTAGATCTAAAGATGATTGTACAGTTAGATTGTAATGTGTGTGGTGAAGTATTAACAGCAATATAATAGGTGAGGGCCTACCCTTTTATTAAATATTTCACATTTGCCACTTGTAATCAGCAGGTGATGAGATCTAAGAAGGTTCTGTATTGACTAACATTGAATGAACCTATTGAGGCTAGTGACAGCAAGGCAACTAGTATATTCAGAAGGAAACTGGCAATGGCAGCCTCTATAGTCATGTCATTACAGTGGAACCAGTAGCAGTAACACGGTTAACGAGCGTTTTGCAATTTGAGCTATTATTTTTTTCAAATCCTGACTCAGTTTGCGAGTGTTGTCATGCAAAACGAGCAGGATTCAAGCCTCTGTGGTGTGCAGTACTGCATTTGGCCAGAGGTGCGGGGGCGCCGGTGACACTTGGAGCCACTTGGAGCCGTTCAGAGCCGTTCTGAGCCGCTTGAAATACTCAGAAACACTTGGAAACACTTGTGAAGGGAATAAAACGGTATTTCCGTATACCTGACAAGACCAGCTAGATATAATCACAGCAATTACCACACTCACAAGACCCTCTCAGTACTGAGCAGATAGCTTCTTGGTGAACACAACAAGAGATGATGCAGAGGCTATGTCCAAAGCTATCTGTTTTCTTCTGGGCGGGTATATAATTTATATATGGTCATCACTAAACAATCATAATATGGAAGATGGGAGTGGTTAATACAAGGGTGTACATTTCATATCATTGCATATCATTAATGGTCAGATGATTAACCTTTCACAAAATGGCTTACATAGGTCACTAGAGTAACTTATGCCATCTGCTTTCATGACTCATAGTCATGAGTCCTGCTTCCCTGTTTCAGGTCTCATTAGACAGGAAAGGTGGTCCAGACATACTGAGCCACAATTCTTTATTTAGATGGTACAGAATAAAACTGCTTACGCAAGCTATATTTTCTTATATGTGTGCTTTATAGAAAACCTTTTACCAAGCTGAAAAACAGAACTAGTTGACTTAACTTGAGTCTGATACAAGTTAAGATATATGAATTTGTATGACTTTATAACCGCACAAAATGGAGTCACTTCTGTTCAGTCATATTACTACAACTTGGAAATACTCTGTTCCCGAGGGTCTCCGAGTGCATCCGAGCGGTCTTCGAGTATTTCCGAGTCTCTCTGGTGCCCCCCCCACCTCTGGCCACATGCGGTATTGCATGCAATAGAAGTCAATGTGAAACAAATTATCTTCGTTTCCATTGACTTCTGTGGGGAAACTCGCTTTGATATGTGAGTGCTTTGGATTACAAGCATTTTCTTGGAACGGATTATGCTCATAATCCAAGGTTCCACTGTATAAGTTTCCTTTAAAATAGACATTAAAATGAATTATAGGAGAGACACCTCCCCATTATTTATATATTATTTACTAGTAGATATGGAATCATCCTGTTTAGTGTGCAGATGCTTTCAAAACATACCCTCTAGGGATGAGCCGAACACCCCAAGGTTCGGTTCGCAGCAGAACATGTGAACAGGCAAAAAATTTGT
Organism: Lithobates clamitans; assembly: GCA_037952925.1. NCBI lineage: Eukaryota > Metazoa > Chordata > Amphibia > Anura > Ranidae > Lithobates > Lithobates clamitans. The sequence continues at coordinate 125,591 of JBBGZY010001693.1, read as the reverse complement.
TCGAACACACGAACACCATTAAAGTCTATGGGACATGAACATGAAAAATCAAAAGTGCTAATTTTAAGGGTTAATATGCAAGTTATTGTCATAAAAAGTGTTTGGGGACCTGGGTCCTGCCCCAGGAGACATATATCAATGCAAAAAAAAGTTTTAAAAACTGACGTTTTTTCGGGAGCAGTGATTTTAATAATGCTTAAAGTGAAACAATAAAAGTGAAACATTCCTTTAAATTTCGTACTTGGGGGTGTCTATAGTATGCCTGTAAAGTGGCGCATATTTCCCATGCTTAGAACAGTCCCTGCACAAAATGACATTTCTAAAGGAAAAAAAGTAATTTAAAAGTACTTGCGGGTATAATGAATTGTCGGTCCCGGCAATACAGATAAAAGAAGTCATTGAAAAAAATGGCATGGGATCCCCCCAGTCCATTACCAGACCCTTTGGATCTGGTATGGATATTAACGGAAACCCTGTGCCAAAACAAAAAAAAATGGCGTGGGGGTCCCCCTCAAAATCCATACCAGACCCTTCAGGTCTGGTATGGATTTTAAGGGGAACCCTGCGCCAAAATTTTTAAAAAAATGGCGAGGGGGTCCCCCTCAAAATCCATACCAGACCCTTATCCGAGCACTCAACATAACAGGCCACAGAGAGCGCCCCCCCTCCTGAACCATACCAGGCCACATGCCCTCAACATGGGGAGGGTGCTTTGGGGTAGCCCCCCAAAGCACCTTGTCCCCATGTTGATGGGGACAAGGGTCTTATCCCCACAACCCTTGTCTGGTGGTTGTGGGGGTCTGCGGGCGGGGGGCTTATCGGAATCTGGAAGCCCCTTTTAACAAGGGGACCCCAGATCCCGGCCTCTCCCCCTGTGTGAAATGGTAACAGGGTACAAATGTACCCCTACCATTTCACAAAAAAAGTGTCAAAATAGTACAAATAACAAGACACTTTGGGCAAATCGTTTATTAAAAAATAAAAAAATAAAAATGTCCCACAAAGTCTTCTTCTCTCTCTCCACCGATGGACCGAAAAAGGAAAAAAAAAACAAAGCCGCGACCAACCGGCCTCCATGGGAGGCACCCGCTGTATGACGCGTCTTCGCTTTGACAGTTCTTTTATAACTGAGGGTGGGGCCACACAGTGATGTTCCCGGGTGACCCCGCCCCCCTCTGACGCACGGGGACATCCCTATGGCTTTTCCGGGGCGTCAGAGGGGGCAGGGCCACCGTTTACGTAACTGCACGGGGACCCCCACACCATTTTTCAATGATAATGGCAAACATGACAAATAGAAAAGGTGAATCGCCCTAACAGGGCACAGACCGCAAAAAAAAAAAAAAAACATGCCAGATGTTATAATTCCTCTCCACTCTATCCAAAACTAAAAAAAAAGTTTTGCGTTACCATTAAGCCTTAAACCAGGTGAAACGCATTATAGAAGGATTTTCCCATGAATGGAGATCAAGCTGAAACAGTTTAAACTCAGATGCGATAGATAATGTGCCTGGACAGTGTACAGGAGGATGCCAAATTTTTGCAGTTCCATAATCAAGCATGACAAACTTGCATTTTGCCCAACCAGCACCTGGAAGCAGTGGCACCTGAAGCAACATATTGGAGCTTTTTTTACGTTGTACCGTTTTAGTTTTGCCTTTGAATTTAAAAAGTTTTGTCTTTAGTTATGCATAAAACTATTTTATGAAAAGGCAGACCCAGCTAGGAAAATAAAGAAAATAAACTCGTATGGATCATTACAACCCTTGATTCTTTAAAGCAAATTATAGAGGGGTCTTCCAGAATAAAGAATTATTCTTCACCTGTTCATATGAACAGGGTTTGCAATGTACAGGTCATATATACATACTGTAGAAAGCCTTCTACCCCCAATACCCTCTAAAACCTTTGGAGTTTCAGTAACGTAGAGTCTAGTTCCTATTCTCACTGATGTTTGAACAGTGATATCTTGCATTACCTGCTAAAGTGTAAGGTTCACTATCCACGTTAAAATCTAACCATAAAATCTTTGTACAATCAACTTTATATCTACCAAAGCTATATATTATGAAAAGAAGACCTCCCTAAATTATTAAATCAATTTGTATGCAGTGACGTAGGCCCTTGCACTAAATAGCTTATGGTAGATCTAAAGATGATCGTACAGTTAGATTGTAATGTGTGTGGTGAAGTATTAACAGCAATATAATAGGTGAGGGCCTACCCTTTTATTAAATATTTCACATTTGCCACTTGTAATCAGCAGGTGATGAGATCTAAGAGATCTAAGAAGGTTCTGTATTGACTAACATTGAATGAACCTATTGAGGCTAGTGACAGCAAGGCAACTAGTATATTCAGAAGGAAACTGGCAATGGCAGCCTCTATATTCATGTCATTACAGTGGAACCATTAGCAGTAACACGGTTAACGAGCGTTTTGCAATTTGAGCTATTATTTTTTTCAAATCCTGACTCAGCTTGCGAGTGTTGTCATGCAAAACGAGCAGGATTCAAGCCTTCTTATATGTGTGATTTATAGAAAACCTGTTACCAAGCTGAAAAACAGAACTAGTTGATTTGAGTCTGATACAAGTTAAGATATATGAATTTGTATGACTTTATAGCCGCACAAAATGGAGTCACTTCTGTTCAGTCATATTACTACAACTTGGAAATACTCTGTTCCCGAGGGTCTCCGAGTGCATCCGAGCGGTCTTCGAGTATTTCCGAGTCTCTCCGGTGCCTCCCCCACCTCTGGCCACATGCGGTATTGCATGCAATAGAAGTCAATGTGGAACAAATTATCTTCGTTTCCATTGACTTCTGTGGGGAAACTCGCTTTGATATGTGAGTGCTTTGGATTACAAGCATTTTCTTGGAACGGATTATGCTCATAATCCAAGGTTCCACTGTATAAGTTTCCTTTAACCACTTGCCGACCGCCTACCGCATATATACTGCGGCAGAATGGCACGGGCAGGCAGAATCACGTACCCGTACGTGATCTGCCTCCCGCGGGCGGGGGGTCCGATCGGACCCCCCCCCGGTGCCATCGGCGGTCGGCATTTGACTGGGAGCGTCGGGAGGCGAGGGGGAGACCATCCGATCGTGGTCCCCCCCTCGCGATCGCTCCCAGCCAATGGGAATCCTCCTCTGCCTGTGTGTCGTTTCACACAGGCAGAGGATGTGATGTCATCTCTCCTCGGTCTGGCAGTTTCCGTTCCAGCGCCGAGGAGAGAAGACAAGTGAGTGCACACAACACACACACACAGTAGAACATGCCAGGCATACTTTACACCCCCGATCCCCCCCCGATCGCCCCCCGATCCCCCCCCAATCACCCCCCCCTGTCACAAACTGACATTAGCAGTATTTTTTTTTTTTTTTCTGATTACTGCATAGTGTCAGTTTGTGACAGTTACAGTGTTAGGTCAGTGAGTATTACCCCCCTTTAGGTCTAGGATACCCCCCTAACCCCCCCTAATAAAGTTTTAACCCCTTGATCACCCCCTGTCACCAGTGTCGCTAAGCGATCATTTTTCTGATCGCTGTATTAGTGTCGCTGGTGACGCTAGTTAGGAACGTAAATATTTAGGTTCGCCGTCAGTGTTTTATAGCGACAGGGACCCCCATATACTATCTAATAAATGTTTTAACCCCTTGATTGCCCCCTAGTTAACCCTTTCACCACTGATCACCGTATAACTGTTACGGGTGACGCTGGTTAGTTCGTTTATTTTTTATAGTGTCAGGGCACCCGCCGTTTATTACCGAATAAAGGTTTAGCCCCCTGATCACCCGGCGGTGATATGCGTCGCCCCAGGCAGCGTCAGATTAGCGCCAGTACCGCTAACCCCCACGCACGCAGCATACGCCTCCCTTAGTGGTATAGTATCTGATCGGATCAATATCTGATCCGATCAAATCTATACTAGCATCCCCAGCAGTTTAGGGTTCCCGAAAACGCAGTGTTAGCGGGATCAGCCCAGATACCCGCTAGCACCTGCGTTTTGCCCCTCCGCCTGGCCCAGCCCACCCAAGTGCAGTATCGATCGATCACTGTCACTTACAAAACACTAAACGCATAACTGCAGCGTTCGCAGAGTCAGGCCTGATCCCTGTGATCGCTAACAGTTTTTTTGGTAGCGTTTTGGTGAACTGGCAAGCACCAGCCCCAGGCAGCGTCAGGTTAGCGCCAGTACCGCTAACACCCACGCACGCACCGTATACCTCCCTTAGTGGTATAGTATCTGATCGGATCAATATCTGATCCGATCAGATCTATACTAGCGTCCCCAGCAGTTTAGGGTTCCCAAAAACGCAGTGTTAGCGGGATCAGCCCAGATACCTGCTAGTACCTGCGTTTTGCCCCTCCGCCGGGCCCAGCCCACCCCACCCAAGTGCAGTATCGATCGATCACTGACACTTACAGAACACTAAACGCATAACTGCAGCGTTCGCAGAGTCAGGCCGGATCCCTGTGATCGCTAACAGTTTTTTTTGTAGCGTTTTGGTGAACTGGCAAGCGCCAGCGGCCTAGTACACCCCGGTCATAGTCAAACCAGCACTGCAGTAACACTTGGTGACGTGGCGAGTCACATAAGTGCAGTTCAAGCTGGTGAGGTGGCAAGCACAAGTAGTGTCCCGCTGCCACCAAAAAGACAACCACAGGCCCGTCGTGCCCATAGTGCCCTTCCTGCTGCATTCGCCAATCCTAATTGGGAACCCACCGCTTCTGCAGCGCCCATACTTCCCCCATTCACATCCCCAACCAAATGCAGTCGGCTGCATGAGAGGCATTTTCTTTATGTCCTCCCGAGTACCCCTACCCAACGAACCCCCCAAAAAAGATGTTGTGTCTGCAGCAAGCGCGGATATAGGCGTGACACCCGCTATTATTGTCCCTCCTGTCCTGATAATCCTGGTCTTTGCATTGGTGAATGTTTTGAACGCTACCATGCACTAGTTGAGTATTAGCGTAGGGTACAGCATTGCACAGACTAGGCACACTTTCACAGGGTCTCCCGAGATGCCATCGCATTTTGAGAGACCCGAACCTGGAACCGGTTACAGTTATAAAAGTTAGTTACAAAAAAAAGTGTAAAAAAAAAAACACAAACAAAAATATAAAAAAAAAAAAAAAATAGTTGTCGTTTTATTGTTCTCTCTCTCTCTATTCTCTCTCTATTGTTCTGCTCTTTTTTACTGTATTCTATTCTGCAATGTTTTATTGTTGTTATGTTTTATCATGTTTGCTTTTCAGGTATGCAATTTTTTATACCTTACCGTTTACTGTGCTTTATTGTTAACCATTTTTTTGTCTTCAGGTATGCCATTCACGACTTTGAGTGGTTATACCAGAATGATGCCTGCAGGTTTAGGTATCATCTTGGTATCATTCTTTTCAGCCAGCGGTCGGCTTTCATGTAAAAGCAATCCTAGTGGCTAATTAGCCTCTAGACTGCTTTTACAAGCAGTGGGAGGGAATGCCCCCCCCCCAACGTCTTCCGTGTTTTTCTCTGGCTCTCCTGTCTCAACAGGGAACCTGAAAATGCAGCCGGTGATTCAGCCAGCTGACCATAGAGCTGATCAGAGACCAGAGTGGCTCCAAACATCTCTATGACCTAAGAAACCGGAAGCTACGAGCATTTTATGACTTAGATTTCGCCGGATGTAAACAGCGCCATTGGGAAATTGGGAAAGCATTTTATCACACCGATCTTGGTGTGGTCAGATGCTTTGAGGGCAGAGGAGAAATCTAGGGTCAATTTTTGCAAAAAAGAGTACCTGTCACTACCTATTGCTATCATAGGGGATATTTACATTCCCTGAGATAACAATAAAAATGATTTAAAAAAAAAAAAAATGAAAGGAACAGTTTAAAAATAAGATAAAAAAATAATAATAATAAAGAAATAAAAAAAAAAAAAACACCCCTGTCCCCCCTGCTCTCGCGCTAAGGTGAACGCAAGCGTTGGTCTGGCGTCAAATGTAAACAGCAATTGCACCATGCATGTGAGGTATCGCCGCGAAGGTCAGATCGAGGGCAGTAAGTTTAGCAGTAGACCTCCTCTGTAAATCTAAAGTGGTAACCTGTAAAGGCTTTTAAAGGCTTTTAAAAATGTATTTAGTTTGTCGCCACTGCACGTTTGTGTGCAATTTTAAAGCATGTCATGTTTGGTATCCATGTACTCGGCCTAAGATCATCTTTTTTATTTCATCAAACATTTGGGCAATATAGTGTGTTTTAGTGCATTAAAATGTAAAAAAGTGTGTTTTTTCCCCAAAAAATGCGTTTGAAAAATCGCTGCGCAAATACTGTGTGAAAAAAAAAATTGAAACACCCACCATTTTAATCTGTAGGGCATTTGCTTTAAAAAAAATATATAATGTTTGGGGGTTCAAAGTAATTTTCTTGCAAAAAAAAATTATTTTTTTATGTAAACAATAAGTGTCAGAAAGGGCTTTGTCTTCAAGTGGTTAGAAGAGTGGGTGATGTGTGACATAAGCTTCTAGATGTTGTGCATAAAATGCCAGGACAGTTCAAAACCCCCCCAAATGACCCCATTTTGGAAAGTAGACACCCCAAGCTATTTGCTGAGAGGCATGTTGAGTCCATGGAATAATTTATATTGTGACACAAGTTGCGGGAAAGAGACAATTTTTTATTTTTTTTATTTTTTTTTGCGCAAAGTTGTCACTAAATGATATATTGCTCAAACATGCCAAGGGAATATGTGAAATTACACCCCAAAATACATTCTGTTGCTTCTCCTGAGTACGGGGATACCACATGTGTGGGACTTTTTGGGAGCCTAGCCGCGTACGGGACCCCGAAAACCAAGCACCGCCTTCAGGCTTTCTAAGGCCGTAAATTTTTGATTTCACTCTTCACTGCCTATCACAGTTTCGGAGGCCATGGAATGCCCAGGTGGCACAAAACCCCCCCAAATGACCCCATTTTGGAAAGTAGACACCCCAAGCTATTTGATGAGAGGTATAGTGAGTATTTTGCAGACCTCACTTTTTGTCACAAAGTTTTGAAAATTGAAAAAAGGAAAAAAAAATTTTTTTTTCTCGTCTTTCTTTATTTTCAAAAACAAATGAGAGCTGCAAAATACTCACCATGCCTCTCAGCAAATAGCTTGGGGTGTCTACTTTCCAAAATGGGGTCATTTGGGGGGGGTTTGTGCCACCTGGGCATTCCATGGCCTCCGAAACTGTGATAGGCAGTGAGGAGTAAAATCAAAAATGTACGCCCTTAGAAATCCTGAAGGCGGTGCTTGGTTTTCGGGGTCCCGTACGCGGCTAGGCTCCCAAAAAGTCCCACACATGTGGTATCCCCGTACTCAGGAGAAGCAGCTAAATGTATTTTGGGGTGCAATTCCACATATGCCCATGGCCTGTGTGAGCAATATATCATTTAGTGACAACTTTGTGCAAAAAAAAAAAAAAAAAAAAAAAATTTGTCACTTTCCCGCAACTTGTGTCAAAATATAAAACATTCCATGGACTCAACATGCCTCAAAGCAAATAGCTTGGGGTGTCTACTTTCCAAAATGGGGTCATTTGGGGGGGTTTTATGTCATCTGGGCATTTTATGGCCTTCAAAACTGTGATAGGTAGTGAGGAGTAAAATCAAAAATGTACGCCCTTAGAAATCCTGAAGGCGGTGCTTGGTTTTCGGGGCCCCGTACGCGGCTAGGCTCCCAAAAAGTCTCACACATGTGGTATCCCCGTACTCAGGAGAAGCAGCTAAATGTATTTTGGGGTGCAATTCCACATATGCCCATGGCCTGTGTGAGCAATATATCATTTAGTGACAACTTTTTGTAATTTTTTTTTTTTTTTTGTCATTATTCAATCACTTGGGACAAAAAAAATGAATATTCAATGGGCTCAACATGCCTCTCAGCAAATTCCTTGGGGTGTCTACTTTCCAAAATGGGGTCATTTGTGGGGGTTTTGTACTGCCCTGCCATTTTAGCACCTCAAGAAACGACATAGGCAGTCATAAATTAAAGGCTGTGTAAATTCCAGAAAATGTACCCTAGTTTGTAGACGCTATAACTTTTGCGCAAACCAATAAATATACACTTATTGACATTTTTTTTACCAAAGACATGTGGCCGAATACATTTTGGCCTAAATGTATGACTAAAATTGAGTTTATTGGATTTTTTTTAGAACAAAAATTAGAAAATATCATTTTTTTTCAAAATTTTCGGTCTTTTTCCGTGTATAGCGCAAAAAATAAAAACGGCAGAGGTGATCAAATACCATCAAAAGAAAGCGCTATTTGTGGGAAGAAAAGGACGCAAATTTCGTTTGGGTACAGCATTGCATGACCGCGCAATTAGCAGTTAAAGCGACGCAGTGCCGAATTGTTAAAAGTGCTCTGGTCAGGAAGGGGGTAAAACCTTCCGGGGCTGAAGTGGTTAAAATAGACATTAAAATGAATTATAGGAGAGACACCTCTCCATTATTTATATATTATTTACTAGTAGATATGGAATCATCCTGTTTAGTGTGCAGATGCTTTCAAAACATACCCTCTAGGGATGAGCCGAACACCCCACGGTTCGGTGCGCAGCAGAACATGTGAACAGGCAAAAAATTTGTTCGAACACACGAACACCGTTAAAGTCTATCGGACACGAACATGAAAAATCAAAAGTGCTAATTTTAAGGGTTAATATGCAAGTTAATGTCATAAAAAGTGTTTGGGGACCTGGGTCCTGCCGCAGGGGACATATATCAATGCAAAAAAAAGTTTTAAAAACTGACGTTTTTTCGGGAGCAGTGATTTTAATAATGCTTAAAGTGAAACAATAAAAGTGAAATATTCCTTTAAATTTCATACTTGGGGTTGTCTATAGTATGCCTGTAAAGTGGCGCATGTTTCCCATATTTAGAACAGTCCCTGCACAAAATTACATTTCTAAAGGAAAAAAAGTAATTTAAAAGTACTTGCAGCTATAATGAATTGTCGGTCCCGGCAATACAGATAAAAGAAGTCATTGAAAAAAATGGCATGGGATCCCCCCAGTCCATTACCAGACCGTTTGGATTTGGTATGGATATTAAGGGAAACCCTGTGCCAAAACAAAAAAAATGGCGTGGGGGTCCCCCTCAAAATCCATACCAGACCCTTCAGGTCTGGTATGGATTTTAAGGGGAACCCTGCGCCAAAATTTTTAAAAAAATGGCGAGGTATCCGAGCACTCAACATAACAGGCCGCAGAGAGCGCCCCCCCTCCTGAACCATACCAGGCCACATGCCCTCAACATGGGGAGGGTGCTTTGGGGTAGCCCCCCAAAGCACCTTGTCCCCATGTTGATGGGGACAAGGGCCTTATCCCCACAACCCTTGTCTGGTGGTTGTGGGGGTCTGCGGGCAGGGGGCTTATCGGAATCTGGAAGCCCCTTTTAACAAGGGGACCCCAGATCCCGGCCTCTCCCCCTATGTGAAATGGTAACAGGGTACAAATGTACCCCTACCATTTCACAAAAAAGTGTAAAAATAGTACAAATAACAAGACACTTTGGGACAAATCCTTTATTAAAAAATAAAAAAATAAAAATGTCCCACAAAGTCTTCTTCTCTCTCTCCACCGATGGACCGAAAAAGGAAAAAAAAAACAAAGCCGCGACCAACCGGTCTCCATGGGAGGCACCCGCTGTATGACGCGTCTTCGCTTTGATAGTTCTTTTATAACTGAGGGTGGGGCCACACGGTGGTATTCCCGGGTGACCCCGCCCCCCCTGACGCACGGGGACTTCCCTATGGCTTTTCCGGGGGCTTCAGAGGGGGCAGGGCCACCATTTACGTAACTGCACGGGGACCCCCACGCCATTTTTTAAAAAAATTTGGCGCAAGGTTTCCCTTAATATCCATACCAGACCTGAAGGGCCTGGTATGGAATTTGGGGGGACCCCCACGCAATTTTTTTTTTTTTTAATTTTGGTTCGGGGTTCACCTTAATATTCATACCAGACCCGAAGGGCCTGGTAATGGACTTGGGGATCCCATGCCATTTTTTTCAATGACATCTTTTATCGGTATTGCCGAGACCGACAATTCATTATAGCCACGAGTACTTTTAAATGACTTTTTTTCCTTTAGAAATGTCATCTTGTGCAGGGACTGTTCTAAACACAGGAAACATGTGCCACTTTACAGGCATACTATAGACACCCCGAGGTATGAAATTTAAAGGAATATTTCACTTTTATTGTTTCACTTTAAGCATTATTAAAATCACTGCTCCGGAAAAAACGGCCGTTTTAAAACTTTTTTTGCATTGATACATGTCCCCTGGGGCAGGACCCAGGTCCCCAAACACTTTTTATGACAATACCAAGCATATAAAATTAGCACTTTTGATTTCTCCCATAGACTTTTAAAGGGTGTTCCCCGGCTTTCGAATTTGCCACGAACACCTCAAATTGTTCACTATTCGGTGAACAGGTGAACATCCAATGTACGAGTCGAACTTACATTCAACTCGAACATCGGGCTCATCCCTAATACCCTCTAGTGTGTCCACCTTCAGCAATGCAACACCCAAGCTCGTCCTTCACAGTCCTCCATTGCCCCTGACATCTTTTGCTGATCTTCAGCATCTCCACCCTCTGCATTTGGGCAGCCACTAATGATCTAGCTCCTGCACATGCACACTAGAGTTAAATCATCCCGCACCCAGCTTCTGTGTAAGATGTTGGGAATGAGTCAGGGTTCACTCTGCCCATTTGTCCCAGACAGTATACACAAATGACTCAGCATTTTTGCTTGATGTGTCTTCAATTATAACCAATGGAAATACATCAAAACGCATCTCAAGGCATGCATTAAGACATCGATCAGCGCACACAATGTCACACATCAACTGGTCATGTGCATTATGATGCATATTGATGTGCATTATGATGCATGATGATATTCAATATATATTCAATATGCAGTGAAGTTAAAAAGGCCCAACAGTGCAATTTAACGTGCATGCACATATGTTTTAATGCAATTCCATTGATTTTAAAAGAAAATGCATCAGGGGAAAAATGCAAAGGAGTGAATCCAGCCAAGCATAAGAACATAAACTATAAATAATAAAATTAAAATAATAATGACAATAATAATAATAATAATAACAAACAATGACAAAAATTATTATACTATAGTTCTTTGTTTTGTGTGCTATAACAAAAACAAACATAATGCCTGTCCAGCTTATTAACGATAAATTGAGTTGCTTTTGACATGCCATGGCTTCACAAAAACTTTTTATTGAAACAAAGGACAACTGTATTGAAGTTTAGAGTCCAATATATGCCCATAATGTAGAACTGCATACTGTACATTCTATGCTGCATACAGTACATAATTGCTTTTACTGAGCCCATAGCTCAGTGAGCACAAACTATTTATTTCACAGCTGTTATGTTAACACTTTGTTAATGTTTTGCTTTTTTATACTGGGGATTAGGGATGAGCCGAACACCCCCTGTTCGGTTCGCACCAGAACATGCGAACAGGAAAAAAGTTCGCTCGAACACCGTTAAAGTCTATGGGACACGAGCATGAATAATCAAAAGTGCTAATTTTAAAGGCTTATATGCAAGTTATTGTCATAAAAAGTGTTTGGGGACCTGGGTCCTGCCCCAGGGGACATGGATCAATGCAAAAAAAAGTTTTAAAAATGGCCGTTCTTTCAGGAGCAGTGATTTTAATAATGCTTAAAGTCAAACACTAAAAATGTAATATCCCTTTACATTTCGTACCTGGGGGGTGTCTATAGTATTCCTGCAAAGGGGCGCATGTTTCCCGTGTTTAGAACAGTCTGACAGCAAAATGACATTTGGAAGGAAAAAACACATTTAAAACTACTCACGGCTATTGCATTGCCGACAATACACATAGAAGTTCATTGATAAAAACGGCATGGGAATTCCCCACAGGGAAACCCTGAATCAAAATTTTTAAAAAAATGACGTGGGAGTCCCCCTAAATTCCATACCAGGCCCTTCAGGTCTGGTATGGATATTAAGGGGAACCCCGGCACCTTGTCCCCATGTTGATGAGGACAAGGGCCTCATCCCCACAACCCTGGCCGGTGGTTGTGGGGGTCTGCGGGCAGGGGGCTTATCGGAATCCGGAAGCCCCCTTTAACAAGGGGACCCCCAGATCCCGGCCCCCCCTGTGTGAAATGGTAAGGGGGTACTTACCCCTACCATTTCACTAAAAAACTTTCAAAAATGTTAAAAATGACAAGAGACAGTTTTTGACAATTCCTTTATTTAAATCCTTCTTCTTTCTTCTATCTTCCTTCATCTTCTTCTTCTTCTGGTTCTTCTGGCTCTTCTGGTTCTTCCTCTGGCGTTCTCGTCCAGCATCTCCTCCGCGGGGTCTTCTATCTTCTTCTCCTCGGGCCGCTCCGCACCCATGGCATGGGGGGGAGGCTCCCGCTCTTCTCTTCATCTTCTGCTTCATCCTCTTCTCTTCTTCCTTCTCCTCTTCTTCATTTTCTTCTCCGGGCCGCTCCGCATCCATGCTGGCATGGAGGGAGGCTCCCGCTGTGTGACGGAGTCTCCTCGTCTGACGGTTCTTAAATAATGGGGGCGGGGACACCCGGTGACCCCGCCCCCCTCTGACGCACGGTGACTTGACGGGACGTCCCTATGACGTCACGGGGAATGCCACAGGAAAGTCCCATCATGTCCCGTGCGTCAGAGGGGGCGGGATCACCGGGTGGTGTTTAAGAACCGTCAGACGAGGAGACGCCGTCACACAGCGGGAGCCTCCCTCCATGCCAGCATGGATGTGGAGTGGCCCGGAGAAGAAAATGAAGAAGAGAAGAAGAGAAGAAGGAAGAAGAGAAGAAGAGAAGAAGGAAGAAGAGGATGAAGAAGAAGATGAAGAGAAGAGTGGGAGCCTCCCCCCATGCCATGGGTGTGGAGCGGCCCGAGGAGAAGAAGATAGAAGACGCCGCGGAGGAGATGCTGGACGAGAACGCCGGAGGAAGAACCAGAAGAGCCAGAAGAACCAGAAGAAGATGAAGGAAGATAGAAGAAAGAAGAAGCATTTAAATAAAGGAACTGTTAAAAACTGTCTCTTGTCATTTTTAACATTAAGTACCCCCTTACCATTTCACACAGGGGGGGGCCGGGATCTGGGGGTCCCCTTGTTAAAGGGGACTTCCAGATTCCGATAAGCCCCCCGCCCGCAGACCCCCACAACCACCGGCCAGGGTTGTGGGGATGAGGCCCTTGTCCTCATCAACATGGGGAGAAGGTGTTTTGGGGGGCTACCCCAAAGCACCCTCCCAATGTTGAGGGCATGTGGCCTGGTACGGTTCAGGAGGGGGGGCCGCACTCTCGTCCCACCTCTTTTCCTGCGGCCTGCCAGGTTGCTTGCTCAGATAAGGGTCTGGTATGGATTTTTGGGGGGACCCCACGCCGTTTTTTTTTTTTTTGGCACGGGGTTCCCCTTAAAATCCATACCAGACCTGAAGGGTCTGGTATGGAATTTAGGGGGAACCTCACGTCATTTTTTTTTTAAATTTTTGCCGGGGTTCCCCTTAATATCCATACCAGACCTGAAGGGCCTGGTATGGAATTTAGGGGGACTCCCACATCATTTTTTTTTAAATTTTGGTTTGGGGTTTCCCTGTGGGGAATTCCCATGCCGTTTTTATCAATGAACTTCTATGTGTATTGTCGGCAATGCAATAGCCGCGGGTAGTTTTAAATGTGTTTTTTCCTTCCAAATGTAATTTTGCTGTCAGACTGTTCTAAACACGGGAAACATGTGCCCCTTTACAGGCATACTATAGACACCCCCCAGGTACAAAATTTAAAGGGATATTACACTTTTATTGTTTGACTTTAAGCATTATTAAAATCACTGCTCCTGAAAAAAACGGCCGTTTTTAAAACTTTTTTTTGCATTGATACATGTCCCCTGGGGCAGGGCCCAGGTCCCCAAACACTTTTTATGACAATAACTTGCATATAAGCCTTTAAAATGAGCACTTTTGATTTCTCCCATAGACTTTTAAAGGGTGTTCTGCGGCATTCGAATTTGCCGCGAACACCCCAAATTGTTCGCTGTTCGGCGAACTTGCGAACAGCCAATGTTCGAGTCGAACATGAGTTCGACTCGAACTCGAAGCTCATCCCTACTGGGGATATTGCAAGAATTTAATGTTCTGCTTTTTGTCAATGGGATTAAAGCGGGAGTCCGGCGACCAATCTTTTTTTTTTTTTTTTTTTAGGTCATTGAGACACTTTGCTAATCCCAAAATAATACTCACAGTTTGGGTGTAATATTTCCGCCTCTGTCTGTTTTCGTACTGAAGAATAACTTAAAAAATGTGATGCTGGCTGTTTCCATCTTGCTTGTGGGCATGTGAAGCCCACAAGCATTGATTTCCTGGATGCGGTGAATGCTGTTCATCCACACAGCTTGTGGAAGCCTGACACTAAGCTCCCAGGTCCCCCCAAAATCCATACCAGGCCCTTAAGGTCTGGCATGGATTTTAAGGGGAACCCAGCGCCAAAGTGTAAAAATAAAATGGCGTCGTGGGGGTCCTCCCAAAATCCACACCAGGCCCTTCAGATCTGGTATGGATTTTAAGGGGAACCCGCACCAAAATAAAAAAAAATGGTGTGGGTGTCCCCCCAAAATCCATACCAGACCCTTATCCGAGCATGCAACCTGTCATGCCGCAGGAAAGGGGGGGACAAGAGAGCGCCCCCCTCCTGAACCGTACCAGGCCACATGCCCTCAACATTAGGGACCCCCCAAAGCACCTTGTCCCCATGTTGTCCCCCACTGGGCGAGGGTTGTGGGGGTCTGCGGGCGGGGGGCTTATCGGAATGTGGAAGCCCTCTTTAACATGGTGGCTCCCAGATCCTGGCCTCCTCTCCTGTGTGAATGGGTAGGGGTACATTGTACCCCTACCCATTCACCAAAAATTGGCAAAAAAGTAAAAACGACAGGAGACAGTCCTGGATGTCCTGGATGTCCATATATCTTCAATCATGGTGCCGACGGTCCAGAGAAAAAAAAAACTGAAAAACTCTGTCTCGATGAGAGGCGTCCCACCGACTGCAGCCTTTTCACAGTGACAGCTGTTATATAGCCAAGGGCAGGGCCACCTGGTGATGTAACCGGGTGACCCCGCCCCTTCTGACATTATGTGACGTTAGAGGGGGTCACCCGTTTATGTCAGCGGGTGGCCCCACCCTTGGCTATTAAACAGCTGTCAAAGCGAAAAGATGGCAGTCAGGGAGGTGGAGTGTTCCAGGTTTTTTTTTTCTCTGGACTGTTGGCGCTGTGATTAACGATGGATTTACATTGCTGGACACTTTTTTTTCATAAAAGAATTGTCAAAAACTGTCTCCTGTCATTTTTACTTTTTTGACACTTTTTTGGTGAATGTACCCCTACCCATTCACATGGGGGGGTGGGATCTGGGTGCCCCCTTGTTAAAGGGGGCTTCTAGATTCTGATAAGCCCCCTGCCCGCAGACCCCCACAACCACTGGGCAAGGGTTGTGGGGATGAGGCCCTTGTCCCCATTTACATGGGGACAAGGTTCTTTGAAGGGGATTTGGCCTGGTACATTTCAGGAGGGGGGCGCTCTCTCATCCCCTACTTTTCCTGTGGGCTGCCAGGTTGCATGCCTGGTATAAGGGATCCGGGAATACATTACAGCTGCAAGCAATTTTAAATTACATTTTTTTCCTTTAGAAATTTCATTTTGCTGCGGTACTGTTATAAACATGGGAAAGATGCGCAACTTTACAGGCAGACTATGGAGAACCCCATTCACAATATTTAAATGTCCCCTGGGGCAATACCCGGGTCTCCAAACACTTTTTATGGCAACAACTTCCATATAAGCCTTTAAAATGAAAACTTTAGATTTTTCACAATCTTGTTCCATAAACTTTAACAGTGTTTGCATGTCCGCACAAATTTTTTGTCTGTTCGCATGTTCTGGTGCGAAATGAACCGGGGGGTGTTCAGCTTATCCCTAATTGTAATGTGCAGCTGATGGGAGGAGACTATCTTCCCCTCCAACACATTTCCTAGATCAGTGAAAGCCAGTGAGTGACATCACTGCTGTAGGGAATTTTGCCCCCTTGTTAGCTCCACACATTACACAGATGGGCCGGGGCTTTACGGTCATTTTACCACATAGCAAGTAAAAAGTTATTGAAACTGTAATGTGTGTTTTTTTGTATGCAGCACAATAGTGACAGTGGGGTCAGCAACATTTAAAAGGTGGCATTTATAGTGCCTAGTCTTCTACTTTAAGGCTTTGTTCCCACTTTCATTTACCAAGGAATAAGTTAAAAGAAGCTGTTCAGATGCAGGAGATATAAAAAAATAAATATTTTCCTTCCTCCTGCTATTGTACAGTGCTGTCGCTTTTCCTCAGCATAACATGCTGCCACAATCTTAGCCTCCCTGATTGACTCTCTCTTACCTAAAGGGACCTTTCAGATGGCCATAGATGAATCGAAATTCAGCCAGTTCAGCAGGGACTGGATACATTTTGATCCATCTGCGTTTGTTCTCACTCAACAGAAGTGGATCTAACAATCAACTTCTGTGAAACGGGAATGTTGGAAAAATTTTCTTGAACAGCGGGCTAAAGTCATTTGGCTGCAGCACTGATCTGTGTATTCTGTAGGTCACTGTGAGAGTCAATTTCATGTGTGTGTGTCTGTCCATTCTAATTGATCAGAGTCCTGTCCCTGAGCTACTTGCTTACTATATCGAAAATAAAATAGGAAATATGTTTTTTGCCTTAATATCTACCTTAAATCACATTGCTAATTGCATATTGTACTTGTTTGTAGCATAAATACTGAAATTTGCACTTAAACCTGTAATTTTTCACATAAATCCCCTGGCCCAGATGGCCTCCCTTATGAATATTACAAATCATTCCTCCCCATTCTCCTACCACATATGTGTAAACTGTTCAATGCCTTTCTTCAGCTAACCCCTATTCCCTCAGACATGCAAAGGTCGTTTCTCACGTTGATCCCCAAACCCGATAATGACCCATTTCTGTGTGCTAGCTATAGGCCGATAGCACTACTAAACTCTGACCTGAAAATCTTCACCAAGCTCCTCTCAATACCTCTAAACCTGATACCGACCTCCTTAATACATAAGGATCAGGTGGGCTTTGTCCCCCTCCGTCAAGCGGGGGACAACACAAGACGGGTCATTGACCTAATAGATGTGGTGAACAGAGACGGCCTAGACTCTAGCTCTTAGTTCAGACGTGGAAAAGGCCTTTAATCGCCTTGGCTGACCTTTCCTGTGTGCCATGTTGAGACACATGGGGTTCCAGGGCCCCTTCCTATGGGCCATCCATCACTTATACACTAATCCCATGTCCCAGGTTAAGGCTCCTTTTGCTCTGTCCCCCACAGAGTGAAAGGAGTCTCAATGGGAATGGGACCTGCCAGGGGTGCCCACTCTCACCATTACTGTTTGGGCTGTGTGTTGAGCCCCTGGCGGCGTCCATTCGTAGAAATCTGGATATCCGAGGGGTCCCGGTGCAGGGGGAGGGAGTTTAAATTAGCACTTTTCACAGATGAAATCATACTCACCCTGACCCAGCCTAGGACCTTACTGCCCAACGTACACGCTGAACTCAATCTCTATAAATCCCTCTCTGGCTATAAAATAAACACGACTAAATCGGAGGCTCTCCCAATTAACATCCCAGCAGCAGAAGTGCAACACCTGCAGCAGTGCTTCCCCTACCACTGGAAGGCGACAGTCTGAAATATCTGGGGGTTCAGATTACTCCGTCTTATGCCACTCTATACCAGGCAAACTTCCCCCCATTCCGTTTCCATAAGGGACCTTCTACAGAAATGGAAGGTCCACCATATATTTCTCCTGGGGAGGGTGGCCTCTGTGAAGATGACCATTCTCCCCAAACTCCTATATCTCTTCCAGACACTGCCCATCCCAGTCCCATATGCAGACTAGAGAAGACTCCAGGCGGACTTGGTGCACTTTGTCTGGAACTATAGTAGACATAGAATACCCCGCTCAGTCCTGATGGCGTCTCGTTCTGACGGCGGGCTGGTGTTTGCTGACTTAATAAAAATACTACCAAGCAACTCAGCTGCACGCCTTGACCTCCTGGTTTCTCGAACATTCTTTCAACAAATGGACAGAGAAGATATGGCTCGCGCCCACACACCAAATAGTTTGCTCTGGAATGCAAATGCAGAGGTAGACTCGGCCCAGCTTTTGGGACCTATGCTCCATCTCAGGTTGCTCTGGCGCAGACTATCCCGTGCACATAGACTTGGCTCAGGAAAGTCACTCCTGACCTCCTTCCTCTACAACCCCAGGATGCCAACTGGTCTCATGCATCAGATGTCTTCGCCCTGGGCGACGCGGAATTTATTACATTTTGGCCACCTAGATCATGCAAAATGCTCTCATTTACTTAGCTCCAGAATAAATACGACTTACCTCGCCAGGTGTTTTATGGATATTTGCAAATACGTCACTACGCTCAATCTTTCGCCCCGAGTCCCCAATTGTCAGCGCCAACCTCCTTTGAGAGCCTGGTGATGGAGGGATCCGCACGCTGAGGTTTGATTTCTGACATATACCGGCTGCTAAACTCTTACTCCATTCCCACTGAGGGTAAGCATGCATATATGCTTCGCTGGGAAAAAGTACTAGGAGAAGAAATCCCAGAGGCGACATGGCAGATGATCTGGTCTCAGGCAGCAAAAAGCTCTTTCTGCACGCTCTACAAAGAGAACGCTTATAAAATCCTCTATTTTTGGTACCTGACACCAGATGTGCTCCACACTATCTATCCCTCTAGCTCAGATAGGTGTTGGCGCTGTCAGGGAGCCAAGGGGACCCTCTATCACATTTACTGGATCTGCCCCAAGATAGTGCCTTTCTGGACAGAAACACAGCTTTTATTGTCCCGCCTTCTTAGAGTACAGGTTCCTAAGACCCCAAAATCATTCCTCTTAGGGTTTCACCCCTGCAGATCTCCAGACATTCCAAAAAACTGCTTTGACATGTCCTAACAGCTGCGAGATGCCTGGTTGCCCTCCATTGGAAATGGCACTCCCCACCCTCCCAGGCACATTTGTATACTAGAATAAAAGATATAGAGCTCATGGAAAAAATGACAGCCAGATTACAGGACAAGCTGGAAATGCATGACAAGGTTTTGGAGGAGTAGCACCGGCGAGAGGATCTGCCCTGAGCAGTTGGTCGAGCCCCCTCACCCCCCCCCATCTCTCCCTTTTCTGTATTTTTCTATCACCCTTCTTACTAATTATTCTTTCTTTCTATTTTCTTTTCCTTTATTTTTTTTTTTTGGGGGGTTCTACTGTGGCCCATAGCAGACCCTATTTGATATCGACCAGCTTGCATATGGAGTCAGCAATGACCCCCTACTGTCTGTTTCACTGTTTACTGTTACTTGATATACACTGGTTCTACTGCCGTTATAATGAAGTTTGTGTATTACAGTGTCAACTTATTGTCTATTTACCTGCTGTTATTTGAAAAAAAAACACTGTAATTTCCTAACTTTTAGAAATGTCAGTAAAACGTGGCTCTGCCAGTAAATTTTTGGGTATTGTGTCAGTAAATTTGAATCTGGTAGGTTGGCAACACTGCACAGAGCTCTTATTGTTTTGTCAGTAACCAGCACAGGAGATGCACAACCACTACATCTTTGTCTTAAAGCTTTTTGTTCAATGAGCATAACAGCCAGACATAATGAGCCAGATTATTCTCCACTACCTCTGGCACATCCCTCCCTGTCCAGGGCTTAATCATAGAGGCCAAGGTTACAATTTTATTTGCCAAGTAATGTGACTTCTGACATGGTAGCCTAGTGGCCTGTTATATATTTATATATGTTACTGTAAAAAAAGAGTTTAAAAAATACTTCAAGTACTTTGGTCATCATTTAAAATGAATGAGCTGCAACATAAACAACACAAACAATCATACAAAAAAATCACAGCATGGAATACTTAGTATTACCAGTGTGTCCTTGAATTTTCTGCTATGAGCTATTTTTTAAAAATATGTTCTATTGTCTTTTAGGAAATGTCATGGATCACATCTGTGAATGACTACTGAAAAAACTGTTAAAGTCAAATTATTTTCTGTCTGCCAACAGCAGTCTTTTATATTATGTTCTTGCTTGGAGCTTAGAAAGACCTTTTCTGTATATGCCTAAATTCCAATATAAATCATGTATAGTTTCCACAACAAAAATATCCTATGGTTGTTTAAACAGAAATTGATTTTCCTTAAGTCATTGCTTGCATTAAGAGAAGCCAAAGTCATCAACTGTTAAAGTGCAGTTTGAAATACAATACGTCAGGCATAAACCTATTTTTGGAGATTAGTTCTGACATCACATGGATGCTTTTTGTGCAATGTCTGAAAAGTCAAAGAACATGTAAATACTTACCAAATGATATTTAGTTTGCCAAAGCACTGTGTATCATCAGCAATATTCTTTAACCACTTCAGCCCCGGAAGATTTGGCTGCTCAATGACCGGGCCATTTTTTTGCGATTCAGCACTGTGTCACTTTAACTGACAATTGCGACGCTGCACCCAAACAAAATTGACGTCCTTTTTTTCCCACAAATAGAGCTTTCTTTTGGTGGTATTTGATCGCCTCTGTGTTTTTTATTTTTTGCGCTATAAACAAAAAAATAGCGACAATTTTGAAAAAACACAATATTTTGTACTTTTTGCTATAATAAATATCCCCATTTTTTTTATAAAAGCAAATTTTTTCTCAGTTTAGGCCAATATGTACTCTATTCTACATATTTTTGGTAAAAAAAATCGCAATAAGCGTATATTGATTGGTTTGCGCAAAAGTTTTAGCGTCTACAAAATAGGGGATAGATTTATAGCATTTTTATTTATTTTTTTTTTTAGTAGTAATGGCGGTGATTTGCATTTTTTATCATGACTGAGACATTATGGTGGACACATCGGACAATTTTGACACATTTTTGGGACCATTGCCATTTATACAGCGATCAGTGCTATAAAAATGCATTGATTACTGTAAAAATGTCACTGGCAGTGAAGGGGTTAACACTAGGGGACGATCAATGGGTTAACTGTGTTCCCTGGGAGGTGGTTCTAACTGAAGGGGGAGGGTACTGACTAGAGGAAGTGAAGAATCCTGGTTCCTAGCTAATAGGAACTCATGATCTGTCACTCCTCTCAGAGCAGAACAGGGAAGTGTGTGTTTACACACACTCGTCCCTGTTCTGTGTCTGCTGCTCATGATCGCTCGTCGCTGGTGGTCATCGTGACCGTTGGCCACAAGCATCGGCACCCCCACTGTGCAGCGGGTGCACATACCTGCTATCCCGATCCCACGAGCCGACATATAGCTACGACGGTTTGCGGGATCGTGCTGACCTGCCGCAGTAAAATGACGGCGGCTAGTCGGCAAGCGGTTAAAAAAACAAAGTAAAAAAGTTTCACTTTTGTGTCCTTTGTAACATCTTAGTGCTGCTCTTGATCTCCTGCAGCTTCTTGGCAGCCAGCTATCTATATGTGTGCATTACAGTGGTGGCTTCATGGCATTTCTTAGGGCTGGTTCCTGATGGTGACAAAAGTGGACCGTGGCTGTGTAAAGTGAGTTGAATGTGCCACTTGTAGTCATCCATGTAACAGGGTGACATATTGCAGGAACAAAACAAGGACCTGCATAGCAGGTTTATCAGACATAATTGTACTGGAAGCTGAAGTTTTAAAAATATTGAAAATCATATTTGAAATAATATTATTATATGTAAAAAGATTATATATTTGTGTTCTTATATATTATCATATACTTTCAAAAGTAAATGTTTTCAGTATTTTTACCAGCTTGTGACTTGTAACTTCAGTACAATATATGCAAGAATTACCTGTCTGGGGCTCCTATCTGGAGGAAGGGACCTTCTGTAGTTGATCCAAAGTCAATTGCGGCCCACGTTTTGGTTTAATATGGCCCCCCTGGTAATTTGTACATACATATCTTTTGTGGCCCCCAGGGCCACAAAATATATATACCGTATTTATCGGCGCTACCTCGGAGGAGGCAGGGAGGGGGCAGACAGGGAGGGGGTGGATTACATACAGGAGAATCTCCTGTTTACTCTTCGGCGTCTCTTACTGCGGCGTCTGCCTATTACAGATGCCACAGTGTAAACAGGAGATTCTCCTGTATGTAATCTGCCCCCTCTCTGTCCTCTCCGAGGCAGCACTGATAAATTCATGGCAATGGTGAGGCTGCATTCATTCGAATACAGAGGCTGCAGAGTCATGGCAATAGTGAGGCTGCATTCATGGCAAAGGTGAGGCTGCATTCATGGCAATGGTAAGGCTGCATTCATGGCAATGGAGAGGCTGCATTCATGGCAATGGTGAGGCTGCATTCATGGCAATGGTGAGGCTGCAGATGGGCACTGATTAGGATGCATTAATGGGCACTGCCCCTTTATTTTGCTTCACAGTTCTTCATCTTTGACAGGTATCCTATTCCCACTTCCGGGAGTCTGGGCCGCGGCCCATGACATTACCGCTCAGCTCCCTCCTCCTCCCCCGGCCACCGGGCCAGTAGGAGAGAGGAGTGGAGCCTCACGCACTAGGGTTCCCGTCTAGAAGCCATAAGCCGGGTTCCCTTACCCGCAATGGCAGCGGCATGCACCCGACAGCTTATGGAAACATCAGCTGCGGTGCTGACATCTCTGGACTCCAGGACAGGTAAGTGTCCAATTATTAAAAACCAGCAGCTGCAGTATGTGTAGCTGCTGGCTTTTAATTTTTGCAGGGGTGGGTGGAACTTAAAGTGAAGGAGCGTGTTATACGCCGATAAATACGGTACATCCAAATAACACGCCCAAGCTCATCCTTAGTCCTGAGCGGTGCTCGGGGATTCTTTGGGGGCCACAAAAGATATATATATATATATATATATATATATATATATATCCAAATAACATGCCCAAGCTCATCTCTTCACCACACACAGCCACAAAGGCAAGAGAATTCTTGTTGGGCATGAACACACTTAGAGCCCTTTCACACTGAAAGCGCTGGGGCGTCGTCGGTAAAGCGCCGCTAGTTTTAGTGCCTCTAGCACCTAAGGCGCCTCATAGAAGCTGCTTGCGAGACTTTGAGCTGATTGGTTTTTAGGCAGAGCTGCACGAGATTGTGCACTCTCCGATTTTAGTAAATCAACCTCAAAGAGTACAGGAATACAGTAGTTTAAAATTGGTCGGCTGTTTATCTTCCCCTCCTTTCCCTTTGTCTATTCAAAGTAAGCCTTGTATTCTGTGAAGACAAAAAAAAAACACACAAATAGGAACAAAAAGGACAGCAAAGGGGTTGACTGTCCAAAAAGCTAGCAAACATAATTAAAGTACTATTCCTCCCTATGCTTTTTGTCAGTTTTTCCTATGCTTTACCTACAGCTTCCTATTTACTGATACTGATGCTAAATCTTAACAAAACATACATTTTCAGTAGTTTCTTTGTTTTTTTACATCATTCTAACAGTCATACATAGGACAAAGCACATATTTAAAAGCACAGGGTTCATGTATATTATCAATATAATGGTATTTAGCATGAATAGGACATTCTACATTAGTAAGCAAAACCTGAACAAAAGACATAAAAAATATACAAAAATAGATATATACAATGTCTAATATAATCCAAGACAAAGTATTCTAATAGGAATCTCATCGTACAAGAAAAAAAAAAGGGGGAGAAGAGGAATTACCAAAACTATCACTCACATATCCCACATGTACCTACCAAGGGTGCAAACTGCGGAGGGGAACAAGCAAAAGGACACGCAATCCCACACCAAAAACCATTATCGACTAAAAAATGTATGGCATGTATGTCAAACCCTATGTACTGTGTGTTATTTAGCTCCCTGCATGGTCATATATGTCTCTTCTAGCAGGACAACCTATGCTTGAGTATAAACCCATTTACTGTATAAACAGAAATGAAAGGGAAGGTAGCTATAAGGAAAAGATCAATTATATTGAAGAGACAGGGAGCACTCATTTCACCTACCCATGTGCTTAAAACCAACAAAGACCTACTATCAATTACTTCAGACTGCCCCCACCACTCAACCACCAGAGTGAAACATACATACGTGTATATATGCATATGTGTATCCTATAATTAACCTAAGTATCCTCATATTACACCTAATAGTTAAAGGAACCTCACTCCAATAATCATTATTTCTCACACCTGGTGAGTATCGTACCCTCTATTGCATATACACAAGGTATTTTCATGTATCTTTAAAGTGTATGACTACCGCCACTATAATATAGAAAATGGAAGACACTAACTTAGAAAAAAGGACACCCTCAAAAAAAAAAAAAAATTCCATCCATCAAATAGGTCCAGTATTTATCACGAAAAATCCATCCATATAAAATCCAAAAGTGCAGCACTCAAATACAAATAACATACAGTCAAATATCTGACATTATAAACATTCTATACAAGTGATAAAATCATGTTCTGGTGCTTCACACAGCAAATAATATGTAACTGTGTACACATAATCGACCAACATTCAACAGGTCATACATAAGACACTTTTTGACCAATCCCGGTGAATATTCAAAAGTCATGGCAGACCATTAGAAAGACCCGTCAGCTCCATTTTTTAGAAAGGGGCAAAGTTTAAATATTTATTTAGACCTGGATTTTTTCATGCTTTTAGCCTATAAATCCACCTGCTTTCTTTTTGCAGGATGGTCTTATTAAAAACCCTCCTCTAGGGTGGGGATGTATGCAATCTAGAGCTATAAACCGTAATCTAGTGAGCCTATAGTTGTGACATACTGCAAAATAATGAGCCACCAGGCTCACCAAATCTCAGTTTTTAACGTCATTACCATGATCTTGAATTCCTAATAGAAATGATTCTTGGTTTTGCCAAAATAAAAGGCGTTACAAAGGCTTTTGGATTATGGTTTATGGCTCTAGATCATATACAGGTTGGCTATTAGGCCACAAGCATGCAAAAATCCAGGTCTGAATGAACATTTAAGCTTCACCCTTCTCTATAAAATGGAGCTGATGGGTCTCTCTGGTGGTTGTCCATGATAATGACCAAAAGAGCTAATTTTGTCACCCATCCACACGGTGTGATTTTATTTGTTTGAATAGATAAACCCCCCTTTTTTTAAACATTTTTCACTCTCTTTCCCTGCCATCTTTATTAAATATCTGTTTTCCCCTTCAGATATGAGGTTTTGCAAACAGTGTTGTTGTGGATATATTTTTTCAACCATCTGAGGGCATGCCATATTGTTTGTTATATATGGTTTGGCTGATAAGGATATATATTGGTTTGAAGAAGCTAAATGGATTGTTTATAAACTTATGTGAAAGTTATTTTTGGTGCTCTATTATTCTCTTCTTGTTTTTGGTAATATGGTGTCATTTGTATATAACAGTATGGCTTCTGACAATATATTTGCATTCTGCCCACTAGATCGCAGGCTGGTTCATATCTTGCACGTGGGTTGTTTTGTCCAATATGGCTGTATGTTGGTATATGTGACTGCAGTGGCTTATGGGTAGGTATGATGTAAGTTGAGGATATCCTCCCCTCTTACTCTTTTACTCAGAGGCTGGTTTGCTGTGCCTTCAGATGCTGCTTCCGTACCAGGAGGAGTGGAGGCAGGAAATAGCATCCCTTATGGTCGGTGAAACTGGAAGTGATATACACAGCAAGGGGGAACAGTCAGCCGCATTGCCATGATTGGAGAGGGCGGTAGGTGGCGGCCTTGGGAGCAGAGGTCCGCAATCCTTCCAGGCTATATATAGAGATGCACTAGGTGAGCTGGGCTAAGATTTGAGTGTCAATTTGTAATGGAAGACAGATATGTTCCACTCGCTGAAAGGATTGTATAGATGACAACATCATTGTGTGACGAAACACGTAAAACATGAAATACTTATTTTAAATATTGGTGTTTCAATGTAATTGCTACACTGTGAAGCTTAGCTTCTCTTTCTGTATTCTTCTGTGAGTAGAATCTGGTTGCAGTTTGGAGCTTCCCGTGCCTTCTGGTATATAGTGGTTTGGTCCCACAATTGTTTATGACTACTCTTTAGAACAGAGTGTCATGGGTTTCTGGTAAGGAACATACAGTATGTTTTCTTTCCTCTGTTCCCACAGAATCTTTCTGCAAGCTCTGGAAGTGGAATGTTACTCACTGGGACTGGTCACAAATTGTCTTGTGTATGACCTGCTGAATGTCAGTTGATTATGTGTACACAAACATATATTGTTTGTTCTGTGAAGGACCATAACATGATTTTACCACATGTGTGGTATGTTTAAAATGTTAGATATTTGACTGTATGTTGTTTATTTTTGTTTGGGCTCTGCATTTTTTGGATTTTATATGGATGGATGTTGCCTGATAAATACTGGACTTTATTGATGGAGGGAATTGTATTTTTTTATTTTATTTTATTTTTTATTTTTTTTCTGGAGGGTGTTCTTTTTTAAGTGGGTATCTTCCATTTTCTATATTATAGTGGTGGTAGTCATACACTTTGAAGATAAATGAAAATACCTTCTTTATATGCAATAGAGGGTAAGATACTCACCAGATTTTCAGCCCGCCCACAATACATTTATTGAGGGAGGGCAGCCACCCAGCATGTGCCTGTATGTCACAATGTATTTCCTGGTTTTTGGGTTTGCATACTCATGGTTTGTCTGCAGGTTACAGCCAATACTTATGGCTCTGTAACAGCTGATCGGTTGTGGTGAATCACAGCACAGACCTCTGTGTTAGCACAGGCTCTGACTGGATTTCTTCCTGCCATTCAGAAATGAAAACAAGAAGAGAAACCCAGCCAGATCAGTGAGTGTAAGCAGCAGACATACACTTGCATACACTTAACCCCTTGATTGCCCTCCTGATCACCCCTGTCACCCAGCCAGTGCTGTTAGTAGTGTCAGTGTACAGTATTATCACTGATCACTGTATTAGTGTCATTGGCAATGTCAGTCAGTTAGTGTCCCTCCCAGCCATTGTCAATTAGCACCAGCTTGCTGGCCACACTATCACAGTCACACAAATCAGTATCGTGATCATGCCTGAATCACTGCCAGCACTTGTAGCAGAATACATTTTGGACTAAATTTATGAAGGGATTAGATTTTATTGGATATGTTTTATAACAAAGTAGAAAATATTGGGTTTTTTTCCTTCCAAATTTTCAATTTTTTTTTATTTATATAATCAAAAATAAGAAATCCTGTGATGTTTAAATACCACCAAAAGAAAACTCTATTTGTGTGAAAAAAAATGATATAATTTAATTTGTGTACAGTGTTACATGACCGAGTAATTGACGGTGTATTGAATAGCAAACATGATCTGGCCATGAAGGGGGGTAACACCTTCCAGTGGTTAAGTGGTTAAATATCATTTCGCTCTGTGGTACACACAGCCATATCACAATATTTGCGGTAACTATGGCATGTGGTCTACATATAGGGTATTTTTAATATGCCTCTGTCACTTTTTTAGTCGTCTACTTGCATCTATCTATTCTATGTCCTTTTTATTGTGTGTCTTTCAGTTTAAATAAATTATATGTCCACATTGCAGAGGGTCCACCAGACTAACCTACAGTACCAGTACAGCAATTTAAAAAACTGCTCCAGTAGTGCCATTTTGTAAAATAGTAACCATTCAAAATATGACTATATTTACTAAAGATACATTTAAAACATTCTGCAAGAAATAGATTTTTTAAAGGCAGGTTAAGCTAAGGGCTGAGCCAATCAATATATTTACTTCGTACATTTATGCACACACGTTTGGTGAAATGCTTGGCATATACTGTATGTAATGCTTATTGGTTCGGTTGTGTTCAAAATAAAATGCTGCTCACGTCCAAAAGATGTTTTGCTTCTGGCAGGTCTCACAAAAAACATGTACATATCTATATATTCTATTCAACAATAACCAGGAAACATCTCTAAGCTACTTAATAGATCCAATTTGTGCCTGATTTAAATTTGCACTTCATGGCGCGAAAACATTTATTTTAATAATTGATGGAATCGCATGAATTTTTTATAGACATAGTCATACTGCTACTGCATAATTTTCTTATTTCAACTTGTTTTGTTGCTATATACAGTATAGACTATATATTTTTATATGCTGTATTCTTGCCTGTGGCTACTGAGTTTGTATATTTCAGGGGCACTGTTAGGTTTATAAAACATTGTTTGCCCTTGTTTAAATATAAATAACTATAGTAAGACACAGAGAGGAATCTGAGTCTGTACACATTTAAAATGTGCAGTGTAGCCTTTTATAACTGCTAAGGCTTTCCAAATGCCAGAAACCCACCACAAGGCTGTATTCCCAATTAGTAATTTTTGCAATCAGTGAATATCTGTTTGCATTAGACAAAATCAGTAATCTTTTATACCTGGCTAGCCAAGAAAACTGTACATTTATGCCTACTGAATATGCCAAGTCATATTTGACTCAATATTGAGTAGAGTTGGCTGTGAACTATGATATTGGCATCACTTACAGAGATGTGATGGTTGCTGTTAACAGTGCTGACAGCTACGCATTTGAGTCTGAAGGGCAGTTGCTTTTAATACCCCAAAATACACTCATACTCTCTAGACCACATTTTATGTTAATTTATGGTTCTTCAAAAATAGGCGGTCCCTGGGTTACAAATGTTATGGAAATGATTTAGGCTCCAATCGAGCCCAAGGTTATCTGCTGCTGTCTCTAATTTGAAAAGTGTGGATATGCATGCATATAAAAGTAAACACTCTGAGACACGCTCAGAACTGCTAACTCATTACACTTGTGATTTATTCAAGGCGGTGTTAATGTTTTATACACACAAATACGTCATTGCTATGTTAGTCTAATAGGTACATCTCATTGGTTAAGATAAAAAAGAAGATGGAGAATTTTCATAACGAGGTTTGGCTCTCTTTGTTCTTATCTCCAGTTCCGCGTTCTTTTGATGTGTGGGAGGTAGGGGGTACACGCCATCTTGAGAAAATATAGGAACAGAGCAAATCTGTATACTTATATAATGAGTAAGGAGAAAAATATGTATACACATAAGAAAATAGACATTTTCAGATTATTATTATTATTTACATCACATTCCTTCACAATCCCCCCTAAAATGACTATTTTCTCTTTTCTGTCCCTAATACTAAAGGTCCCACTTTGGCCTGGCCCTTCTCCTCAGCAACTCTTTTAAGCTGTATATAGAATTGGGCAGCAACTGTTCACTTCCCTCCTCGATACAGCTGGAGAGGTGCAGTCAGGCGCTATCTATCCCTATAACCCTATAGGACTGTGAGATTATGGACAGGGAGTGACTGTAGAGGAGTGAAGGGTTTGTCATCTTCCATCATAAGGGGGTCCTCTTCTTCTTGGTGGAGAAATGTAGATGTGCTATTGTCTACAGCCTTGCTCATTAACTTTTTACAAAAGGTAGAATACAGCATACAATCAGGGCTAAAAGGACCAGGATTATTAATACCGTTACCCGTATCTGGGCGAGCACCTTCTGCCACCCACTCATCCAGCTAAAATATTGGTCCCATGGGTCTGTGATACCTGAGTTCTTCTTCAACTCTAGTGACAGATCTTCTAATTTCTTTATAGCTAAAGTAACCTTACCATTTGGGCCAGTATTATCAGGAATGTATGTACAACAGGTTCCCGTTTTTTCCTATGATTTTACAAAACACCTCCTTTCCCAGCTAGCACCATGTCTAAGGCCATCCGGTCCTGGAATGTCATGTAGGAAGTGGGGGCTAACTGGTCAGCAATTCCCTGGAGGGCATTTTTAGTGTAATTTACAAATCTCTGTTGGTTATAATATGTGTAGTGTCAGGTCACCTAGAGGCTGGGTGACAGATGCACACCGTTGGGATCAGGAGTGCACCGCAAGGTAGTGGACCCTAGCACTGACTGCTGCGGATTGTACCTTGGGAGGTTCAGGAAGCAGGTCTACTGGATCACTGACACAGATCCCACTGGGAGCTAGAGCATAGATTCCCCAGGGCGCGGAGTCTAAGAGCCAGCAGGTGTTCACCAGAGCCTCTAGTGGTGAGGATGGACTGCGCTGCAGTCTGGCTCCAGGTCGCGGTCCCCAGGGTCTCACAGCTCACGCTCACGGTAGACTACAGAAGATGAGGAAGGAGGCGGCTGGCTGGAACATCAGGGTCACAGGCAAACAGGGATGGCCGGGAACAGGCCAAAGTCGGTAACAGAAATCATATGTAGGAAACACAGCAAGTACACACAGAGGCTAACACACAGTGGTTGATCAGCACTGCTGGCTTGCAGTGCACAGGTTAATATAGGGTTCCCTGATAGGGCCTGGGGTGGGGCCATGCTTAGAGGAGAGGTTACAAAAGCAGTCAGGTGAGGGTCAGCTGGTCTCTAGAGATGAACACATGGAGACAGGTATGCTGATCGACAAACTCTATTGTATAACCATGACATGTAGTTAATCCAATCTACATTCTTGCTGACAGTTGTTATGGGGATCAAAGACTCAAAACCAGCTTTTACCTGATCCCTGCCTTTAAACTCATCAGGGACCCCCCTTGTAACCCCTATGACATGTATGTATACATGAGGATCAAAGCTTCCGGAGAGAGCTGCTCGCTTCCTCCTCTGACTGTGTGCTGGGTCAGTGTATGTATCAGGGGTATCTTTGGTTAGGATATGGGGCTTTCTATTTTCATCTTTTTTGTCTAATGCACTCTGTGGTCGCCCAGTCTGGCCCTGTGTTCCAACCCACTAGCCCCCACAGAAACCACAACTCTGTCCCCAGTAACTGTCTGTGTGGCATACATATTTGACCTTACCGTCAGGGATATCACTGTACCAATGGCATCACCATGAAGGGTCAAACGGACAAGGTACTATGTCACAGTAATCTAAGGTAAAGGTGGTCACATGTGTACCTGAAGAGTTACACCAAAACGTAATTATGTTATCATTTTTGTGATGGCCACCTCCTGGGCCCCTCCCCCCTAGATCAAACAGAAAAAAGGATATGCAGCACCCGAAAACACGCTCTCCTGCAGTGATAAGCGTGCATTCAGGTGTTCTTCCTGGCCAACTTGACTGAGGTGGCTGTGGTCACCAAAACTTGGAATGGACCATCATAACTTGGCTCAAGGATCTCCAGACAGTAGTTGGTGTGTTCCTGCATCTAATTCAGGATCTGGAATGGAAGAAAACACCTGGACATGCATTCAGGTTAATTCTCGTGATAATGTGGTTACATAATTAGTCAACACATCAGACTGTAACTGTTGTGGAAAGTAACAACCAAGTCTGGGAGCTGAACCAAACAAAATTTCATAAGGGGATAGGGCATGTTTCCCCTGGGGGTGTGTCTGACACTGAACAGGGCAATGGGCCAACTCATGTTAGTCTATTGGGCCATCTTTAACATCCTGTTTTTAGTGTCCCATTCATCCTTTCTACCTTCCCGCTACTTTGAGGGTGGTATGGGATGTGTAGTGCCAACTGAACCCCCAGTGCTGCCCAAATCTCTTTAGTAAGGGTTGTTGTTAAGGCTGGTCCCTGATCTCTCAATATCACCTCTGGGACCCCAAATCTACATACTATCTCACTCAGTAGTTTCTTAGCTGTGGTCCTGGCAGTCATGACCACTTCCACTAGGGCGTATTCGAATCTGCCACTTCTTGGCACTTGAGAATGATCAATTTGCATCCTCTGGAATGGGGTATAGGGGTTTTGCCAGGTGCTTCTTCTGTGCTTCTTCTGTGCAGCCTGGGTTACATTTGGTGCAGATAATGTATGATCTGCAGAAGCTGTCGGTCAGTGGAGTAACTCTTGGTGCAACACTTGTTGATAAGAGAGTTCATAAAAGTCTTTGTCAAGTGGGCAGCTCCATGTGCCCATTGCACCACGGCTGGGTACATACTCCTGGGTAGACAAGGCTTCTTGTTGCACTCGAATAGTCCATTTCTGAGAGTTGCTCCTCTCCATTTCCAGCTTTCCTTCTTATCCGCACTTGTTGTTTCCTGTAGTTCTTTTAGATAAACTCTGTCCACTGGGAAAGTCTGTAAGGTAAGCACGGGGTGGTCTTCTTCTACCACCCTGCTGTCCACTTCCCGTGGACCACCAGCTGTCTTTTTGGCAGCTGAATTGGCTAGATGATTGCCTTAAGCTTCCTTTGAGTTCAGTTTGTCGTGTGCTTTTACTCATAATAGTCACTTGGGTTGTGAGAAGCAAGGCATCAATCAAGTTTTCACAGGTGTTCCTGCAGCCATCAGGAATCCTCTGTCCTAGATAACACCATAATCATGGGCAATGCTGAAAGCATATCTTGAGTCCATATGAATGTTGGCTCTTTTTCCCTCTGCCCATTTACGTGCTGTAGTAAGTGCTCTGCATCCTGTGTAGACATCACCGGTGGTAAGGCTTCAGCTTGTAGAACAGTGTTTTCAGTGGTGACCGCGTGTCCTGTGTGGTCATGGGGTGACAAGTCAAGACTCTACTCCTCTTCCTTTCCCCCCCTCGAGAAGTGGAAGAAGGGTGGTAGGGTTCAGTGTTTGACAACTTAATAGAGTAATGCTGTCCAGTAGGAGGGAACACAGGAGTCTCAAGTGTCTGGTAGTGGACAAGTGTTTCGGCTGGATCCTGGTTGAATATGGCAACAACGTCATGGGGAACAAGCAGAACGAGGCAGTGTCCGAGGACCAAGTTCAAAGTTTTGTCAAGCAAGGCTTGTGTAGCAAATCCAGCTCGCAGACACAATAGGCCTCCTCTTGCTACCACATCCAGCCGACAGGAATAATATCCTATGGGGCGTAGGCTGATGCCGTGTGATTGGGTGAGTACACCTGCAGCATGTCTCAGAACATTCGGATACAAAGAGCTTGTGCGTTTTGCCGTAGGCTGGGAGCCCTAGCGCCTGAGATGGCACACTTGAGGGCCTCAAACTTAGATATTTCTCCAAGAGACATCTGGAAGGGTCTGATTGCAGAGTATCAGTAGGAAGGCTTCTGGAATCCATGCTCTGCACAAGGAAATTAGTCCAAGGAAGGCATGAAGGGATCTCTGACCTTGTGGCAGTGGGGTGTCAGAGATTACTTGCACCCTGTCTTCAGTGGGGTGTCGTGTCCCATGGGACAAACAGTGTCCAAGGAAAATGACAGATGTTGAGCACCACTGCAATTTGGGCTTTAAGACTTTGCAGCCCTGGTTGGCAAGATAGCACAACAGGCTTTCTGAGGTGACTTCAACAGGGGGTAAGTCAGCTGCACAAAGGAGAAGGTCATCAACATGTTGGAAGAGAATCACTTCCGGGTGTTCCTCTTGTCATATGTTAAGGATGATAGCCATAGCTTTTGCAAACTGGCTTGGAAAGTTCTGTGCCCCTTGTGGCACAACTGTTTAGGTATGTTGCCGTTTCTTTCCGTGGATGAATGCGAAAAGGTACCAGCAGGAGGGGTGAGGGTGGACACTGAAGAAAACGTTTGTAAGGTCCACCTCTGTGAGGTACTTTGCAGTCAAAGGCATCCACAGTAGGTACCTGGTTCTCTTTTTAGGATTCTCTTCTTGGGGTTATTGTGGTTTCCGGGGCAATGAAGCGCCCTCTTTTAGCTTGACTGAAACTGGTGGCACCTTTAAGTGACCGTTGTCTTCCGGTCCTGTGGACCATAGGCACGCAGGGATTCTGTCAAGTACTTCCTGCAGTATTGAACTTGAAGTTTTTGCTTCATTAAGTGTCATCAGGAGAGACAGAGAACACAAAGCAGATTAGTCTTCTAAAGATAGGGGAGTATGTAACTTCACTCCCCCTTCAGGCGTGTCCTGATTGAGGCCTGTAGTCCGGACTACACATCAGCTCCTAGTAGATTCAAGGGACATGTAGAGGACACCACAAATCTGGCAAGCAAATCAGGAAATGTCCCCACTTGGAGTGGCTCTGCAAATGGACTGGAGCGGAGCACCCCATCCACTCCCACGCAGGAAACGTGTCTGTCTCTTTTCATAGTGGGAGAAACTCAGATCATCAAAGGCCTGTACGAGTTTAGTATGATACTTCTTCAGACTCCCCTTTATCTTGGGTAATATCTTGGATTGTGGTCTTCTGATCCGTCAACTTCTCCTTTGCCCAGTCGTGGAGTTGTGCACAGAACTCCACGCCTGAGGTGTAGAAAGTGGCACTTGTCAGGCAGGCATCATTGAAGGCCATCTGCATGACTGGCCAAAAGATATATCCTGCTTTGATTTGGCATAGGCTGATCAAGTCTCTCCAGGCAGCTGAGTAAGTTTCTTGTATCTGCACTATCCTGTGGTAGAAGGGAATTGGCTGCTTCTCTGGGTCAGGCAGACTTGTCACTAAGGCCGCTGCTTGTGATAGAGTAAAAGCGACATACATCACTGGTGCCCCTTCTGGTAACCGAGACTGTTGTTGGGGCAGGGGCTGACAAGAGGCACTGTTCTTTACGGTTGCCAGCATGTGTTTGAGATCCTCTCGGAACTGAGAGTCTGGAGCCGGATTGGGGGTTAAATCAGTGGGTGGCCTTGCTGCCTGCTGTCGGGCTTCCCACTCAGATGCTTCTTCATCATTAACATATTCGGCCTGGGAATGTGATGCTCCCGTATTGGGGAAGACAGGTGTGTGGTATGAACCATCTTGGTCTAAAACAGGGAGGGCTGGGTACAGGCTGTTTAAGCTTACTGGGTGTACCAAGATGGCCGCCGGCAGGAAGTGCACTGGACTGGGTAGAAAGTGAAGGCATGGGTGCACTAAGATGGCCGCCGGGCTGAGTTGTCACAGTGGGTTGTGCTTGGGTGGTGAGAAAGGAGTGGTTGTTAGACGGAGGGCAGTGCTGTCCCTCCCCTCCTTTGTTTAAAGTTCCAACATATCATCAGCTATACATACATAATACAATCGCCATCTTTCTTAACTTCCTTTATCCAATTTTCTTTATCACACAGGATTTTTCTCCCTGTCTCTTCAGCAACATAACTTTCGCCATTTCTTTCAACTTTGTTAACTATTTCAACATCTGCTTCTCTCCTTCTTTGAAAAATCACTTTCTTTTCTTTGGTACAACCAAGGGGTTAATATTTTTCTCAGCGTTCTTATCAGCAAATTCTTTCGGTGGGGGCTCATACTGCGCTCCAAGTTGCTACTGTTTGCTATAACCCTGTAATGTACGGTTAATCTCAGAACAAGAACAAACACGTCAGGGGTAGTGAGGAGCAACGGCCCGCGACCCAACAGATCCCCCGGGCAGCCCCCCCCCCTCCGACCTTAACCAGTCCCCACCCCCTCTCGTGTATATAGCAAACAATAAACCACAAATACAATCACGACAGGACATTACACCTGCCACTCTTCGAACTGCAAAATTTCAGCAGGCTAAGATAACCGCAAGGGCAGACCGCCCTGCAAAATAAACCCGTTTATAGACGTTTTTCTACAGCTCTACACCAAGAGGCCGACAACTCTTCTTGGGGTGAGTCCTCTGTAACGCTTTCAGACTGCAAAGCCCGCAGCTGAGATAACCCTCAAAGGTTCCTTGAACCTAGAGTACACCCGTCCCATAAACATTTGCTACAAGGGAAACTATCTCATGCCAGAGGCCGACAGCTCGTCTGGAGATGAGACCATACATTCACACATGTAGCACCCTTAGACTGCTGAGTTTCGTAGCCCAAAGAATGGCAGACAGTGAACAAATACAGTCAGCAGAAACCCATTGACAGGTTCGTTAAACAACCTCAGGCGAGGAAATACCTGCCTCTAAGACAGTCTCAGCATACCGACAGAATCCAGCCGTCAACCGAAAGATAAGAGAGTCGTACAGTGGTAAGAATATCAATCAAACTTACCGTACTGTTAGGGCTGCGCAAACCCCACTCTCATTAATCAGTTAACGCCCGAATGCTTGTCGCGGTATAACTTCGACCGTAGCCTGAGGTCCCGGGTTTCGGCACCATCTGTTATGGAAATGATTTAGGCTCCAATCGAGCCCAAGGTTATCTGCTGCTGTCTCTAATTTGAAAAGTGTGGATATGCATGCATATAAAAGTAAACACTCTGAGACACGCTCAGAACTGCTAACTCATTACACTTGTGATTTATTCAAGGCGGTGTTAATGTTTTATACACACAAATACGTCATTGCTATGTTAGTCTAATAGGTACATCTCATTGGTTAAGATAAAAAAGAAGATGGAGAATTTTCATAACGAGGTTTGGCTCTCTTTGTTCTTATCTCCAGTTCCGCGTTCTTTTGATGTGTGGGAGGTAGGGGGTACACGCCATCTTGAGAAAATATAGGAACAGAGCAAATCTGTATACTTATATAATGAGTAAGGAGAAAAATATGTATACACATAAGAAAATAGACATTTTCAGATTATTATTATTATTTACATCACATTCCTTCACACAAACATCTGACTTACAAATTTCTCCTACTTACAAACGGAGGGAGACAACGGGAAGTGATCGAAAATTCCCCCCTACGAAGGGAAATTCACTACTGTAAGAGTTACCATGGGAAAAAGGTGTCTCCACTGAAGCTTTATCACCAATCCTTGTTTCCCAAACAACCCAAAATGTTCAAAATCCAATTGTCATTTAGACAGAAAGTGAGGTGAAATCTTCTGAACAGGAGCACAGACAGCAAAACAAATATTACAGGGGTGTTAACCCTTTCCCGTGCTATCCAAAAAACATAAAAATTATTAGTTTAGCTGGAGTTACACTTAAAAAATGTACCTGTTTTCACTTACATACACATTCAACTTAAGAACAAACCTAAGGACCCTATCTTGTTTGTAACCCGGGGACTCCCTGTACTGCATTAAGCTAGGAAAATCTACAGTTGGATAACATTTTGTTGCAGCAGAATAACCAATAAAAGCAAAGTTTGTGACCCAGTACTTTTTTTTAGTTTTATTGTCATCGAAGAGAACTATTTCTCTGACATTTGTCCCCTCTCATGAAGTGACATGGGCAACATACACAGCCGTTCCAAACACAAGATTGAATAACATACTTTGCAAGTTTTTTTTCATAAGGGTAAATGTCTTTCGCATGTGTTGATATACAGCAGATTTCTGGACATTCTTGTTATACTGCCCCATACAGGACAAAAAACAGTGACCAGTTTGGTATAACCCCTTCCACTTGCAGCATGCATCAGTTTTTTGCACGTGTCTTAGAAAGATGGATGTCTTTTCTCTACAGTGGACAAGTTTAACTATTTTTACAAGCAATTTTTTCTTTTTCTCAAGATTATTTTTCTTCAGTCAAGGCTTTGCTACACTTTGCTTGAGCGAGTTTCTATATACACAGCAATCAAAATTAGTGTATCCTCGGCAATATGAAATGGAAAGGGACCTTCAGGCTCTGGGCTCTCCATTGTGGTGCTTTTTAGACGGTACGGTGTTAAATCCAAAAGCACTTTCCTGGGTCCAAAGCCGTAGGCAAACAGACTTTGGTTTGTTTTTTTCTGAAGTACTCAGTTATGAGTAGATCATGTGGGCTGAGCATCAGGAGCTGCTTCTTTTATTAGGACCCGCTGGGTGCCATTACTGTTACCTATTTTTCTGTTTATTCCATGGAGAGGGTTAAACTAAACTGAATGCTGTGTCACCAGGTAGAGGCACTGCTCACAATTGCATTTGACTCATGTCTTTGCTACCGCCTACAGTGACGTGGTCACAAGCCATTTGAACCTCTCCTGCTCTCAGAAGCCAAAAATAAGAAAGGTTTTTTTGGACTTTGGGTAAGTCACAAGACGCATGGTAGGAACAAAATGTAAAATTGTTTAATTGGCATATAAACAAAGCATTGAGCATGAGTATTTTTATCTATATACACAAGACAATGGCATATAAAAAGAAGAATTCATGTATGTACATGCACGCATAGTATCCCATGGAAGTACCTAGTGTAAAAAGCCAGTGCTTATTGAGTAATGGATACAAATGGGTTATAGGATGCAAATAAATCACAGTAGAGGTCAAGCTATGTGTTGGGAACATGATGACATTGATAGGCTTGACACGTTTCGTGGCCAGTTGCGACTCATAGTGTATCTGAAAAAAATGAAAAAAGGTACCAAATAGGATCTAATTTTCTGCTCAGGTAGTGAGAAAGAAAGTAGGGGCAAGGGGAAACAAGATGTGTATCTCCCTGGAATACTTGCATATAAATAGTTCTAAATAAGCAGTGTTGCAAGCCACTTGAACCTCCCCTGCTCTCAGAAGCCAGTTCATGAGTACCCAATGTTTTATCTGGTATTGTGAGTGGAGTTGTCCCTGCCAAGCAGTGCAACATGTCAGATACCACACACAAGGGGAGTATTCCTGCACTATTGGTTCCTCTAGCTTATGATCCACTAATAGTTCTAAGACTGCCAGCAGTGCTACCTATTATAGTCCTGACACAGACAGCCTGGAATGTTGTAATCTGCTTAAGTTCCTGCAGTCCTTGAAATCATCTTTAGCTTAATGGGGTAAGGGTTTCTCCATGACCTTATCCCAGCAGCATTTAACTGCAATTATGCAGGAAACTTGCAACTGTAATTGCTGATTCTAAATGCAGAGCCTATAAGTATACCAGTGCCATCACCTCCAGAGTTGCCATCTGATATGCGTGCAACTTTATTGACCTCTTGAGTGCTCTGCTATGTATCTGACAAAATCTTGAAAATCCTTCTGAGATGATATTGTCCCTGAGAATTTCCAGGCATCTGTCATAGCTCCCAGGCTTGGATAGACAATTTGGGCTCTTATTGATGCAGTGTGTGCCACCTTAAAAATGGAAGAAAAGCATGTAGCTTCCATTAGTGCTGTTATTAATCTGGGATCTCTTAGAGGCCTTGGGAGTTTAAAACTTTTCTAATGCACACCCTACCCCAAGACCCTCCTAACAAACGATTAACACCTCCACAATGTTTTGCAGCCTTAATATCCATTCAGAGAAGCTTTTATTATTAAGAAGTGGGGCGTGGGGGAGCATCAGTATTTAAGGATCCCATAGATACATGTTTGGAATTTATTTTGAAAAACGTATTTTCTCTGGTGGGGCCTGAATTGCAAGATGCCTTGGCTTTGATGTCAGTCTGTCAAACATTAGGGGAATGGATAAAACTGATAAAAACTCATAAAACATGAGCTGGTTTGCATTCCAGCTGATCCCCCCTTTGTAGAGTACTTAGAGCTAATGCATGCAGCTTAAATAGGGTAGTGGATATCTCCCAATTCAATTTCTGAATGAGTCCCACATCAGTGAACATATAGAGAACTCTTTGGTTGAAATGGTCTGCAGAGCAAGTATCTTCTATAAAAGCCCTATAAGGATCAATGTCTCTTTGTAGATGCATTAGATACCATAATCTACGATGTTACTGATCTTCTAAGTTCCCCACTGACTAATGTGGACAGTTAATGCCCTAAAAAAATTTGGTTGGATCCTGAGCTGTTAAAAGTAAATAGTGGAGCTGACTCATCACTTGGAGTATCTGGGTCCTTTCCTAGAGACAGCTGAAGCAAAGGTTTTTTCATCTCCAGAAGAAACTTTAAACACCCTGCTCCCAGAATCAGACTCTTCTGTCAAAGAGTTGGAAGATCCTTCGCTTTTACATTAATTTAAACACCCTGCTCTCAAAATCAGACTCTTCTGTCAAAGAGTTGGAAGATCCTTTGCTTTTACATTAAAGCCATGGGGCTGATGGTAGTCTTGAGGCATTCCTGTTCGCCCAGTTCAACTCCAGACCCTTGCAACTCAACATTGTGTAATCATGGGACAAATCAGTTCAGCCTCTGGAAAACTGATGCTCCTGTTGTTAAGGACCAGATTATTGCTAGCCTAGTGGCTCACAAATCCTGCTCTTGAGTTAGGGAAATCCTTCTTTCTGCTCTCTTCGAAATTTCTCAGAACAGATGCCAGTCTGACAGTCTGGGAGAGTAGTCCTGGACACCTTAATTGTGTGTGGGGACTTGAATGTTGGATAAATCCCATCTTCTGATCAACAGTCTGGAGCTGTGGGTGACCTGGTTGTCCCTATAATGCTAAACATCCTGACTGGTGGGTCATCCAATCAGGATCCAGGTGGGTAAAGCCACAGCAGCGATGTACATCAACCATCGGGAAGAAACAAAAAGACTTGCCATGGCAAGAGAGGTAGAAAGAATGGCCTTGACTGCCATTTACAATCCAGGCCTGGAAAATTGGCAGATGAACTACTGCAGCCAGTAGCACCTTAATTCAGGGCATTGGCTCTATACTTGGAGGTGTTAAAGGATCTGTTGCACAGGTGGGGGGCACTAAACGTGGGGCTCCTAGTCTCCAGGTTCTGCAACAACTTTGAAAAATTATCTCCTCCATGTGAAGAGGTTTTCTGGCAAAAGCAGTGGATGTTTTGGTGGCTCCATGGGATCAGTAGTCTGTTGTATGCTTTTCCTTCCCTAAAGCTCCTTCTTAATTTGCTCCACTGGATCTAAATAAAGGGCATTCTGGTGATCCACATAGCTCTAAACTGTCCCAGGTGGATGTGGTACTCCATATCACCAGGATCTTTCTTTCCAAAGGATAGGTTTACTATCCTGTTCCACACTCATTGGCTTAACAGCAAGACTGTTGATGCCCAGGTCCTGAAGGTTAGAGGCCTCTCTGAAGCCATTATTCCTATAATGCTAAAAGCTAGGAAATCCACTGTTACACAATGTCTGTCATCACACATGAAAGACTTATTTCACTTGGTGCATGTAAACTTTCATCTCTTGGCTCTGAGAACCATTGAGGGTCAAACCTTTGTGTCTGTCTTTTTCCAGACACCACTAGCCTCCCATTATTTAATTAAGACGTTTATGTGTCACTTACTTTATATTCTTCTGTCTCTATAGGATCTGAATTGTTTACTCTCTGCATTTAAAGACCACCCATATTAGGCATATTCCCTTTTCCTTGTTGCCACCACCTCTGTAAAGACACGTGTCTGAGCTTGTGTCCTTGTCTTGTAAAGACGCTTTTTCTGGTCTGCCATAGAGACAAGGTAGTGCTGAGGCCTAGAGCATCTTTACTTTGTAAAGTACTTTTAGCTTTTTCAACTCACCAAGAAATTGTCCTTCCACCCCTATATGTCTGCTTTCCATACATCAGAAGGATATTTCCCTTTATTGTCTGGATGTTTTTCATGCTGTACAAGTCTACCCTTGCAGTCACTGCTTCTATTAGGAAGATAGACTCTTTTTGTCATTCTAGATGGTTCCTGTAAAGTGTAGAGGCTGTAGAGTTGCTCCCGGGACCACAACAAATAGTTTCAGGATGTAGAGCATGAGCAGCTGGGGGAACATCTGTTCCCTGATCTCCTTTGCGCAGTGTGAACCCAGAAGCGAGCATCTCTAAGCATTTCCGTGTTTAGGGCTCCAAAAATCCTGGTGCTGTGCTTGATCGGCTGTAGCAGTGGATTAGGGGGTCTTAAAGATCCCTGATGTCTCCATAAAGAGTACTTGTCACCTGCCCAATGCTTTCACATAAGGGGTTTATTGGACCCCTTGTGATAGCAGTAAAGTAATATGTAAAAAAAAAATTGTTAAGAAAATTTAAATAAATAATAATAGAAATAAAATAATGGAAACATTCAAACCAACCACCCTATGCATATAGATACAAACTCAAAAGTGGAGACAGGTACAGCATACACATGTATTTAAACTATTGAATCACAATCATTGTATATTGAGTAGCATATTTTTTCACCATTTTGCTAGTGCACACAGTTTTGAGGCTGAACATATTGGTATTTATTAACTATTTACTCAACACTGACTCGTTAAAAATTAGTAAATTGTTTTTAAATGCAATGAAATTAATTTAGTGTCTATCAGGAAACCTTTCCCTGCTAGGGGTTACCAGTGGTTATCCTTCCTTTTCTCTCTTTACCTGTCAGCATCTCAAAGCCTGAGGATTATCAGTTGTTTCCCATGCATATATTAAAGTGGGCTCAGTAGAGAAGGTTTACTGTCTAGAGGGGTTTTTCCTCCAAAAGTGAACATGTACCAAGCTTTCATATCTCACAGAAAATTAGAATAAGCCTTGGGTGGTAGCACAGTAGTAAATTTAGAAAGTCTATAAATTTGAATATTATTCTTCATAGCTTATTGATCTATGTTGCTTTATTAGGCAATCAGGAATCAGAACTTGCATATGTGTTCTACTTGTGTGGCCATTGACATGGATACTGATGTTTATCTAGATTTTTAACATAACAAGGAAATGGAAGACAAATGAAAATATAAATGTCCAAAATATATGTTCAGTAAAACAAAGCACACACAGAAGACTTTCATAACTTGCATTATATAATATTTTAAAAAAGGCACTGCACATTGATTAGAAGGTAAATAGTAGAGCGCTCATTAGGTACTTCTAAATGTTAGGTAACATTTAGAACACTAAAAGATTTATCCAAGCATGCATTGGTTGTGACCTACTATAAACCAGCACTATGAGGAAATTTTGTATTAAATGATTTTGGAAATTACATGTTTGCGTCGCCTGTCTTAGTTAACTGGATTAATCCATGTTAGTTTTCTAGATGTGTGGCAAAAGTAAAGACAGGTGCTATACCCCTGACCATTTAGGCAAAGCTCTGATGCTTCTGGGTAGTTTAGAGCTTGTCATTTAGTGTCAGTCCTACTCATTTCTATTGACCAGACCAGTCACT
Source organism: Lithobates clamitans (assembly GCA_037952925.1). NCBI lineage: Eukaryota > Metazoa > Chordata > Amphibia > Anura > Ranidae > Lithobates > Lithobates clamitans. The sequence goes on along the minus strand of JBBGZY010001693.1, from coordinate 82,718 downwards.
ATGATGTGCAGCCTTGCTATATTCAGTATTAGTAGATATTCGTAGATATTCAATAGACATCTTTCCTGACCTCTTCCTGAGAATGCAAGTAGTCTGGCTAATATGATAAACCTCACAGTATCATTTGAGTCACTGACTTGTTACATGCTACTCTCATGACTCTCATTTAACATGAATAGTTGATTGGGAAAGTGTTGGGTGTTGGCACCACAATACAAAAAAAAACTTTTGTTGTTTTTGTTGATTTATTGATAATATGTTGATAATATACCAATGTTGCACCTAAAATTAGTAAAAACTAATAACAATGCAAAAATATATATATATAAAGGGTGCAAAGGAATCAGTACAAAAATCAAATGTCAAATTAATAACATACACTGTGTATCTAATTAATAAAGTGCACAATAAAATAAATCATCAGAAATGTCCATAATAATCATATATGAACAAATCTTCTTGTGTATGCTCCAACACCGTGAAAAATAAAGTGCAAACGTGCTTCAATAAACTGTGGGTGAAGCACTTTAAGCAAGTTTATTGAAGCACACTTGCACTTTATTAATTTGACATTTGATTTTTGTACTGATTCCTTTGCACCCTTTATATATATATATATTTATGAATAGTTGATTGCTTAAGAGCTCATAGACTATTTATATAGGATGTTCATGGAATCCAGAGTAAAGAAGGTCAGTTTAGTTATGCCAGTTTAGCAATTTTTAGAACCTTGTAGGTAAACTACAATTACCCAAGTCACTTGAGCAAAACCTTGTTAAAGTTTTATTGGTAAGCATTGGAAGAGACTATAAATTTATGTCTGCAGAAAACATGATGAAAATACAAAATCCAGACCCAGAATCTATTAACTGACCTTTTATTAAACATGTACCAAACATTCGTAAGAGCAGGATATTCTTCTTTCAGCTGTATACTTTTTTTTAAGTTATACAATTATTTCTCTTTCCAAAGACTTTTGTCTGAACAAATTGTATTTGAACAGTGAATATTTCCCAGAATGCTGACCACCTGACCGCCTTCTGAAATGTTCTCAGCAGTGGCAGTGATTACTACATGTTGGATAAGTACACACTACTCGCTACATAGTTAAAACTATGCCTGAATCTTTGGTGCACAAAGGCAAAATGTCTTCTACCCTATAAAAGTGATTATAGGGTCAATTCACTAAAGCATATTGTAAGCCATATTTTAATCGCAGTTTGTTATTCATTTATTTTTATGGTCACAAATAATGTTTTCAATCCACTAGTGTTTATCACATCAGGCAGCTAAACCTTTTCTATACCTGTCATATTACTGATTCTTAAAAGTATTTTCTATGTACATGTACGTTTCTATGTACGTCAATTCAAAAAGATTGTTGAACAAGTTATCACTTCATAAGTTACCACTACTTTATGTCTAGTAATAGATACATGTTTTTTAAGGTGTCCATTGTAGGGAGCAAAAAATTTATTGAGATAAAAAAAAAGATTCACTAGAAAAAAAAGGCTTCATTTGTTAAATGACAATTATACTTAAAAAATAAATATATACATATGTAATATATTTTTATATGCATTAAAACATTTCAATGCTCAAATGTGGCAACATAAAATAATGCAGTTAAAGAACTCATGCACGTTAGTATATTGACCCTTATTCTGAAAACCCTAACCAGGAACAATTGCATCAAAGTAAAGGCAATTAAAACTGAATTTAAAAAAAGCCTAGTGTACAGTAGCAAAGAAAAAATAAACACTGCAATCTTTAATGTAAATATCTCTGGTTACAGCAATTACTATATTTTTTGTTTTTTTTCTCTAGAGTGCTCTGTTTAAAATTCAATCCGTATGTAACAAGAAACACTCGTCTAAGAAATTCCTGTGAGGCAGAAACATGATTTCTGGAAAGTGCTACTCCAAAATTGACCTCTGTTATGTTTCTCCACATTTCTTTCTGGTATCTGCCCTCAGGGGAGTGGAACTGCTGTCATATAATACTTATAAATTTACCTTCAAGCACTGAGATAATATAACTTTCTGTGTTGTTTAGGAGGGATGATTTGAGAGTGTTTAAATGACATGCCCTTGCTTCTAAATGCTGTCTTTAAGCTCTTTGCTGCACCTTCCGGTGGGGCCCACTTTTTACAAAGTAGCCCACGAGAGCAAAGGTCATGTGGTCTGTCATGTGTCCAGTTTTCCATCCAAAAATCAATACTTCAAAATTAATAGCGCCATCTCCCTACCCCTGACTATCTATTTTAAACCATAAAATAAGTCATACTGAAACTTAGACATTTTTTTCAGTAATAGGATTATTAATATATGCATCAACAAGAAGTGCAAAATAAAATGTTATAAATCAGATATCAGTAAATCACTGTGCATTAGATTACTTATTATAAGCGCTGCACATTAAATGTTTTTTTTTTAATAAATAAAATGCTGTGTCTCTACACATACTGCAAACAACTTAAAAACTATAAAGTCCAAGAAATACCCAAAGTGCTTGTGAAGAGAAGAAGATCCATCTACGAAACAAATAAGAGGAGGAGCATGCCACCACTGTGATCCGAAAGATGCTTACCACATGGTAGTGACCACTGTACATTGAGAGGTCAGAAAATTATATGGATGCATAGAATTATGTATTAGGCACTGAAATTCACAGCCTCTTCACCATCAGTAAACCATACATAGCATGGTAATTTTTACTGGCAGTCTACTGACTGGAATGGTACCAGCTGATTGGAGAAAAGCCAATGTAGCACCAATATTTAAAAAAGGCCCAAAATACATCCCTGAGAATTCCAGACCAGTTAGCCTAACACCAATAGTATGCAAGCTTTTGGAGGGGATGATAAGGGACTATATACAAGATTTTAGTAATGAGAATGGTATCATTAGCTGTAATCAGCATGGATTCATGAAGAATCGTTCTTGCCAAACTAATCTATTAACCTTCTATGAATAGGTGAGTTGCCATCTATCTGGATTTTGCAAAAGCATTTGACACAGTTCTCCATAAATGTTTATTGTAAAAAATAAGGTCCCTTGGAATGGACCATAGGGAGAGTACATGGATTGAAAACTGGCTACAAGGGCGAATTCAGAGGGTTGTGATAAATGGGGAGTAATCGGAATGGTCAGGGGTGGGTAGTGGGGTCCCCCAGGGTTCTGTGCTGGGACCAATCCTATTTAATTTGTTCATAAACGACCTGGCGGATGGGGTAAACAGTTCAATCTCTGTATTTGTGGACGATACTAAGCTAAGCAGAGCAATAACTTCTAAGCAGGATGTGGAAACCTTGCAAAAAGATCTGAACAAATTAATGGGGTGGGCAACTACATGGCAAATTAGGTTTTGATGTAGAAACATGTAAAATAATGCATTTGGGTGGCAAAAATATGAATGCAATCTATACAGTGGGGGGAGAACCTCCGGGGAATCTAGGATGGAAAAGGACCTGGGGGTCCTAGTACATGATAGGCTCAGCAACGGCATGCAATGCCAAGCTGCTGCTAACAAAGCAAACAGAATAATGGCATGCATTAAAAATGGGATCAACTCCAGAGATAAAATGATAATTCTCCCGCTCTACAAGACTCTGGTCCAGCTGCACCTATAGTATGCTGTCCAGTTCTAGGCACCAGTCCTCAGGAAGGATGTACTGGAAATGGAGTGAGTACAAAGAAGGGCAACAAAGCTACTAATAAAGGGTCTGGAGGATATTAGTTATGAGGAAAGGTTGCGAGCACTGAACTTATTCTCTCCAGAGAAGAGACGCTTGAGAGGGGATACGATTTCAATTTACAAATACCATACTGGTGACCCCACAATAGGGATAAAACTTTTTCACAGAAGGGAGTTTAACAAGACACGTGGCCACTTTAGAAGAAAAGAGGTTTAACCTTAAACTACATAGAGGGTTCTTTACTTAGTTCTTTACAAAGAGCGGCAAGGATGTGGAATTCCCTTCCATAGGCGGTGGTCTCAGCGGGGAGCATCGATAGTTTCAAAAAACTATTAGATAAGCACCTGCCCGACCACAACATACAGGGATATACAATGTAATACTGACATATAATCACACACATAGGTTGGACTTGATGGACTTTTTTCAACCTTATCTACTATGTAACTATGTAGGAAAAACAAGCACAAGAAAAGCGCTCCTAAAAGTATAAAAATGTAACGCCGACTTTATTAAAATCAAAAGATGAAAACCACTCACATGGTAAAGCTGAAAATGGCCACACTGTTCATAAATACAAATATTAGTATACCAGTCTGAGAATCCTAATTGGCCGATCAGCATGCGTGGTGAGGTCAGTGCATCCTAGTTCCGCCCAATGCATTTCGATAAGCAGCTTTTGAATCACAGTGGTGGTGTTTTCTTCATGTATAATTTTTTCCATGGATGGGTCTTCTTCTCTTTACAAGCACTTTGGGATATTTCTTGGACTTTATAGTTTCTGATTTTTTAGTGCATGTAGTAGTATAGTTTGCAGGGGGCAGAGACTCGGCCATCCCTTTCCTGGCCAGCCAGGCTGCAAGCTCTAATTAAGGGTCTGCTATTGAATTTGTAGGGGAACTCATCATTTTTTTTATTTTTTCTTATTTTGCATGAAGTCCCCCTTAAAATCCATATCAGACTCTGATTTTTTCTTTCAGTCTTGCTGTAGGATAAGCTACCACAAAAATGACATTTCCAAAGAAAATCATTATACAGTTTGCTGGCAACTGACATTCATTGCCAGCTTCTTAAGAAGAAAACACCACATAGACTCCTCCAAATGTCCCCCCAAAATACATAGTAAACACTTGGAAGGGTCTGTGTACGAAGAAGTCGTCAATGACATGTCATTTGCAGGGAATTATTTAATGTTTTTCCTTTGTAAATTTCAGTGCTGCAGCATATTCTGTACATCGCAGATATGCACCCCTTCATAGGCAGGATTAGAACACCCTCAAGGCTTGAATTGGATGTTTTTAAAAGATTCACTTTAAGCGTTTAAATAAAACTGCTGCTGCTTGTATATTTTTTACAAGTTTTTTTTTTGCATTGGTACAGTATATGTCCTACTCCCTCATGCTGTTTTTTACACTCCCATACTTATTATTCCAGAAAAAGGGCATTTTTAATTTGACAGATTTGGCTCCTATTGATTTCAATGGGCTTTAATTTTGGCATCTGAACTTTGACGAGGCCTGCTCAAACCAAACCCAAGGCAGCTTGGCTAATCAGAGAGTCAAGCTGAGAAGCACTACTTCAGTAAAACAGTTCAAAACACAACTACTTGTGATTACTCATATAAACCACATTCCCCACAATAAAGTCCAGGATAATTCTGGTAAACAGCTGGAGAAATCCAATGCCCAAGGAAAAAGGACCACCTTACTGGAACTAGAGTGCTCTGCCAGAAATTGGAGAGGGGCTCCCCACAGTAGCTGGGTCTTCTGGAGAAGTTGCATGCTATTAGGCTCCTGCCCACCTGCCCACAAACTAGCTCTGACAGTGGATGGCCTATCACCCTGGTTCAGATCACTTGCCAGACTTAGGCTGATTAGGCGTGGCCTCTATAAACTCCTAAGGAAGGGAAGCTAAAGCCTAGTACACTAGTAGCTGTTTTTTCATTCAACCCAGCAGGGCTGAATGAAAAACAAACTGACAGCTCAGGAGGAGTTGCTGTACGAACAATTAGATGTTAGTACATCACCCCCCTCTCTACAGAACACTCTGGTCAGCGCTCTTAGCCAATCGGGAGCCTATCCTCAGACCTTTTTCAACCATGCCTCTTTGACATAAGCCGACCGAATGGCCAGGTTCTGTCGGACCACCTGCAGTACACACGGGCTAAATGTCCACTAGTTTTTTGAACCGGCCAATGCCGTCCGACATTCGGCCCGTGTGTACTAGGCTTAAGGAATTTACACTCCCTGGTGGTTTCAGAAACCCAGAGAGTTGTAGGAAATAAAGTGTAAAGGGGTCTGTGCCTGTATCTGAGCATGGTGAATAAATGAGCACTCTGCTACAGGTGCACATGCCTAAGAATAAGAGGAAAGGAATACTGGCCTTTTGAATTTTGTTTCCCTTTTTTACTAAGATTTACAGTATTTTAACCACTTCAGCCCCGGAAGAATTTACTCCCTTCCTGACCAGAACACTTTTTGCGATTCGGCACTGCTTCGATTTAACTGACAATTGCGCGGGTGTGCGATGTAGCTCCCAAACAAAATTGACGTCCTTTTTTTCCCACAAATAGAGCTTTCTTTTGGTGGTATTTGATCACCTCTACGGTTTTTATTTTTTGCGCTATAAACAAAAAAAATAGCGACAATTTAAAAAAAAACACATTATTTTTTACTTTTTGCTATAATAAATATCCCCAAAAAATATTAAAAAAACATTTTTTTCCTCAGTTTAGGCTGATACGTATTCTACATATTTTTGGTAAAAAAAATCGCAATAAGTGTTTATTGATTGGTTTGCGCAAAAGTTATAGCGTCTACAAAATAGGGGATAGTTTTATGACATTTTTATTGATTTTTTTTTTTTTACTAGTAATGGCAGCGATCAGCGATTTTTATCGTGATTGCGACATTATGGCAGACACATCCAACAATTTTGACACATTTTTGGGACCATTGGCATTAATACAGCAATCAATACTAAAAAATTGCATTGATTAATGTAAAAATGTCACTGGCAGTGAAGGGGTTAACCACTAGGTGGCGCTGTAGGGTTTAAGTGTGTCCTAGGGAGTGTTTCTAACTGTGGGGGGGGCTGTGTGTGACACTATACTGATCGCCGCTCCCGATCACAGGGAGCAGATTAGTGACAGTGTCACTAGGAAGAACGGGGAGATGCTTGTTTACATTAGCATCTCCCCGTTCTTCCTCACCGTGAGACGATCGCAGGTAGCCTCGCGGACATTGGGTCCACAGGACCCACGATCGCGGTCACAGAGCTCCCGATGGGCGCGCGTGCCCGTGAGCCGCCTCTTAAAGGGTAACGTACAGGTACGTTAATCTGCCTGTACGTGCCCTTCTGCCACATTATATCTACGTGAGGCGGTCGGGAAGCGAAGGCATACAGATATTGCTATGTTCGGTTACATAAAAATAGCATACTTCTTTGTTTATCATCATAGAAAATTCATTGCTATATCAAATAAAGAGATTTAGGTGATTATAAAGAAGTTATTCATTTTGAATGACTGCAAATAATTCTGTCAAATCTATGCAGAAATTAATATTATTAATAAACTGTTCATAAAATGTTAATTCGTAACATAGCATGTTGAATGTTTTACTTTGTTGTAAACATCATCTAGCACTAGAATGATATCCAGGCTTGCCATAAATTATTTGCTGCACTGATAAACACGTCTTAGAGTCCAATATGCCAATTTAAACTTAATGGGCTGAGAACACAGATAAAGCATATGGAAGTTTTATAGCATGTAAAGGGATTTGTCATTGAAGGAATTAATAGGAAACCAAGTCCTATAAATGTGCAAATTAAAATGGGAGTTGTTTACTAGCCTGGGGAATTGTAATCCAGTAGTGTGTTTATAAAGAAATGCTAAATGTTTCTTAAGCCTACTACGGTAATTAAATATCATTTGTAATATAAGTATACATTTTACCAAAATCAGAATGTACTTAAAATCATTGAAACCACTCGTATTTCAATGAAAAGCCCTACTTTAAATTTACAGTATCTGTGTCTGCCTTTGCAGCTTTCACTGACACCCATTTTTCATCAGGTCTCACCATGAAAAAAACATGTACAGTACATCTACCTATACCGCTTCCAGACTGCCTTATGTACATATATGTCCTTGTTGGGAAGCAGATACAAGAATCATGGCTGTAGCTGCAACCATGATAATGGTATCCTTTTTTTGTCAGCCAGCAATGAGCTTTCATGTAGAAGTGATCCAATTTGCTCTACAGCCACCCAATCACTTCTACAGGGCACAGAAGAATTGGCCTGGGTTTAACATGGTTAATTGCATATACAGTAAAACCTTGGTTTGAGAGTAACTTGGTTTGAGAGCATTTTGCAAGACAAGCTCAATTTTTTGATAAACTTTGACTTGATATACAAGTGATATCTTGATATAAAAGTAGCGTCATGTCACAGCTGAGTATAAAAGAGATGATAGGCGCCGTGGCAATATGGTTACATTTAATGAAGGTACAACGTTTAGCAACTTACATGATTGATGATTAAAACAGGCATGTCTAAGTATGCAGACATCCGGGGTAAAGCTGTCCACATAGACCATCCTCCTCACCACCATCAACGTCATCCGTTCCATGAGCGCTTCAAGCCTCGCTTTCAGATCACTCTATTGCAAGGTAGTCTTCCCGGTCATGATTGCAGACTGACAGCGGTAAAAGCCAGCAGTGCGGAGGATGGTCTATGTGGACAGCTTTACCATGGATGCCTGCATACTTAGATGTGCCTGTTAATCATCAACCATTTGAGTTGCTAAACGTTGTACCTTCATTAAAGTGTAAGTAAACCCCCTATTATTTTCAGCCAAGGAAGCTGCCCTCTTTGCCTCTGTTTAATCTACTACTGCAATGATGCTGCACAAGTGATCAGTTATGACATCAGCCATTGGATGGTTTGACAGTTTGGTTGAGAGCACACCCAATGGGAATGTTACATTTCCGTCACGTGCCGGAAATTAAACCTTTTTTATGGATGGGTTTACTTCAGCTTTAAATGTAACCATATTGCTACACTTAGAGGCGCCTCTCTTCTCTTTTATACTCTATAGCTCCTTCTGGATTTTGCTTCTAATCCCCTTGTGGAGGCTGCCATTTGTGGATGGACAGTTTATGGTTACACAACCTATCACATTGCTATAATCTTTTTATATGGCCTATAAACTGAAAGACCCATGAATTGTTGTTGTGGAATGAATCATCTGAGTTTCCATTATTTCTTATGGGGAAATTCGCTTTGATATACAAGTGCTTTGGATTACAAGCATGTTTCCAAAGTTTTACTGTATTAGAATCACAAGTGATGTATAAAGTCTTATATTTGCTTACCTACGTGCTTTCACATTTAATTTGTTGAGGACTGTTCTTCCTGCTATATTATAGACAGTGCTGTTGACTGTTGCTGCTCGTATATACCGAGGAAACTCTTTCGAAGATCTTTTAGTACCTCTATAGGTTGCATGATACCAAAGACTTTCCAAGGACCATTAACTGATTTATATTGACCCGTTATCTACATCTGAAGGTAGAATGTCTATATAGTTATAGCCAGGTCCTAGCATGAAGTACTAGGAGCCCAGTCACCATTAGTAAATAAAAATCCACATAAATCTCCAGTCTGTTTTGTGACTGCATTGCATAGTAGTAAACTAATACAAGGTTGTGACTATAGCTGTATAACCTTGTCTTTGTTCAATATACTCAGGGTCATTTTAAACTGGTGTGGTTTCTTTGTGTAAAGGGCGTGTCAGAGTGGTCAAGGTATTACACCACTCATTTCAGTGAAAGAAGAATAACTCCAGCAGGATTACCAATATAGCGGATTCTGCGGGGGTCCGCTACATAGTATACAGATGGCTATATTGCTTTTTGCAATTTTATATGTTACAATTATATCCACATTCACTCACTTCTGTGCCTGAATAGAGAGTTGGCTGGCAACTGTTGTATGATCTATACTCTTGAGACAACTGGATACGCTTTGAACATTTCAGTCATTACTGGATCACATGCAATTTAGCTATTATTGCACATTCAATACCTGTCACTGACTTATATGGCCACAAGTGGTCTCACAGTGCCATAGATTCAACGATATTGGCTCTATATTTGTGTACAAAGAGAGCATACACGGTACACTAATGAACTGTTTGTTCTCTATTTATTGCTATGGGAACAACCAGTTACATAAATAATGCTTGGATTCTATCTAAACTTTGCAAACACCCGTGACACTCTGTTGTAGAGACTTTCTGCTTTAAGTTGTTGGATAAGACAGCTGACACTATCTGAGAATTGCTTTCACGTAATAGAGTATCTGACCAATGTAGAATACTTATCTGGATAAACATACAGCATCTTCTTCATCTATACAATTTGTCATGGCACTATATATATATATATATATATATATATATATATATATATATATATATAATTTTGAGCTCTTCCATAGGTTGAACTACTTGTTGGATATTCCTGAGAATTTGTTTATGCTTGGGCATTGTTTGAATGGGATTAGATTAAACATTTTCTCCTCAGTGAGCTCCCATCCTCCCTGGTCATTGTGCCCATCACACTGATAGACACATGGCTGAGGAGTTTTGTAGATGCGTGGATGGAGCCTGTTAAGGGAACTGAGAGACTAGTTTTCCATTAATTCCGCTTTATTTTTGATTGACAGCACATGACAGTGGCCAGATCCACAGCAACTGCTCAGTCCAATAGTAGCTTTTGAATCCACCCACTGCCATGCACTGTCAATCAAGCTGTGGAGGGGCAGGCAGTGGCCATCTCAGCCTCTCAGTGACTCGCTGAGAGGCTGAGACTGCCATCATTACAGGCACCTGGTGGATCCAGGCTTATTGGTAACGTCAGCAGAGAGCGGACTTCAGACCGCTCTCTTCTGAAAACGGGTCAGAGGAGTGCAAAACAAATTGCACTCCTGTGACACATTGGAGAAGACCAGCCAAATGAGCCCAGCCTGGACTTCTTTAAAATACATAAACAGAAGAGGACACCACCATATAAGAGTAATTAACAATAAAACATAGTGCTGCGCTGTTAAAATATGTGATGGAAGCACCTGATAAATCCAATGGACAATAAACAATGGCTGATAGTGAAACAGATATCAATGTGTGCTAAACATGTAACATAGATAGCTAATGAAAGGTAAGTGCTGATAATCTATATTCATAAAAAATAAATAACATGGAGAAAAAAATATATATATAATGAAAAAATGATAATGGAGTTCTCTGAAAAGCGATTCACAGTCATCTGAAGAGTGATTCACAATGCTCCAAAAGGTGATAGCTGATAAAGTGCTCCGTGCAATAGACAAAAATAAGGTGACTTTCTTTCTTCTGTGCAAAAATCAATATAAAGTGCAATGTGCTTTTCTTTACTGGTGACACCATTCCGTGCTGTGCACTATAGTGATGGATGGCCTCTTAACTCAAGGCTGTGGGATAACAACGTGTGTATGTTAATCACAGATGGTTCTTGGCAGTGATCAAAACCTCCTATGCTTGTGTATTTCAAATATGGGAACTGAAGTTTGCTCCTTTTCAATCTAATGCCACTTATCTTATCACACATAGATGTGTGACTCCCACAATTCAGGTAAGTATAAGATGGCAAGGGGAAGAAGAGAGGGATTCCAAAATAGTGTAGTTTGTTTTGAAACAGCTTGATTTATTTGATAAAAATAGTGAATAACAAGGTACTCACATTTACAAAGTAAAAATCAGGTATCAAACAACGAGCGCCGAGCTTGCCTGCGTCACTTTCGGTGCCTCTACATCCCTACGCATGTCGCCACGGTCACGTGACTTCATCAGGGGATGTATATAGGCACTGGACGTGTCCTTAAATATGTACTAATGGAGCAGCCATTTTCTTGTGGCCAAGTAGAGGAAGTGCTGCAGCGGCCATTTTCCCATAGATGCTAATTGTGGGACGTTAATAGTGGCCATTTCTATGTAGCTCGGTGTCTACCACATAGCATGGTGGACATTTTCTCAGTGATATTTTGATGTATTAAACCTAACAGGTTGCGGAACCCAAAGGAGAAAGGACGAAAAAATAAAACCAGAAACAGGGGGCCGCTGACATATACTGGAGGTTAGTGACCACAGCCGAAATTGTGTCACCATAACCCCCTGTAATAAATGTTGATAAAGAGGACACCAAAAATAAAAAAAGATATAAACGTGTCCTAGTCAAACTTTAAAGAGGTATAACATTAAGACTATAAAACTATAAAATTGGTAATGAATGTGCTCCGGAAATGACGCGGGTGATGAAATAAAACATTAAAATTAAAATAGTACATACAATAAAAATGCAAAAATATTTGATTGAAGAGACAAGATATGTGCAAATCAAGGGGAATTGGTTCGAATCCCGACCACGACACTACCTGCCTGGAGTTTGCATGTTCTCCCTGTGTCTGCGTGGGTTTCCTCCGGGTACTCCGGTTTCCTCCCACTCTCCAAAGACATGCTGGTAGGTTAATTGGATCCTGTCTAAATTGGCCCTAGTACGTATGGATGTGAGTTAGGGACCTTAGATTGTAAGCTCCTTGAGGGTGTAGGGACTGATGTGAATGTACAATGTATATGTAAAGCGCTGCGTAAATTGACGGCGCTATATAAGTACCTGAAATAAATAAATAAATAAATAAATAAATTAAGGGGCCACTGATGGTCAACAATAATAAACAATTAAAAATCACTAAGGAAACAATTTAAATCAAATTCCACATTTAATCCATTTGGATTCCAATTGGCTTAACGTTCTAACTATATGGCTACCGCGCCAATGTCTAAAATAGGGTTCTACTCCCCAAAATTTAAGATGTGTGTGGTCTTTGTTTTGGCATAAGGCAAAGTGTTTTGACACGCTGTGCTTATCAAATCCTTTTGTGATGTTCTGTATGTGCTCTTTGATGCATACTTTTAGTGGTCTTTTAGTGCTCCCTACATATTGTAGTCCACAACTACATTCTAAAATATATACTGCCCCTTCAGTGTTGCAGCATATAACTTTTTTCACTTCATAGATGTTTCCTGTACTGTGGAGGTGAAATGGGTTTTCTTCTCATTAGGACGGTTTGTTTTAGTGCACGCAAAACATCGCTTACACGGATAACAACCTTTTCCCGTAAAAAACGTAAAGCCTCTAGTGGGTGGGTCTGGAATGCTCTTCACCAATTTATCTCGGATTGTGGGGGCTCTCCTGTATACAAAATTGGGATGTTCTGGTAATGCTTCTTGTAAGTGTCTATCAGCTCGTAAAATACACCAATGTCGCTTGATAATTTTTTCTATTTTTTTATGTTGGATATTATAGTCCAAAATAATCGGTACCTTATCAACAACCATTTCCTGTTTCTTCTTATCTTTGATCAAATTGTTCTGATCCATTTCTGCTACTTCTAAAATTTTTTCTTTAATATATTTGTCGTCATAGTCTTTTTCAATAAATCTCTGTCCCATATTCTCCGCTTGGGCCATAAATGTATCTTTTTTGGTGCAGTACCGCCTAAGGCGCATCAATTGACCCTTTGGGATATTGTATAGCCAATTCCTGTGATGGCAACTTCCTAGCGGTAGGTAGTTGTTTCTATCTATGTTTTTGAAGTGAGTTTTTGAAGTAAGAAAATGGTTTTTTTATGTTTTTTCTAAATCCGGAAACATAATAATTTTCTCACTAGTATCCCAAGTCAATAGAATGTTTCTATCACTTTTATTTAAATTCTCTAGGAATAAGACTAACTTGTCCTGTTCCCCCTTCCACAAGATAAAAATATTGTCAATGTATCGTTTAAAACTGATTAGTTCCCTTGGTGTCTCTGTAAAAACTGCTTGTTCTTCCCACTGTGCCAAAAACAGTTCCGCCACACTGGGAGCAAACTTGGCTCCCATGGCGACTCCTGTTTTTTGGTAATAGTAATTTCGGTTATACCAGAAGTAACTATTTTTAAGGCAAAAATCTAGACTTTTCACCAAATATTTCCTTTGGACACAAGGTAATGTAGTGTATTTCCTTAAATTTTACAGCTTCACATGCTTGATGGTGACAGATTACAGTATACAACCAAGAGACATCGGCCGTAGCCATGATCCAAGGTCCTTCCATTTTTGAGATGTCTTCTATGGTCTGTAGCACGTGCTTGGTATTTCTAAAATATGCACGTGTTTTTTGTACCGCTGTCTGTAAAAAAATTGTCAATGTATTGACCCATTCTGGCCGTAAGAGAATTGATCCCATTGACTATTGGTCTTGGGGGTGGGTTGATTTTATCTTTATGTATTTTCAGTACAGAATACAGAATTGGTGGGCGACATGATTCCGGTGTTAAAAATGTTGCTTCCTTTTTATTAAGTATATCCAGTTTGAGGCCCAAATGTACTATTTGTTCCAAAGCTTTCCTACATTTAAACATTGGATTACATGGTAATTGGCTGCATGGTAATTGGCTGTATGTGCATTCATCCTGTAATAATAAACCCATACTCTCATTGTATTGTGTTTTAGTGAGAACCACAATATGCCTAACCTTGTCAGCTGGTCGAATGACCAGATCTTTCCTCTTGGTCAATTTACGAATGCCACTTTTTATGTATTTGGGTTCTTCCTTTTTTTGCACCTTGAGGTCCTTCAAATCTTGTAGCACCAATTTCTTGAATACATCAATGTGTTTATTATCCTTTGGTGGAGGATTAAATATAGATTTGTTTCTTAACGTAATATGTATGATCTCCTTGTTTTGTGTTGGCCTATTTGATTTGTATGGATTTCTAGCGACATATCTTTTGATGTTCAGTTTCCTGATATATTTTTGGATACCAATATAGGTTTGAAATGTATCTAAATTCTTTATAGGTGCATATTTAAACCCTTTATCAAGGACTCCTATTTCTTCCTGTGTCAATTGTTGACCACTGAGGTTAAAAATGCCCTCCCTTTTACTCTCTTTTTCTTTGGTTGTGTCTTCCCTGATCTGCCTCTTCTTTCTGGACTTCTCCTGTTTCTTGTCTCTTCTGGGTTCCTCGGTGGATCTCGGCCCAGGGACTATTGTCCCTCATGTCTATCCCCTTCCTGTTGATTCCTGAGAGGAGCATAGTAATTGTAAGTTTGTATCGGACTACGTTCATATGGCCGATAGTGGCCCTGTGATGGTAAACCTCTTATTTCTCTGTCCATAGGGTTCTTGTGGTGGTCCCCTATAATCTCTCTGTTCATAGGGAGCACCCTATTGGCTCTTTGATCATATGGAGGTCCCCTATTTTCTCTCTGGTCATAGGGTGGTCCGTGCCAGTTATTATGTCCATAATAGGGTTTTCTATTGTTATTATTTTTCCAGTGTGGTTTTTTCCACCCATTTTGTGGGGTTCGTTCATTATTTGTGGGCCTTCTATAGACTTTATGAGTATGGTGATATGGTGATTCTGGTTTCCCTGCCTCTAGTCATTTCTTGGTCGTCTTGGGGTTTCCACCCCATTTCTTTCTCTCAGCTCCTGATTAGATCTATTTTGTGTATTTCGGTCTGGTTCTGTGTTGACATGTTGTGATTGGATTCTGACTCAGGTGTGGATAAAGTTGAGATGGGGTCCATTTGTCCAAGTTGGCTTTGCCATTTAAATGCCCAATCAGTTTGGAAGTCATTAATATCCCCCTAGTGTATTTTTTACTTTTCCTTAGTTGTACTTCCTTATCTTTTTTGGTGAGGTCCTTATTGAGCTGAGTTGTGAGTGTAATAAATTCTGCCGTTTCTTTATAATTTTCTGGTTCCTCCCTTACTTCTGCTCTAGTTTGGTCAATCTTTTTGACCTTTTTTGTTTTCTTTCTAATAGATACATTAAAAGTTCCAAACCTTTGGTATTAAAAAATTTGAACCATTCGTCTATAGATTCTTGATCCAATAAGCCATCGTTAGGTGGTACATCCCACCTAAGTCGCCTTGGGACTATGCTATCTTTGAGGTATTTTTCAAAAGTGGTTATATCCCACCAGAGACTGATCTTTTTTTTCCATATTATGGCCTAATTTCCTCATAAGGCTTTCTATATCTCCACTTTTGCTATTAGTCTTGGTGGCATTAATTAAATACTTAAAGCGGAGTTCCACCCAAAAGTGGAACTTCCACTTTAAGCACTCCTCACCCCCTGACATGCCACATTTGGCATGTCATTTTTTTTGGGGCGGGAGTAGGTACTTAATTTAGAGTGGGACTTCCTGTCCCACTTCCTTCTTCTTGCTCTTGGCCGCCTAGGCGACTCCTCCTCTCGCCCTAGGTGGCCCCTCCCTGCCAGCAATCTTCTGGGACACGTGACAAGTCCCAGAAGATTGCCTGGCCACTAGCAGAGCGCAGCGCGACTCGCGCATGCACGGTGCGCGCCCGGCCGTGAAGCCAAAAGCTGTCACTGCTGGGTGCCCACAGTGGCTATGACGGCGTCGGCGGAGAGGAAGGGGAGAGGAGCGGGGCTCCGGGCGGCCACATCGCTGGACCGTGGACAGGTGAGTGCCTGTTTATTAAAACTCAGCAGCTACACTTTTTGTAGCTGCTGTCTTTTAATAAACTAAAAAATGTGTGGAACTCCGCTTTAATCTAAGTTAATTTGTCGTTTATCCAGGAATGAAAAAACATCCATGGTGACTGCTGCAGGAATCAATCAAGCCGTTTAAAAACAAACTACACTATTTTGGAATCCCCCTCTTCTTCCCCTTGCCATCTTATACTTACCTGAATTATGGGAGTCACACATCTATGTGTGATAAGATAAGTTGTATGTGATTGAAAAGGAGCAAGCTTCAATTTCCATATTTCAAATACACAAGCATAGGAGGTTTTGATTACTGCCAAGAACCATCTGTGATTATCATACACACGCTGTTATCCCACAGTCTTGAGGTAAGAGGCTATCCATCACTATAGTGCACAGCACGGAAGGGTGCCACCAATAAAAAAAAGCACATTGCACTTTATATTGGTTTTTGCACAGAAGGACTCCATTATCATTTTTTCATTATATATATTTTTTTCTCCTTTTTATTTTTTATGAATATAGATTGTCAGCACTTACCTTTCATTAGCTATCTATGTTTAGCACACATTGATATCTGTTTCACTATCAGCCATTGTTTATTGTCCATTGCATTTACCAGGTGCTTCCATCACATTTGTTTCTTTAGCCACAGTATAGTACCATTTTAACAGCGCAGCACTGTGTTTTATTGTTCATTTCCCATGTGGTTATGGTATAACCTCTCAGTGCTCTGTAGCAGTTTTTTTGAATTTAGCTTTTCCTCTTTATTACAGCGCGGGAATACTCACTTGTTATTTACCACATAAGTGTAGCCATTTATTAAGTCATAAAAAATATAAAAACTTTATGCACTTATTGCATTATCAAAGAGGTAAGCATATCTGTCACATATCACATGTAATGTCCTCCTGGAAGCAGCCAAGATATACAGAGTTTAGCAAGGAGACAGCTGGTGGATGCAGAGCAGTGCTGGGAGGCTGCTGGTATGAACAGCAGTCACAGAGGCAGACTGGAATGCAAGCTGCTGAGGATGTGGCTGGGGACTACCTGACTTTGTTTCAGCTGAACTCAGCGGTGTTCAGCAGGTGACGTTAGCGGTAGGATTGGCTATGCATTTCGGAATGGAGGGTGGGATCTAACCAGATCATTTTGTATTATTGCAGAATTAAATCAAACCACGTACTGAGCATTAAACAATTGACAAACTGTTGTATAGAGTATGTACTGTATATTAAATTAAATTGCGCATACCCAATAGAAGGAACAGGGACATACAATTTAAAATGTGTTTTAAATAAATAAAAAATGTAAGGGATATACAATTAAAAAATAAATAAAAATAAAACAAGACGTAAAGTGTAAACACTCATGAATTAAAATATATAATAAAAACAAAAAAAATGAATGAGGACATGGGAGTTTTCACTGACATGAGCATAATACTGGTATTTTAGATGCTCATAAAGTGGACTACTATAACTATATATATATAATATTATGAAACTGTATTCAGCTCAATCTTCTCATTTAACCCATCAGTTTCTAGAGTGTTCAAAGGGAAAAAAATCCAATGATCACAGAGCTACCCCAAAGCACCCTCCCAATGTTGAGGTCATGTGGCCTGGTACGGTTTGGGAGGGCGCTGTCTCATCCCCCCCCTTTTCCTGCGGCCTGCCAGGTTGCGTGCTCAGATAAGGGTCTGGTATGGATTTTTGGGGGACCCCACGCCATTTTTAAAAAAAATTTTGGCGTGGGGTTACCCTTAAAATCCATACCAGACCTGAAGGGTCTGGTATAGATTTTGAGGGGGACCCCACGCCATTTTTTTTTTTACATTTTGGCCGGGGTTCCCCTTAATATCCATACCAGACCTGAAGGGCCTGGTATGGAATTTAGGGGGACCCCCCACGTCATTTTTTTTTAAATTTTGGTTCGGGGTTCCCCTGTGGGGAATTCCCATGCCGTTTTTATCAATTAACTTTTATGTGTATTGTTGGACTGGCAATTCATTAATAGCCGCGAGTAGTTTTATATGACTTTTTTTCCTTTGAAATGTCATTTTGCTGTCAGACTGTTCTAAACACAGGAAACATGCGCCCCTTTACAGGCATACTATAGACACCCCCCAGGTACGAAATTTAAAGGAATATTACACTTTTATTGTTTCACTTTCACATTATTAAAATCACTGCTCCCGAAAAAACTTCAGTTTTTACAACTTTTTTTTGCATTGATCCATGTCCACTGGGGCAGGACCCAGGTCCCCAAACACTTTTTATGACAATGCTATGCATATAAGCCTTTAAAATGAGCATTTTTAATTTCTCCCATAGACTTTTAAAGGGTGTTCTGCGGCTTTCAAATTTACCCCGAACACCCCAAATTGTTCGCTGTTCGGCGAACTGGCGAACAGCCGATGTTCGAGTCGAACATGAGTTTAACTCGAACTCGAAGCTCATCCCTATTTCTTACATACAGCAAAAGCATACTTAGACATATGGTATCGCCATACCCAGAAGGAGTAGCAGAACGTGTTTTGGGTTGTAATTCTGAGGGCCTGTTCACACTAGAGAGAGCTGCATAAGAAAAAATGCAGCTCTCTAAAAGGACACACAGACAACAATGGTTTTCTATGTGCCCTGTTTAGACTTTCCTGCAGCTGTTATCTGCAGGGCAGAGCTCTGCAGGAAAACTGCAACACTCCTTTAGGTTTCCTCACCGCTCCGCAGGTTTCTGTTTAAGCCTGCATTTTTATGTGTGGTCGCTCAGCTCAGTTGAGCAGCTTTACACAGAAATGGATGTAATATGACAAAATCACATTCCATTATGTTTAGGAAAAAAAGGGAAACAGTGCACTGTCTTGAAACAACACAAGACATCACTCCCCCTGTGACCGGCCGCACTATTTGTGCTCATTCACACTTAAGGCTGAGTGTGGTAAAACCTTGCAGTTGAGCTGTGGTTTTACCACCTCTCAAACTCTACCCCCTTTAGCTGCAGAGATGGCAGTGGGGGTGTACACATGCCATGGCTGTGATGCCCCCCGTACACCCATCGATGATGACCCATTACACGTGAATAGAGTTGCTTGTGCAGGCTCCAAGGGGGTTAAAACAGGTGGAGAGGAGGTGATACAATGCCTCCTCAGTGATGATCAAACGCTCTCTGAAGAGCAATCTGAATCTTGATTGCTCTTTAGAGAGCATCGTACAAGTTATCAAGTCCTTAGGGATACAGTGACTGCTGTGGCGGTGATCAGGAACGCTGTAACTGGTGTGGCAGTGATCAGGGACACTGTAACTGGTGTGGCAGTGATCAAAGACACTGTAACTGGTGCAGCAGTGATCATGGACACTGTACTTGGTGTGACAATGATCAGGGACACTGTATCTGGCGTGGCAATTATCAGGGACACTGTACCTGGTGTGGCAGTGATTATGGACAATATGACTGGTGTGGTGGTGATCTGGGTGGGACTAGTGTGCGGTAATCAGGGACACTGTACCTGATGTGTTGGTGATTAGGGACAATGTGGCTGGTGTGGCAGTGATCAGGTACACTGGCACTGGTGTGGAAGTGATCAAGATCATTGTAACTGGTGTGGCGGTGATCAGGGACACTGCAACTGGTGCATCAGTGATTCCGGACACTGACTGGTGACAGTATGTAAAAAACAGAAAAGTATAATTTTTTTACTATTTTTTTTAGTGCATTGTCACCATAGTGACACGGTACTACCTAAATCTTTTTTCTTTACACTATGATTGTTTATTTGCTTATTACAGTGATGATCACCATAAAAGCAATTGTTTTAACTGTCATGAATGGCTTTCATCCATGATTCATTATTTACAATTGTGATTGCTGTGCATAGCTACAGCTATCACGTGGTACAGGACCGCTGTGATTGGCCCTGTACCATGTGATCACTGTGACCAACCACAGAGATCACAATAGTAAACAATGAAAAAGAAATGCCATTCATGACAGTTGTTTACTGGTATCTAGGCCAATCACAGCGACCCGGTACTGAGTACTGTAATCCACTGTGTCCGGTGACCACAGTGACCACAGATCACGCAAATGCACACCAGCAGGAGGACCCTATGCAATGGCAGAATAACAGAACATCAATGTAGATAAATGGCCAGACAGTAAGCAGTTAAAGTCATGGTAGTACGAACTACCTGAATTTGATGTACGTGTCAGTATTGTTACCAACACTCATGTAAATGCTTGCCTGAATTAGATATAGGTAGTTATTGAGGAAACTACTGCCAGAAAATTGTCATATCTTTATTGAATTTCCCTGAATATTCTAGATACCTTTTTTGCTTTACCACAGGTTTTGAACCCTCACCTCCCTGTCATACATTTTTATTTCCGTCTGTGTTATGCTTGTAGACTTTCCCTTATTATCTGTCTGGTGAAAACATTGTTATTGGGACAGCAAATGGAGGAAAAGATATCTTATAGAGCAATGAATAGCAATAAAAAACAATAGAGATGTTCTAATCCTTTCCCATTCTAAAAAAAAAGGTTTTGGCTTGACAATATGCTATAACAAGCTTGGGTACCTAATAAAAGTTGTCACTCAGTATAAAATAATATGTAGGTGAGGGTAGAAGCTCTTTACTGGAATGGGGCAGGTGTATTCTTTAATTTCCTCTTCTTTTCTTAAGAGCCACCATCTTTAGTCCGATGCAACTGCATCTAAAATCAGTCAGTCAGTAGTATGAGTATTAATCATCACCAGGTCTGTAATTATATTATACTGATAACAATTTGTTGTTTATAACTGTGCTTACAGGAGTGAGGGGGCTGAATGTGTACAGGTGTAAGGGGGCTGATTGTGTACAGGTGAGGGGGGCTAAGTGTATGTAGGTGTGAGGGGGGTTGAGTGTGTACAGGTGTGAAGGGGACTGAGTGTGTACAGATGTGAAGGGGACTGAGTTTGTACAGGTGTGAGGGAGGCTGAGTGCGTACAGGTGTGAGGGGGTCTTAGTGTGTACAAGTATGAAGGGACTGAGTGTGTACAGGTGTGAGGGGGCTGAGCGTGTACAGCTGTGAGGGGGTCTGAGTGTGTACAGGTGTGAGGGGTCTGAGTGTGTACAGGTGTGAGGGGCCTGAGTGTGTACAGGTGTGAGGGAGGCTGAGCGTGTACAGGTGTGAGGGAGGCTGAGTGCATACAGGTGTGAGGGGGCTGAGCGCGTACAGGTGTGGGGGGGTCTGAGTGTGTACAGGTGTGAGGGGGTCTGAGTGTGTACAGGTGTGAGGGGGTCTGAGTGTGTACAGGTGTGAGGGAGGCTGAGCGCGTACAGGTGTGAGGGGGCTGAGCGCGTACAGGTGTGGGGGGGTCTGAGTGTGTACAGGTGTGAGGGGGTCTGAGTGTGTACAGGTGTGAGGGAGGCTGAGTGCATACAGGTGTGAGAGGGGCTGAGTGCGTACAGGTGTGAGGGGGTCTGAGTGTGTACAGGTGTGAGGGGGTCTGAGTGTGTACAGGTGTGAGGGAGGCTGAGTGTGTACAGGTGTGAGGGAGGCTGAGAGCGTACAGGTGTGAGAGGGGCTGAGTGCGTACAGGTGTGAGGGAGGCTGAGAGCGTACAGGTGTGAGGGGGCTGAGCGCGTACAGGTGTGAGGGGGTCTGAGTGTGTATAGGTGTGAGGGAGGCTGAGTGCGTACAGGTGTGAGGGGGCTGAGCACGTACAGGTGTGAGGGGGCTGAGCGCGTACAGATGTGAGGGGGTCTGAGTGTATACAGGTGTGAGGGAGGCTGAGAGCGTACAGGTGTGAGAGGGGCTGAGTGCGTACAGGTGTGAGGGGGCTGAGCATGTACAGGTGTGAGGGGGTCTGAGTGTGTACAGGTGTGAGGGAGGCTGAGTGTGTACAGGTGTGAGGGAGGCTGAGAGTGTACAGGTGTGAGAGGGGCTGAGTGCGTACAGGTGTGAGGGGGCTGAGCGCGTACAGGTGTGAGGGGACTGAGCGTGTACAGGTGTGAGGGGACTGAGCGTGTACAGGTGTGAGGGGTTCTGAATGTTTACAGGTGTGAGGGAGGCTGAGTGCGTACAAGTGAGGGGGCTAAGTGCATACAGATGTGAGAGGGGACTGGGAGCTTACAGGTGTAAAGGGGGGCTAGGTGCATACAGGAGTGAGGGGGGCTTAATGCGTACAGATGTGAGGGAGATGAGTGTGTACAGGTGTTGGTGGTCATGCCAGGGAGGCCCAGGCCAAAAGCTGTGTAACTGGCCCAAAATTTTCTAAAGGCTGCCCTATATAGCCTTGACACCTGGACAGATAGCTGCCCTCACTATTTATGATCTTCGTGCACTTTAGACCAAGTTATGTTAGTAGTTAGAAAGGATTAGTTTTTTTTCTGCTAAAATGAATCTTACATTGTTACAGGACTATAAATTATTTTTTAGCCAGCAGTCATACCTTTTTTTTCATGGTTTAGTGAGCATCTTTTAAAAGCTACTGAACATAGCTGATAGGAAATGTGTTCAATTTCCTAAGGATGTCAAGTTTTATGCCTCCTATAGTACATTAATTCAAAGAGGTCTTGTCTCATCAACTTGACACTTGGAACAAAAAATACTGGAGCTTCCCAGGTATGTTAGTTCTCAAGACAGTTGATATCATTAGCAAATGTGGCTTTGAATATCTGCCTGGGGTTCTTTAGCTGAATTGTTTTCTAAAATCTGAAGAGATGTGAACTGTGTGTCAGATGTTTTCACTTTCCAAATCAGTGGTAACAGTAAGCAATCAAAACAAAATGACATGTGCATGCATCGGATTATAATTATATAAGTATCTGTGTTTAAAAAAGAAAAGAAAGGTATACTCTTTACCATACTACATTACATTTTTAATGGATCTGCATGTTTAGGTGCCAAATTTAAAAGAGAGGCATGGTCAAAGCTTTTTTTTTTGGACATACTGTACATCTCTTCTGGGTCACAGGCATGCACTTACTTTTGCTCTCATGTGACCCAGAGTCAATTAATAGCGGGCTATTACCTGCTATCAGTTGACATCACAGAGTCGCTCCATAATCTGGAAGGATCCCAACAATATTGTTGGGCTCCACCCAGATGTCTAATTGGCAGCTTGCTCAGTCTCTCTCTGCTATGATGAGGGCCGGGGTCAGCTGCTCCAACCCCATCTCCTGCCTAGTGCTCCTTTGAGCACTAGAGAAGCAGAGCAGAGAGCATTGACTGACCGTAATTGCTCCCCCCTCTGAGCAGACCAAGAACTGAGTGATCAGTGGTCATGTGATTGCTCAGTTCTCAGGCTTAGAGCCAACGTGGGACAGCTACAGCATCACACCGATATTGCAGCATGGAGGTGAATTTGTGTGTTTTTTTTGTTTCAAATCCAACACTTCTATTTTAACTCAATCATGCTCTATTTTTGTTATTGTTGTTTTTAAACACTTGCCGTCCATGCTATAGCCGAAAGACGGCTACAGCACAGACTTAATTTGCCGGGAGGGCGTCCCTGGACATATGCTGTGCTTGAGCGGCCTCCGCGCCCCCTACAGGGCGCGCGCAGCGCGCTCTGTGATCAGCAAATCTATGAGACTCGCCTGATCACAGATCGTAGTAAGGGGTCGATCCCGACCCCTTACCACATGATCGGCTGTCAGCCAATGACAGCTGATCATGTGATGTAAACAGAGTTGGTAATCAGCTATTTTTCCTCCTCACGCTGATAGTGGAAAAAAAAAGCCAATCACCAGTGGCTGCGAGAGGGACATCAGTGCCCACCTACCAGTGCCCACCAGTGCCACCTACCAGTGCCCACAGTACCATCCATCAGTGCCCACAGTGTCACCCATCAGTACCCCCAGTGCCACCTATCAGTGCCCACAGTGCTGCCTATCAGTGCCCACAGTGCCGCCTATAAATGAATCAGTGCCTCATTACCAGTGCTGCCTATCAATACCAGTACCAATACTTACCACTACCAATACGTACCAGTACGTACCAATACCAATAGTACCAATACGTACCAGTGCCACTCATCAGTGTCCATCAGTACCACCCATCAGTGCCACTCATAAGTGCCACCCATCAGTGCCACCCATCAGGGCCCATCAGTGCCTTCTTATCAATGCCCATAAGTGTCTCCTTATCTGTGCCTATCAGTGCAGCTGATCAATGCCCATCAGTGCAGCCCATCAGTGCCCATCAGTGCAGCCTCATCAGCTAATATCAATGAAGGAGAAAAATTACCCGTTTGCAAAATTTTATAACAAACTATGAAACATGTTTTTATTTTCAAACATGTCTGTCTTTTTTTGTTTGTTTAGCGAAAAATAAAAACCCAAATGGTGATTAAATACCACCAAAAGAAAGCTCCATTTGTGTGAAAAAAATTATAAAAATTTCATTTGAGTACAGTGTAGCATGACCGCGCAATTGTCATTCAAAGTGTGAGAGCGCTGAAAGCTGAAAATTGGTCTGGGCAGGAGGGGGGTTTAAGTGCCCAGTAAGCAAGAGGTTAAAAGTGGTTTTCACTCTTTTTAACCACTTGCCTACTGGGCACTGGGTGACTAGGTGTCACTAAAATGCTGCACTATGGGCACTGATGAGCATCGATAGGCAGCAGTGGTGGGCACTGATAGGTGGCACTGGTTGGCACTGATAGGCGGCACTGGTGGGTACGGATAACAGGCACTGATGGGCTGCACTGGGCACTGATGGGCAGCACTGATAAACAGGCACTGATGGGCACTGAAAGGCAGCACTGACTGGCATCACTCCGTCGGTGTGAGCCGAAGAGAGCTGATAAACGGCACTTCTTTGTTTACATGTGACCAGCTCTGATTGGACACAGCTGACCACATGGGTAAAGAGCTGCCTCATCCCCACGGGAACGCGAGAGCGGCCATTCTGGAGCTTTCATAAACAAATACTGGTGATCCTTCCATTAGAGCTTTGTTCAGGCTTTTCGTGTTGTGGATGACAACTATCTCCAAGTTGTGCTTCTGGAATGCTACCCTGTTATGTGAGTCCGGAGGAGACTACAATTGGCTGCACAGGCAAAAAATTGCATAGCCATGATAAACCATTGATACTTGCAGGGATCACCAATACAGGGGAGTAGCTTTAGTTTAATTTTGAACCTATACTGACAGAGTCACTTTAAGGATCAAAAAATGACATTAACACGTTTTCACATGTACTATGTAACTAATGTAACTATGTGTACAACTACTGTAAATATATTGCATTAGAAAATTGACAAAGCCAAACAGGTAAATACATGTCTTTAATAATGTGAGATTTAACTATTTGTTGTAAGTAGGGATGAGCTTCGTGTTCGAGTCGAACCCATGTTCGACTCGAACATCGGCTGTTCGACCGTCCGTCGAATTGCGAACGATATGGGCCGTTCGCGCCAAATTCGTGTGGCGCGTCACGGCCCATAATTCACTGCGGCATCGCAGTGCATTGCTGGCTGATGATTGGCCAAGCATGCACTATGACCCGCATGCTTGGCCAATCACAGCGCCGCCTGAACAGAGAGCCGTAATTGGCCAAAGCCAAGGAGGCTTTGGCCAATTATGGCTCAGGGGATTTAGTACACGCCCCACACTATATAAGGCCGCCTGCACGGCGGCCCTGTGTAGTGTGTGTTCCGGCGTTGAAAGAGATAGACAGAGAGACAGTGTTTGATTTGAGTTAGATAGATTAGGCAGAACAGTCAGTCAGTTAGCTGCACTTACAGTGTATTGTGTATATATATGCATCCCAGGTGTTGCATATATATATATACACTGTATTCAGTTTAGCTAGATCCGTTCCTGTTATCTTCTATCTAGACTATTTACATTCAGTGCAGTGTGTCCTGCTCACAGTGTTCAGCTAGATCCGTTCCTGCTATTTACATTCAGTACAGTGCTTCCTGCTCACAGTGTTCAGCTAGATCCGTTCCTGCTATTTACATTCAGTGCAGTGCGTGCTGCTCACAGTGTTCAGCTAGATCCGTTCCTGCTATTTACATTCAGTGCAGTGCGTGCTGCTCACAGTGTTCAGCTAGATCCGTTCCTGCTATTTACATTCAGTGCAGTGCGTCCTGCTCACAGTGTTCAGCTAGATCCGTTCCTGCTATTTACATTCAGTGCAGTGCGTCCTGCTCACAGTGTTCAGCTAGATCCGTTCCTGCTATTTACATTCAGTGCAGTGCGTGCTGCTCACAGTGTTCAGCTAGATCCGTTCCTGCTATTTACATTCAGTGCAGTGCGTCCTGCTCACAGTGTTCAGCTAGATCCGTTCCTGTTATCTTCCTACTGACAGGCAGGCTTGTCTGGTTACAGTATATAAAGCTACCTGAAGAAAATTACAGGTGTTCTTTTTGATCCTATTAGTACCACGGTCAGGCAGCTAGACTATTTACATTTAGTACAGTGTGTCCTGCTCACAGTGTTCAGCTAGATCCGTTCCTGTTATTTACATTCAGTGCAGTGTGTCCTGCTCACAGTGTTCAGCTAGATCCGTTCCTGCTATTTACATTCAGTACAGTGCGTGCTGCTCACAGTGTTCAGCTAGATCCGTTCCTGCTATATACATTTAGTGCAGTACGTCCTGCTCACAGTGTTCAGCTAGATCCGTTCCTGTTATCTTCCTACTGACAGGCAGGCTTGTCTGGTTACAGTATATAAAGCTACCTGAAGAAAATTACAGGTGTTCTTTTTGATCCTATTAGTACCACGGTCAGGCAGCTAGACTATTTACATTTAGTACAGTGTGTCCTGCTCACAGTGTTCAGCTAGATCCGTTCCTGTTATTTACATTCAGTGCAGTGCGTCCTGCTCACAGTGTTCAGCTAGATCCGTTCCTGCTATTTACATTCAGTGCAGTGCGTCCTGCTCACAGTGTTCAGCTAGATCCGTTCCTGCTATTTACATTCAGTGCAGTGCGTGCTGCTCACAGTGTTCAGCTAGATCCGTTCCTGCTATTTACATTCAGTGCAGTGCGTCCTGCTCACAGTGTTCAGCTAGATCCGTTCCTGTTATCTTCCTACTGACAGGCAGGCTTGTCTGGTTACAGTATATAAAGCTACCTGAAGAAAATTACAGGTGTTCTTTTTGATCCTATTAGTACCACGGTCAGGCAGCTAGACTATTTACATTTAGTACAGTGTGTCCTGCTCACAGTGTTCAGCTAGATCCGTTCCTGCTATTTACATTCAGTGCAGTGCGTCCTGCTCACAGTGTTCAGCTAGATCCGTTCCTGTTATCTTCCTACTGACAGGCAGGCTTGTCTGGTTACAGTATATAAAGCTACCTGAAGAAAATTACAGGTGTTCTTTTTGATCCTATTAGTACCACGGTCAGGCAGCTAGACTATTTACATTTAGTACAGTGTGTCCTGCTCACAGTGTTCAGCTAGATCCGTTCCTGTTATTTACATTCAGTGCAGTGCGTCCTGCTCACAGTGTTCAGCTAGATCCGTTCCTGCTATTTACATTCAGTGCAGTGCGTCCTGCTCACAGTGTTCAGCTAGATCCGTTCCTGCTATTTACATTCAGTGCAGTGCGTGCTGCTCACAGTGTTCAGCTAGATCCGTTCCTGCTATTTACATTCAGTGCAGTGCGTCCTGCTCACAGTGTTCAGCTAGATCCGTTCCTGTTATCTTTCTACTGACAGGCAGGCTTGTCTGGTTACAGTATATAAAGCTACCTAAAGAAAATTACAGGTGTTCTTTTTGATCCTATTAGTACCACGGTCAGGCAGCTAGACTATTTACATTTAGTACAGTGTGTCCTGCTCACAGTGTTCAGCTAGATCCGTTCCTGTTATTTACATTCAGTGCAGTGTGTCCTGCTCACAGTGTTCAGCTAGATCCGTTCCTGCTATTTACATTCAGTACAGTGCGTCCTGCTCACAGTGTTCAGCTAGATCCGTTCCTGCTATTTACATTCAGTGCAGTGCGTGCTGCTCACAGTGTTCAGCTAGATCCGTTCCTGCTATATACATTTAGTGCAGTACGTCCTGCTCACAGTGTTCAGCTAGATCCGTTCCTGTTATCTTCCTACTGACAGGCAGGCTTGTCTGGTTACAGTATATAAAGCTACCTGAAGAAAATTACAGGTGTTCTATCCCAGCTTAGTGCAGCTACAGGCCATTAGTATGTCTGGAAGGCCAAGAAGGAGAGGCAGACAGTCACAAGCCAATAAGAGAGGGCAAGCAGGCTCTGTGTCTAGTGCTGGTCGTGGAGACGGTGCATCCTCATCAGCACGTGGCCATGGGACACGCTTGGCCTTTTTTTCGGCAGCTGGCCGTGTTGAGCCGCAACATGCGGAAGACTTGGTCGAGTGGATGACCAAGCCGTCCTCATCCTCCTCATCCTCTCTCACCCATGCCCAGGGTGCTTTGTCTGGCAAAGCAGCGGCCTCTTCCCTCAGCTCAATGTCATCAGTGACTCCTTCCCTAGCCCCACCATGTCCTCCTGAGGATTCCCTCGAACTGTTTGACCACAGTGTTGGGTACATGCTCCAGGAGGATGCCCAGCGTTTGGAAGGCTCTGATGATGATACTGAGCTCAATGAAGGCAGTAACATGAGCACGGACAGAGGGGGTGCCCAAGAAGGACAGCAATCTGGCAGTCATGCTCCCCCTGCTGCAGCATACTGCCAGGTTTGCTCCAGTGATGAGGAGGGAGGGGATGATGAGGTCACTGACTCAACGTGGGTGCCTGATAGGAGAGAGGAGGAGGAGGAGGAGGAGGAGGAGGAGGTGGCACATCACCAACTAGGCAGGATGCCCTCCAGGGGCCAGCCTAAGGGCAGCACATTGACTGCATCACACCCCAAAGCTCCACATGTGCAGGGCGCTGCAGTCTCTGCGCGTTATTCAAAAAGTTCTTTGGTGTGGGCCTTTTTTGAGACGAGTGCATCAGATCGCACCGCTGCTATTTGCAATATATGTCTCAAGCGTATCTCGCGTGGCCAAAACATCTCCCGCTTGGGTACCACATGCTTGACCAGACATATGTTGACCTGCCATGCAGTTCGTTGGCAAGCGTATCTAAAAGACCCACACCAAAGAACAAAGACGATCTCTCCTTGCTCCTCATCAGCTGAGATTTCCAACCCCACTAGACCTTCAGTCCTCTCTGCGACCTGCAGTGAGAGGAATGAAGGTGTAGAATTAGGTGTGTCACAGCCAAGTACTTATGGGCAATCTGCTTTTGGTACACCGACGTCAGATTGTACCAGGCAAATTTCCCTGCCCCAGCTGCTGCACCGCCGAAAGAAGTTTGCTCCCAGCCATCCACATGCCCAGCGGTTGAATGCTAGCTTGGCAAAATTGCTAGCACTTCAACTGCTGCCTTTTCAGTTGGTAGACTCTGCCCCCTTCCGTGAGTTTGTGGAATGTGCGGTTCCTCAGTGGCAGGTACCCAAACGCCACTTTTTCTCACGGAAGGCGATTCCGGCTCTCTACCGGCATGTGGAAGGCAATGTCCATGCCTCGCTGGACAGGGCGGTCAGCGGTAAGGTGCATATTACCGCTGACTCATGGTCCAGCAGGCATGGACAGGGACGTTACTTAAGTTTCACGGCGCATTGGGTGACTCTGCTGGCAGCTGGGAAGGATGCAGGACAAGGTGCAGTAGTGTTGGAGGTTGTTCCGCCACCACGCCTCCAAAATGCTGATTGTGACACACCTCTCTCCTCCACCCCCTCCTCTTCTTCTTCCTCCATGGCCTCTTCCTCGGAACCAGCGGTGCTCCGTAGGCGTTCAAGGGGCTACGCAAGTACGCAGGCCAAAAGATGCCATGCGGTGCTTGAGCTGGTGTGCTTGGGGGACAGGAGCCACACTGGGGCAGAGGTTCTGTCAGCTCTGCAGGGGCAGGTTCAGAGGTGGTTGACGCCACGCCAACTTAAGGCAGGAATGGTGGTTTGCGACAATGGCACCAACCTCCTCTCTGCCCTCCGACAGGGACAACTGACCCATGTGCCCTGTTTGGCTCACGTCCTTAACTTGGTGGTGCAGCGGTTCTTGGGCAGGTACCCGGGCTTACAGGATGTCCTGAGGCAGGCCAGGAAAGTCTGTGTGCATTTCCGCCGGTCATATAATGCCAGTGCTCGGCTGACGGACCTCCAAAAGGAGTTTAACCTGCCCAAGAACCGCCTAATCTGTGACATGCCCACCAGGTGGAACTCGACGTTGGCCATGCTGCAGCGGCTGCACACGCAGCAGAGGGCCATCAATGAGTACCTGTGCGACTATGGCACCAGGACAGGGTCAGGGGACCTTGGTTTTTTTTCCCCACGCCAGTGGGCCATGATCAGGGATGCATGCACTGTCCTGTCACCATTCGAGGAGGCCACGAGGATGGTGAGCACTGACAGTGCATGCATCAGTGACACTGTCCCCCTTGTCCACCTGTTGGAGCACACGCTGCGTGGGATAATGGACAGGGCACTTGAGGCAGAACAGAGGCAGGAAGAGGAGGACTTCCTTAGCTCTCAAGGCCCCCTTTATCCAGACAGTGTTCCTGCGTGCCCGCCGATCACACAGGAAGAGGACGAGGAGGAGGAGGAGGAGGAGGAGGAAGATTGTGTCAGTATGGAGGTGGAGCCTGGCACTCAGCATCAGCAGTCTTTAAGGGATCAGTCCCAAGGAACACATGGACTTGTACGTGGCTGGGAGGAGGTGGCTGCGGACGTTGTTGTCCTTAGTGACCCAGAGGACTCCGGACCGAATGCCTCAGCAAACCTACGCTGCATGGCCTCCCTGATCCTGCAAAGCCTGCGTAAGGATCCTCGTATTCGTGGTATCAAGGAGAAGGACCAATACTGGCTGGCAACCCTCCTTGATCCACGTTACAAGGGTAAGGTTGCGGACCTTATCTTGCCATCGCAGAGGGAGCAGAGGATGAAACATCTTCGGGAGGCCTTGCAGAAAGGTCTGTGCAACGCGTTCCCAGAGACTGGGAGGTTACAAACTCCTGTTTCTGGACAACGTGTTGCTGAGGCTTCGGTCAGTCAAAGAAGGAGCGGTGGAGAAGGTGGCCGTCTGACCGATGCGTTCAGACAATTTTTTGGTCCGCAGCCCCAAGGTATGATCGGTTCCAGCAACCATCGCCAGCGTCTGTTTTACATGGTGCAGGAATACCTAGGGGCAAGATCAGACTTGGACACCTTTCCCACCGAAAATCCTCTGGGTTACTGGGTCTTGAGGATGGATCACTGGCCAGAGCTTGCACAGTATGCAATAGAGCTACTGGCCTGTCCTGCATCCAGCGTTCTTTCGGAACGCACATTCAGTGCTGCTGGAGGCGTGGTAACCGATCACAGGGTGCGTCTGTCCACCGACTCGGTCGATCGGCTGACCTTCATAAAAATGAATCAGTCTTGGATCACCACCAGCTACCAAGCACCTGATGCAGATGTAACCGAATAATTTTTTTTGAAATCTCAGATCCCTTCAAAGACTGCCTATGCTGATGCTGAGTGACTATCCCTGAGTAATTATCCTCTTCCTCCTCAATCATCACGCTGATAGCTTGTAAGAACATTTTTGGTTCTGGGCGCCACCACCAGTGCCTAAGGCACAATTTTTCAGCCCCTGTTTAACAGGGGCGTGTAATTACAATTTTTGATGTAATACTTTGCAGCAGGGCTCGTTCCTGCATTCCAACTAGAGTGTCTGTGAGGGGTTGCAGTGTTGTGGCACCAGCACCAGTGCCTAAGACCCAATTTTTCTGCCCCTGTCTAACAGGGGCGTGTAATTACAATTTTTGATGCAATACTTTGCAGCAGGGCTTGTTCCTGCATTCCAACTAGAGTGTCTGTGAGGGGTTGCAGTGTTGTGGCACCAGCACCAGTGCCTAAGACCCAATTTTTCTGCCCCTGTCTAACAGGGGCGTGTAATTACAATTTTTGATGCAATACTTTGCAGCAGGGCTTGTTCCTGCGTTTCAACTAGAGTGTCTGTGAGGGGTTGCAGTGTTGTGGCACCAGCACCAGTGCCTAAGACCCAATTTTTCAGCCCCTGTCTAACAGGGGCGTGTAATTACAATTTTTGATGCAATACTTTGCAGCAGGGCTTGTTCCTGCGTTTCAACTAGAGTGTCTGTGAGGGGTTGCAGTGTTGTGGCACCAGCACCAGTGCCTAAGGCCTAATTTTTCAGCTCCTGTTCAACAGGGGCATGTAATTACAATTCTTGATCTAATATTTCACAGCAGGGCCCTGTGAGGGCTTACAGTGTTTTGGCCACAGCAACACCTAAGGCCCAAATTTCTGCTGAGTATATAGGGCAGGACCCTACTTTCAAACATCTAACTTACAAACGACTCCTACTTGCAAACGGAAGGAGACAACAGGAAGTGAGATGAAATCTACCCCTAAGGAAGGGAAATTCTCTCCTGTAAGAGTTAATATGGGAAAACAATTTTTCCTTTCCACTGATGCTTTCCAATCCTTGTTCCACAAAAAAACCCAAATTTTCAAAAAACATTTTTCATTGGGACAAAAAAGTGAGGTGAAATCTTCTGAAGAGGAGGAAAGACGCAAAACAAATGTCACAGGGGTGATAACCCTTCCCTATGTTTTCCAAAAAGCTTAGAAAAGATTTTTTGGCTGGAGCTAAACACATTAAAAATGTTCAAAATTACAAACAGATTCTACTTAACAACAAACCTACAGTCCCTGTCTTGTTTGCACCGCCTGTATACTGCTGTTCAGAGTATATAGGGACCTTTCCTTATTTTAATTTGGGTGCGGGGTTCCCCTTAATATCCATACAAGACCCAAAGGGCCTGGTAATGGACTGGGGGGTACCCATGCCGTTTGTCTCACTGATTTTCATCCATATTGCCATGACCCGACATGACATTAAACCCGCAAGCAGTTTTAAATGAGATTTTTTCCTTTAAAAATGACATTTGGTGCAGGGACTGTTCTAAACATGGGAAACACGCGTCACTTTACAGGCATACTATAGACACCCCCCAGGTACGATATTTAAAGGAATATTTCACTTTTTTTTTTTTACTTTAAGCATCATTAAAATCACTGCTCCCGAAAAAACGGCCGTTTTTAAAAGTTTTTTTTGCATTGATACATGTCCCCTGGGGTAGGACCCGGGTCCCCAAACCCTTTTTAGGACAATACCATGCAAATTAGCCTTTAAAATGAGCACTTTTGATTTCGAACGTTCGAGTCCCATAGACGTCAATGGGGTTCTAACGTTCGTGCGAACTTGCGGTCCGTTCGCGGGTTCTGGTGCGAACCGAACCGGGGGGTGTTCGGCTCATCCCTAGTTGTAAGTTATTTGTAAGTTATTTCATTATCATCACATTTAAGTGTGCTACAAATGAGGTGGCTGATAACAAGTAGTCAACTCTTGGTAGCAAAAAAAGTTATCACCCGGGTAACTCTATGGGAACAGAATGATCTGTATTGCATCTTCAGATGTGGAGAGTGAAAATAACAACAATAAAAACTTTATCTGTGTTATGATTCAGAAGTGCAAAGCCTGACCCTACCCAGTTCACATTACATTACATTATAATAACAGCTCACCAAAATCCTGGGTCCTGGTTTGCTGCTCAGTTATTTTATGATTCAGCCAACTCTACTTTCCAGATTCAGATTTCACTGCAAAACCCCTGAAGGCTTTGTCTCCATGTTTCCTGGAGCTTCTGAAACATACTGTATCTTCTCCAAAATGCAAGATATATTTGTACAAGACATTTAAACTCTGTCATTCTGTTTAGTCTATTTTTGGAGGTTTTTTTTATCGTTTCTTCAAAACCTAGTAGTAGTGTTTTTTTTTAATGAGTTATATAACCAATTAGTGAAGGGACTGTCTATTGAAAAAATCACTTCACATGGTCACTGAACATTTAATTGTTTATCGGTACTAAATCATTACACAACTAATCCGTGAAATATAATAGTGAATACAATTATACATGGACTAATTCATTTTTAAGTTGTATATGGTTTCCAGGCTTGTCCTGATAAGGTAAGGCTTACAATTGTTTGAAAAAAGGTTAACAGTTCTTATTACATGTTTTACAGAAATCTTTTTAAAAGGAAACTGATTTTGGTGCCCAATCAATGCAGTTATAGAAAATAATACTGTGTCGTTTGATTGAGAGGCTGCGTTAGGCTCTTGGGAAAACTGCAGTTAGAGGAAAGCCGCTAGAATGTGGCACATTTAAGATTCTTATTTAATAGCAATAATGTTTCTTCCAGAGCAAATATATTGTTACATTGTATTCCTCTTGTAGCTAAAATTGTTTTAACAATGAAAAAGTATGGCACTCATTACAACAAACATTTTTGAGTGAAACGTGAAACGAAAGCTTATACTGTTCTTTGAAAATGAAACAAACTGAAAAAAAAAAGTGGCCAAATGTTAACATTATTTTACTGCTAAAACAATGACAAAAATGTGTGGCTGTGTAGCAGTAACAGTGGAATTTTTTTGTTCAAATGTTTCACAGTTTTTTTTTTTATACCCGATACAGTGTGTTGTCTTCCAGTTTAGCACACTAAATAAATATATTATTGTTCTTATTGAAACTAATATCCACTTTGCTGAAATGTGAAATGTGTGTCTCAGAACTACTGCAAACCTTGGTCAGAAACTTCAAAATTTCACGACTGAATGTGTGATGTGTGGGGTTTGTAAGCTCAGTGGCAGAAGCATTTTTAGTGAGTCCATACCAGTCTGAACTGTGGTATAGAGTTGGCCCACTTTTATTAAACAAAAATTACAGTTCAACAGAAGCAGTCGCCCTCACAGGGGGTTTTCACCATCATAAACGGCAACAGAGAAAAAATAATACCAAGTAACCTGGCTCTCTCCTCAGCAGCATCACTGTTTAGGTCTGAAACCTTAGCTTTTGGCTGGCCCCTCAGACCATCTTACACAGTGCCTTGTTGTGCTCATTCAGTTTTCCCAACTCTCCTTGCTCAGCCTTTTCAGTTCACACCCTGGCCTCTCAATAGGAGATCTCTCGACACCCCAGGATCTCTCACTCATTTGGGACATCCAGATTCCCTCAGTCCCTTAGATTCACTTAGTCATCTTGGCTTTCTCAGTCTTCCAGACTTGCTTAGCCGTCTCGACTCTTAATGGACTATGAATCTCTCATCTCCAGCATGGAGTTCTGTCTCTTGAATGTAACACACCTGTCTCCCAACTAGAGCTTCAAGCTATCGTTGGGTCCTTCATTATAAGGAGTGCTCAAAGCCTGCCCGTCTCTTGCAAAACCTGAACATTGGGTTGGAGATTTATTCCCACCCAAAACTCTTTGAAGTCTCCAAACTTAGAAACCCAGTCTGGGAATACCAAAACCCAAAGAAAAACAAAAGATTTGTTTTCTACATTCTAAATAAAAATTCCAAAGCCCCACACTCTGCATGTGTGAAGCCTGTTTTAGACAGCTGGGATAGCAAATACATGTCTATGATGATGATAAATATATATGCCTATGTAGGTAATTTTAGTCATTTTTTTAGCAAATTATATACCTGACTCCATGACCTGGAACATTAATGCCCCGTACACACGGTCGGATTTTCCAAAAGAAAATGTTCGATGGGAGCTTGTTGTCGGAAATTCCGACCGTGTGTAGGCTCCATCGGAATTTCCGTCACACAAAATTTGAGATCTGTGTGTACACAATTCCGACACACAAAATTCCATGCATGCTCTGAATCAAGCAGAAGAGCAGCACTGGCTATTGAACTTCATTTTTCTCAGCTCGTCGTACATGTTGTACGTCACCGCGTTCATGGCGATCTGAATTTCTGACAAGATTTGTGTGATTGTGTGTATGCAAGACAAGTTTGAGCCAACATCCGTCAGAAAAAAAACATGGATTTTGTTGTCGGAAAATCCTATCGTGTGTACAGGATATTACTCTGTCACTGAATGCTATACTGTATGTCACATTTGACTTTTCTGCAAATGATCCTATCTTGGCTTATCACACTCTGTCAGTGGACCATTCAGTCATGTAAGCACACCATAGTACTAGGCTTATTTCTGCACTTTACAATGGAATAAAGAACAATGAGATCCAAACATTGTGAACCCTGCAGATCTTTTTCACACAAAATGTATACAGTACAGAAGTTCTTGTACTTCTTTTGGGCGACAGACGTCCCGCAATTCTGTTTGCACGATTTTACCGCAATTCATCGGGTGACAATCGTGGCAAAATCGGGTTGCCATTGGAAGGGATAGGGATCGCACTGGCGTCCTGCGATTTGCCACTATTTCGAATCGCGGGCAGAATCACGACAAAGCTGATTAGTTACTATGCACAGTTACACTAGATTCTGTGCGTACCAGTTTCTTATTGTACATCACGGGACACAGAGCCATAGTAGTTACTACAGTCAGGTCCATAAATATTGACACAATTCTAATCTTTTTGGCTCTATACACCACCACAATGGATTTGAAATGAAACAAACAAGATGTGCTTTAACTGCAGACTTTCAGCTTTAATTTGAGGGTATTTACATCCAATTCAGGTGAACGGTGTAGGAATTACAACAGTTTGTATATGTGCCTCCCACTTTTTTAGGGACCAAAAGTAATGGGACAATTGGCTGCTCAGCTGTTCCATGGCCAGGTGTGTGTTATTCCCTCATTATCTCATTTAAAAGGAGCAGATAAAAGGTCCATAGTTCATTTCAAGTGTGCTATTTGCATTTGGAATCTGTTGCTGTCAACTCTCAATATGAGATCCAAAGAGCTGTCACTATCAGTGAAGCAAGCCATCATTAGGCTGAAAAAACAAAACAAACCCATCAGAGAGATAGCAAAAACATTAGGTGTGGCCAAATCAACTGTTTGGAACATCCTTAAAAAGAAAGAATGCACCTGTGAGCTCAGCAACACCAAAAAACCCAGAAGACCACAGAAAACAATTGTGGTGGATAACCGAAGAATTCTTTCCCTGGTGAAGAAAACCCTTCACAACAGTTGGCCAGATCAAGAACACTCTCCAGGAGGTAGGTGTATGTGTATCAAAGTCAACAATCAAGAGAAGACTTCACCAGAGTGAATACAGAGGGTTCATCACAAGATGTAAACCATTGGTGAGCCTCAAAAACAGGAAGGCCAGATTAGAGTTTGCCAAAAAACTCTAAAAAATCCTTCACAGTTCTGGAACAACATCTTATGGACAGATGAGACCAAGATCAACTTGTACCAGAGTGATGGGAAGAGAAGAGTATGGAGAAGAAAAGGAACTGCTCATGATCCAAAGCATACCAGCTCATCAGTAAAGCATGGTGGTGGTAGTGTCATGGCGTGGGCATGTATGGCTGCCAATGGAACTGGTTCTCTTGTATTTATTGATGATATGACTGCTGACAAAAGCAGCAGGATGAATTCTGAAGTGTTTTGGGCAATATTATCTGCTCATATTCAGCAAAATGCTTCAGAACTCATTGCACGGCGCCTCACAATGCAGATGGACACGAAGCATACTGATGACCCGTGCATACCTTTCCTGTCCAGGTCTTGGAGGAGGAAACCTACAAAATACTGAAGCCTTCTTATCAGGAGGCACCCCCACTTGCTAAAATAGGGGAAATTCT
The DNA here is from genome assembly GCA_037952925.1 of Lithobates clamitans. NCBI lineage: Eukaryota > Metazoa > Chordata > Amphibia > Anura > Ranidae > Lithobates > Lithobates clamitans. The sequence goes on along the minus strand of JBBGZY010001693.1, from coordinate 44,827 downwards.
TCTGCAGTTCTCAAGGATCTGGCCTGGAAGAGCGTCGAGACAGATGGGGGACTTCCTCAATAGCTCCAAGGTACAAACTGGAGTTCCGAGAGTTCCCGTCTCCTTGTTTTCTCAGATCAAACATTTCTAAGGATCCAGGGAAAAAGAGGTCTTTCTTTCAAACATTGGACCATCTTTTGGCAAAAAATGATCATGGTGGTCCCCATGTAAGTAAGTACACCCAGAAAAGGGTATTCTTGCCCCAGGCAAAGATCAGCGCCATAAAAGGAACTGATTCAGGTGGTTGAAGCAAGATTAACTATTCTATTCAGCTTTGCATGAGGTTGAAAGACGGTGGCTTCATTCAAGGCCATTCCTTATGCACAGTTTCATTCGAGACTGCTACAAAATAGTATCCTAGTGGCTTGGAACAAAGGGTTCAAGCTCTAGATTCCCAATATGTCTGACTCCAAAGCCTATGGCCACATCACCCTGAAAGCACCCGAACTCGTCGGGTCTTGGAGGCTAAGCAGGGTCAGGTCTGGTTAGTGCCTGAATGGGAGACCGCCTGGAAATACCAGGCTCTGTAGGCTGGGTGCGCCGGAGCCTCAGTTTATGGTTAATAACCAAAAATCTGCAAAGGGGAAAATCCTTCCTTCTGTTACCCTGTTACCTGGGAAGTGGTAACAACATATGCCAACCTTTTTTTGGGTTGGGGAGCAGTCCTGGAAGAGGCAACTGTCCAAGAGAAGTGGCCTAGTTCAGAAATGGCCTTGCCCATTACCATTCTAGAAATTCAGTCAGAGCACTTGGTCCTGAGGGCCTGAATGTTCAGTTTACGGAATTGTCCTGCCAGGATTCAATCCGACAATGCCACAGCAATGGCCTATATTAATCACCAAAGGGGCACAAGAAGTTGTTCGGCCCAGAGAAAGGTGAATCATATCCTATCTTGGGCAGAAAACAATGTACTTTGCCTATCGCAGTCTTCATTCTAGGAATGGAAAATTGGCAGGCGGACTACTTGAGTCACCAGCAGTTGTTCCCGGGAGAATGGATCCTTCACCCCAATACCTTCATGTCAATATGTCAAAGATGGGGGATCCCAGATGTAGATCTGTTTGAGTCCAGGTTTAACAAAGAAATCGACAACTTTGTGTCAAGAACAAAGGATCCGCTAGCATGCGGAACAGATGCCTTGCTATTCCCGTGGAATCAGTTCTCACTGATTTATGCATTCCCTCCTATTCTGCCTGCGTCAACAACTTCTTCTCAGGATCAAGCAGGAAGGGAAGTCGGTGATTCTTGTGGCCCCCAGGAAATGGCCCAGGAAATCTTGGTATGCAGAGATCGTAAAGATGGCAGTAGGGGCCCCATGGATCCTACCGCCACGGCCTGACCTTCTCTCGCAAGGTCTGGTATTCCATCCTACTTTACAAACGCTAAATTTAAAGGTTTGGCTATTGAGACCCACATTCTGGAGAAGCGTGGGCTATCAGGTTCAGTGGAGTCTACTCTGGTTAATGCAAGGAACCCGGCCTCCAGAGTCATATATTATAGAGTCTGGAAGGCATATGTATCCTGGTGTGAATCCAGGGGTTGGCACCCCAGGAAATATATCATAGGCAGAATCCTTGACTTTCTACAGATGGCATTAGAAATAAAGCCGGTCTTGAGTACTATCAAGGACCAGGTTTCGGCCTTATCAGTATTTTTTCAGCGACCACTTGCTTCGCACTCTTTGGTTCGTAGCTTTATTCAGGGGGTAACACGGCTTAAAACCTCTGGTTAAGTGACCCCTGAACCCACAGGACTTGAATTCAGTCCTGTTGGCATTACAGAAACAGCCTTTTGAGCCGATACAACATATTCCCTTGATCCTTTTTGACGAGGAAACTAGTTTTGCTGGTAGCCATATCTTCTGCAAGAACAGTATCAGAGTTGGCTGTTCTTTCTTGTAAAGAGCCATATTTAATTATTCACAAGGATATGGTTGTATTGTGTCCTCATCCTAATTTTCTACCTAGGATAGTCTCAGGTTTTCATTTAAACCAGGATATTGTTCTAACTTCATTTTTTCCCAGAACCCCGTTCTGTGGAAAAAAAAGTCACTACATTCTAGACATGTGCGCCATCAATAAATTTGTTTCGTTTGGTTCCATTCCGTTTCGTATTAGCCGTTAATTCGTATTTCGTAATTCGTGTCCGAAATTCAATTTGGATTTGTACGAAATACGAATTTTCGTTAGGTTCGTTAACTTTTCGTAACAATTACGAACGTTCGTTATGATGAATTTAAAAAGCAAAAAATACCTTTCTCATTATGACAGTCGTCTGACTCATTATGCTCATTATGAGGGGCTCCCACCATCCCTGTATTGGGCTGACTTCCTCCTGGGGTTGTACCCCTGCTGTGCTCATTATGAGGGTCTCCCACCATCCCTGTGCTGACTTCCTGGGTTTTTTACCCCTGCTGTGCTCATTATGAGGGGGCTCCCACCATCCGTGTGCTGTGCTGACTTCCTGGGTTTGTACCCCTGCTGTGCTCATTATGAGGGGGCTCCCACCATCCCTGTGCTGTGATGACTTCCTAGGATTGTACTCCTGCTGTGATCATTATGAGGGGCTCCCACCATCCCTGTGCTGTGCTGACTTCCTGGGTTTGTACCCCTGCTGTGCTCATTATGAGGGGGCTCCCACCATCCCTGTGCTGTGATGACTTCCTAGGATTGTACTCCTGCTGTGATCATTATGAGGGGCTCCCACCATCCCTGTGCTGTGCTGACTTCCTGGGTTTGTACCCCTGCTGTGCTTATTATGAGGGGCCTCCCACCATCCCTGTGCTGTGATGACTTCCTGGGGCTGTACCCCTGCTGTGCTCATTATGAGGGGCTCCCACCATCCCTGTGCTGTGCTGACTTCCTGGGTTTGTACCCCTGCTGTGCTTATTATGAGGGGCCTCCCACCATCCCTGTGCTGTGATGACTTCCTGGGGCTGTACCCCTGCTGTGCTCATTATGAGGGGCTCCAACCATCCCTGTGCTGTGCTGACTTCCTCCTGGGGCTGTACCCCTGCTGTGCTCATTACGAGGGGCTCTCACCATCCCTGTGCTGTGCTGACTTCCTGGGTTTGTACCCCTGCTGTGCTCATTATGAGGGGCTCCCACCATCCCTGTGCTGTGCTGACTTCCTGGGTTTGTACCACTGCTGTGCTCATTATAAGGGGGCTCCCATCATCCCTTTGCTGTGCTGACTTCCTGGGTTTGTACCCCTGCTGTGCTCATTATGAGGGACTCCCACCATCCCTGTGCCGTGCTCATTATGAGGGGCTCCCACCATCCCTATGCTGTGCTGACTTCCTCCTGGGGCTGTACCCCTGCTGTGCTCATTATGAGGGGGCTCCCACCATCCCTGTGCTGTGATGACTTCCTAGGATTGTACTCCTGCTGTGATCATTATGAGGGGCTCCCACCATCCCTGTGCTGTGCTGACTTCCTGGGTTTGTACCCCTGCTGTGCTCATTATGAGGGGGCTCCCACCATCCCTGTGCTGTGATGACTTCCTAGGATTGTACTCCTGCTGTGATCATTATGAGGGGCTCCCACCATCCCTGTGCTGTGCTGACTTCCTGGGTTTGTACCCCTGCTGTGCTTATTATGAGGGGCCTCCCACCATCCCTGTGCTGTGATGACTTCCTGGGGCTGTACCCCTGCTGTGCTCATTATGAGGGGCTCCCACCATCCCTGTGCTGTGCTGACTTCCTGGGTTTGTACCCCTGCTGTGCTTATTATGAGGGGCCTCCCACCATCCCTGTGCTGTGATGACTTCCTGGGGCTGTACCCCTGCTGTGCTCATTATGAGGGGCTCCAACCATCCCTGTGCTGTGCTGACTTCCTCCTGGGGCTGTACCCCTGCTGTGCTCATTACGAGGGGCTCTCACCATCCCTGTGCTGTGCTGACTTCCTGGGTTTGTACCCCTGCTGTGCTCATTATGAGGGGCTCCCACCATCCCTGTGCTGTGCTGACTTCCTGGGTTTGTACCACTGCTGTGCTCATTATAAGGGGGCTCCCATCATCCCTTTGCTGTGCTGACTTCCTGGGTTTGTACCCCTGCTGTGCTCATTATGAGGGACTCCCACCATCCCTGTGCCGTGCTCATTATGAGGGGCTCCCACCATCCCTATGCTGTGCTGACTTCCTCCTGGGGCTGTACCCCTGCTGTGCTCATTATGAGGGGCTCCCACTATCCCTGTGCTGACTTCCTGGGTTTTTAACTTCATCATAATGAATAATCGTAATTATTATGACAATAATAAAACGATATTAACAATCATTCTTATTTTGTCCGATTCTGAATCTCCCATCGACTACCAGTACCAGTCTCCCACTCCCAAAAAAGGTAATTTTCCCAACCCTCACTCAGCAGCCGAAGAAAACCTCTGATTGGTCAACAAAACACCAGTCACATTTCCGTTCTAATGGAATTTGGATCCGAAATTCGTCAACGAAATTTCGTATTTCGTATACAATTCGGAAACATAGAAATTCGGATTTTGGATACTTCCGAATGAACGAATTTTCTGAAATTCATACGAATTTTCGATTCGTACGAAACAAACCACTCATGTCTACTACATTCTCTTGATGTGGTGAGAGCAGTCAAAATCTAGTTGAGAACGGCTGTTTAGATTTGAAAAACAGATGTTTTGTTTGTGTTACCTTAAGGTCCTAAATGAGGACAGGCAGCTTCGAAATCTACTATTTCTAAATGGATTCAACAAGTGATTGTTCAAGCTTATGGTTTAAGGTGGAAAGTTCCACCTTTTCATATTAAAGCACACCCCTCTAGGGCTGTTAGTGCTTCGTGGGGGTGCATCACCAAGCTTCCATGGTTCAAATCCGCAAGGCCTCAACTTGGTCTTCAGTCCATATATTTACCCAATTTTATCAGGTGAATGTAAAAAGGCATGAGGATATTGCCTTTGGGCGTAGTGTGCTGCAGCCAGTAGTATAACTCCTCTATTCTCATGTTGCCCTAATTCTGTTGTGTCTCCCTCCCCTCAGTTAGCATTGCTATGGGACATCCCACATAGTAACTACTATGTTAGATAAGAAAATAGGATTTTTATAACAGCTTACCTGTAAAATCATTTTCTTTGAGTTACATCATGGGACACTGACACTGATGCTATAAAAACTGAGGTACTTCCAGTAGTGGGGGGGTTATATAGGGAGTGGACTTCCTGTCTTAGGGTGTGCCAGTGTCCATCACCTGAAGGTGGCCTATAACCCACATAGTAACTACTATGGCTCTGTGTCCCGTGATGTACTTCAAAGAAAAGGAATTTATAGGTAAGCTGTTATAAAAATCCTATTTTTAGTAACCCTCACCATCCCAATTGTGTTTCATGGCAAATGTCCATGTTTTTCTCATTGTCATGGGTTTTGTGTATAAAATGTTTACATGCCCACGGCATTCCAATTTGTTGCAGCTCCGAAATGAAGAGAAGCAACTTTTAAGCAATTCAGGGGTCTGAACAAATGTAAGAAAAGAAAACAGCTTATGTATAGTCATTTTTTGAGTAAACTATTTTGCTTCCATCTTATCAGATACCATTTAAGCAAAATTTGTTTTTGTTTTTTGCAGTTTACAGCATTTTGCATATGAATACACTGTGGTTAAATTTTTCATTAATAAGAATGAAATCATGCAACAGATATACAACATTTCACCCATTAGAAATGCTAAATGCAGGTTAATATGTTAACATTTTAGTTTAGTGTAGGGACTTAGAGGACAGTATCCGATAAATGTAGCTATACAGATGCCTGCAGCTGTTGGAATTTATATTGGAGATACTTGTATGGCAGTTTACTCATCATTCTCTTATTGTGTTTGTGGATCAGTGGGTTTCTTTACACAAGCAAGCAACTTTCAGAAGTGTAATGCATCCCAGAGGTTTATTGTGTGAAATAGCCTGACCACAAGGCAAATGATAATAACATAATCTTTTTTTACTTTATTTTTTTGTAGACTCACTACGAATGTGGAGACTACATTATTAGGCAAGGTGCTCGAGGGGACACTTTCTTCATCATCAGCAAAGGAATGGTAAGCTCCACTTTACCTCTTAGAGGTCCATGCTCCATTTGAAAGCGTACAAATGCACTTATGAAATTCTATATTAGTCAAATATTCCCTTTGAGTAGTTTACAGTTGCAGGTTATTGCACTCAATTAATGCTGCTAGTATGAAGTTTGAGCACCAGGGCTGCATTCTAGACAGGGTGAGACATGGTTCAATAAATGTCAAAAAAATGCATCTCTAGATGGCTTTAGTTTTTGTTTGCTTGAATTCCATTTTAAAGACGACAATCTGTACATAAATTAAACCTACTATGGTAACAAAAACAGCAGATCATTATGTGATTAACCTTAACTTAAGATGAACTCTAGCACAGCATTCCTGCATACCACAAAGCAGTAAATGTCTCATGAACCAAAGTAAGACATTGTGGAATTTGGGGCATACCAGACTGAATGCTTTTCAACTTGGGGAAGGTGATTTACAAGAATGGTTCATCTATGCCAAATACAAGGTAATGCAGCTAAGTGGCCATTCCTTGCCCCGGTTCCCCTTAAAGTGGTTCAAAGGACATAAGGCTTTTTACCTTAATGCCTTCTCTTCATCAACCACTTCCTGTCAGCTATACATATGTATACATGCTCGGACAGCATTGGTGATATCAGGATCATGGCTGTTGTTGCAGCCATGATCCTGGTATTGTGTTTTTAGAGCATGTGTAGGGGTTTAATGTAAAAGTGATCCAAGCAGCTCTACAAACACTCAATCACTTTTACAGGTGGCGGAAGGGGGTCTCCCGCCCTGCTACCACAAGGGTTGTTGTTTTTACATGTACGTGAGAAATGTCCGCACTGGCCCAAAGTCGCTCATCCACGTCTTCATGAGCCTTGTGCACTGGTCCAAATCATTTGGTGGAGGGAGGATTATGGTGCGGGGTTGTTTTTCAGGGGTTGGGCTTGTCCCCTTATTTCCAGTGAAGAGAACTCTTAAGGCGTCAGCATACCAAGACATTTTGGACAATTTCATGCTCCCAACTTTGTGGGAAGGCCCCTTCCTGTTCCAACATGACTGCGCACCAGTGCACAAAGTGAGATCCATATAGACATCTGGGGGGACCTCTACCCGATAGAACACCTTTAGGATGAATTAGAGCAGAGACGGCAAGCCAGGCCTTCTCATCCAACATCAGTGCCTGACCTCACAAATGTGCTTCTGGAAGACTGGTCAAACATTCCCATAGACACACTCCTAAACCTTGTGAACAGCCTTCCCAGAGGAGTTAAAGCTGTTATAGCTGCAAAGGGTGTGCCAACTCAATATTGAACTCTACGGACTAAGACTGGGATGCCATTAAAGTTTGTGTGCACGTAAAGGCAGGTGTCACAATACTTTTGACAATATAGTATATATTTAGATGGGTGCCATTCATTGTTAATGTGCATTATCAACGTGTCAAAACGCACAACACTTCATGCCCAAATAAGTTCAGTTTGGCTTTTTGGGCCTTTTTTAAGTGCATTTTGGTGCAATTTCTTTAACATACGTTTTACTGATTTTTTCAACACACATCTTGACAAGTTTTTTTAAAACGCATTTTAGCAGTTTTTCATGTGCATTTGGTGCTTTTAACATGTATTTTGGCTAATTTTCTTACCAGCATTTTTGTGCACGTTCCGTAAAAAGCATGTTATGCTTCCAGTGCCATTAATTGTTCATGGCACTCCAAAAGTGGCTAGCAAATGTGCTGTTTGCCAAAATACACATGAAAAATGAAACAAATTGCATGTTAAAAAAGTGTCAAAATATGTGCTAAAAGAAGCACCAAAATGTGTGTTACAAACCACGCCAAAATGCATGTTAAAATAACCTGTGCCAAAATGTGCATTTAAGCGTCAAAATGTGCATTTAGAAAAGCGCCAAAATGCACAATAAAAAAACCCAAGGCAAAATGAGCGTTAAAAAATATGACACGTTAAAAAAAATTACAAAACAGGCAGTCCTCCCCCTTCCACACAGATCTCAGCTGTTCTTAGAGGAAAAACTTCTCCCCTGTTCTCCTTCTGAGAACAAATGTTCTCCGCTTCATAAACGGTGCCAGAGGAGATGATTTTTCTCTGAGAACTGAAATGAGATAAATTTTCTCTGTTTAACCACTTGCCATCCGCGCTATGGCCGAATGACGGCCACAGTGCAGACCTGAATTCCCGGGAGGCCGTCATATGACGGCCTCCCCTGTGCATGCGCTCTGCGCGCGTCCTGCAGGGCGGGTGCCGAGCGCACTGTGATCACCGAGTCACTGAGACTCGGCTGATCACCAATCTTAGTAAGGGGCTGGTTCCGGCCCCTTACCATGTGATCAGCTGTCAGCCAATGACAGCTGATAACATGATGTAAACAAAAGATCGGTAATCGTTTTTTTTTTCTACTCACGCTGATAGCGTGAGTAGAAAAAAAAGCCGATCACTGGCTCAGATGAGAGGGACAAAGGTCCCGAAGTGGAAGAGGCACATCTGCCTCATCTTTACCAGCTAACAGTACCACCTAACAGTGCCCACAGTGCCACCTAACAGTACCCAAAGTGCCACCTAACAGTGCCCACAAGTGCCACCGAACAGTGCCCACAAGTGCCACCTAACAGTGCCCACAAGTGCCAGCTATCAATGCCCACCAGTAGTGCCAATCAGTGCCACCTAGCAGTGCTGCCTATCAGTGTAACAGATCAGTGCCCATTATTGCCACCCCTCACTGCCACCCATCAATGCCCATCACTGCCGCCTATCAGTGCCCATCAGTGCCGCCTCATCAGCGTACATCAATGAAAGAGAAAAATTACCTGTTTTAATTTTTTTATAACAAAATATAAAAAAATATTCTATTTTTTTTTTTAATTCAGTCTTTTTACATTTTTTAAACAAAAAATAAAAACCGCAGAGGTTATAAAATACCACCAAAAGAAAGCTCTATTTGTGGGGAAAAAATGATAAAAATTTTATTTGGGTACAGTGTTGTATGACCGCGCAATTGTCATTCAAAGTGCATCAGAGCTGAAAGCTGAAAATTGGTCTGGATAGGAGGGGGGTTTAAGTGCCCAGTAAGCAAGTGGTCAATAAATGTACACCATAGTGTCAAAAATGTTTCTCTTTTTAGTATTTTTAGTATTTTCAATTTTATATAATTTTTCTGACAAATCTCCTAAAACATGTCATCTGAACTGCTTGTTTATAAAAAAAAACAAAAAACTTTACTTATAGATCAACATTGTTAAAAGTATAAATAAAGGCAAAAGTTTTCGGATGGAGTGGAGAATTATTAGAACTGTTTTTATTGCTGACTTTGACACAGATAGATTTAAATAAAATGTTAAGTTTTCACCAGAACAGGGATAGAGTGAAAATCTTTCAGTGGGGACTTTAGTTCTGGTGTCAACAAGGGATTCCCTTGCTTTTGGCTAAGAAGCAAGAAGTAAAGGGAAATCTCCCCAATGGGACACAGAGGGCAAAAAAACTGACAGGGCTCAAAACCCTCCCTTACTTATTTATTGTATAATTTAAAGTATAAAGAGTGGCATCTTTATGGAAAAAATGGACAGTTATACCAGAAACTATTTTAATAGAATGTAGTAATTTATGGTAGGTATGACAACTTCTCTATTATTTTCAGTATATTCTACATTCTATCTGTCAATTTGACATTCTGTCTGTCTCCCTGCCTTTCCTGTGACAAAGGTTTGATAACACTAATCGATCTCCTTGACAGGTGAATGTTACAAGAGAAGACACCCCAGGTGAAGATCCAATATTCCTCCGCACTTTAGGAAAAGGTGACTGGTTTGGAGAGAAAGCTCTTCAAGGGTACGTTTTTGTAATTTTTTCTCAAAATCGTTTATATAAAATATAAAAAACACATTAGGTTCAATTGGCAGTGCTAACACATTGTGATAAGGATCCTCCTCCTTTTTTAAAACGTTACCACCCTTTTGTCTGAATTCAATCAGATTAAAAAATTACAGTCACATAGCTGAAGATAAAGATCCTTATCTTTGTGTTGTCTGTGAAGGTTCTCATTTATCCAGGTCATGGTATAGCTTGTAGTAGTTATTTACATTTAACTGGACTTGTTTTGTAATGTTGAAGATGTTTCATAGTTTCTCCAAGTCACTACTTCAGTTCTCATGAGTGTCAGAAAGCTACCCTCCCATTTTTATCCACACAGGTAGCGCAACCAGACACCCTAATCCCACTACCATGGAATGTGTAGGTGTTGAATATCCAAGAACAAGATGGGAGGTGTGAGTTGCATACCCACCCTATTCTAACTACATCATTTCATCCTTGGTGTCAGGAAGTCAGCCTAGGTGTTAATAGACAGTCTGTAGTATCCAGCACAAATGAAACTGTCATTTTTACATGAAGCAGCGGGCATCCAGACATAGGATACTATTCATTAGAGGGAACATATTAATTGTGCTGTTTGCAAAAAAAACACAACATTTCTAGGGTTCCACTTTAAGGGTAGATGTAGCCTGCAGATTTGCCAATATTCATGTGGTGTGATTCAAAGATCCAGATCAGATCTCGATCTACATACATTTGTTTACTTACCTCTAGAAAAGAGGAGATGTGTTCCACAGTGGCCATTCATGTTTCTTTTGCTTCAAAATATTTTGGTATAAAATGTATTCTTTTTATATTAAAGCAGGATTGGAATTCGACAAGCGGGATCTGACTACTATAGACTAGCATCTCTTTATTTTTCTCCATTTATACACAATAACTGTTATTTATTCTGTAAAAGTGTTTAACTTGTATTCTTCACATTCTTCATTCTTCAGTTTTGATTATTTGATCCGTTCTCCTTTTTGGAATTGTTTTCTTCAAAGATCAATCGATATTATTTAGTAGAACATAATTTAACTGTCGCCTTGTCAGCGTGCTGCAGGTTTCTAACAGTAGTTTGGAACAGTGGAGTGAACATGAAACAATTGCCTGGCTGATTGAATCTTGCTGCTGTGCTCTGGAGTTGCCAGTTTATTGCAAGTTTGAAACTACATCAAACTAAATAAATGTTAGGAGTGCACAGTCTGTTATTCAAAGCAAAAACACATCCTATGCAGGTAGATAAAGAAAAAAAAAAACAGTTTTCCAAGATTATATATATATTATATACACACACACACACGCACACAAACAGGTAGTGGCAAACTGAGCCACTAAAATACACACGAGCGGACTTTACAGCAGACTTTGCCTGGCGGACGGGATTTCGTCGGACAATTCGATCGTGTGTGGGCTCCAGCAGACTTTGTTCTCTCAAAAGTTGGACAGACTTAGATTTGAAACATGTTTTAAATCAATCCGTCAAAATCGAGTCCGGTCGAAAAGTCCGCTCATCTGTATGCTAGTTCGACGGACAAAAAGCCACACTAAGGCAGCTATTGGCTACTGGCTATGAACTTCCTTGTTTTAGTCCGGTCATACGTCATCACGTACAAATTCGACGGACTTTGGTGGATTGTGTGTAGGCAAGTCCGTTCATTCAGAAAGTCCGTCGTAAAGTCCGTAGAAAAGTCCGCCGGGCAAAGTCTGCCATAAAGTCCGACCGTGTGTACGCAGCATCAGTCTTTCCTCAAAACAAACAGCACATACTTTTTTAGCATTCTGACAGTAGTAAGCCTTTTACTCAGAAGCAGGCACCAAACCAGTTAGAAAGTGTAATCCTAATGTATTATCACTTAATTAAGCTGATAATCAAGTAGATACAAATAAATTGGCAATTTTGGTAACAAAATTCAGCCTACAAAAAGTCTAACAGTAAGGGCTAAGCATAAAATGACACCTAACACCCAGTTTAGCGTAAACCATAGCAGCTCTACCTGAAGTGCAACAGTGAGCAGAAATGAAGCATAACCAAACAAATAGCTGGGACTATGCTGCCATTGTTCACTAATGGTGGCTATGCTAGGCCTACACTGACTGGGTGGGCACTGTCCATAGAAATTAAGGAAATGGGAGAAGGGAACAACAGGACCTACTGGATTTTTTTTTTTTGGGAGGGGCAGTCCTTTCTGTTGTTCTTCTGCTAGCTATCGTTGGGGCCATTTAAGTATCGTTTGTGCACTTAATGACAGTTTTAGTAAACCAGCATGCAGTATAAGTGCAGTAAGATGAAGTAAATGTGTGATATAGGTGCAGTATGTCCTGTCTATAGTAACTCAGTCCCTAGTAACAAATGGGCAGTGAGCCCTCTCACCAGTCCCTGTGGTGCAGCTGTGAACTCTTGCTGTAGAAGGGGCCCCCTCAGTCTCTACACAGAATGCCTCCAGTGATCAGTGGTGGGAAGTAGAGGGTGAGAGGATGCTCAATTCTCCCTGTGGCAGCAGTGCAGATGTGATCGCTGAGGCCTGTGTTGCTCTGCCCCAGGTGTCTCACTCCCAGGTCTAAGTCTCTGGTCACTTGCTCTGTGGACAATCCATGTCTACCAGGACCGATGTACGCATCTTGGCTCCTGCACCACAAAGAGGAAAAGGTTTCCGGTGTAGTCTGCTAAAAGATTTTCCTAAACACCTCAATGTACTATGGAAACTGTATTGTAAAGGTCCATAAGTTCCATTCTGTGATTGATATTTTAGACTACAATTACCATGATCCTCAGCATTCTGCATAGAAGTCCATAGGCTTTCCTGGCTATAGTTCTTTCTCTGCTTACTGGAGATGATCGCGCAACACAACATCCAGCATACAGTAGCTATAGAAGGTGAAAGTAAAACTGACTGTAAAGAGGACAATGTTTCCTTCTCCATGTTTCTGCAGTCCAGCACCTTGCTACATTAGTTTGTTCAGGTAATTCTGAAAACACCTCTTGCTTTTTCTGCACCTACTGAATCAGGGTCTCTGACATCCTAAGCTTTCGTATACCTTCCACAGTTGACATTTAAAGGTCACTTTCTTCTGAGAATACCTCCCACTGTTATTCAGCATTGTTTCTAGCTTTCTTGGTGAACTATATAACAGTGGCGGCTGGTGTTTGTTTCTTTTTTTTTTGGGGGGGTGGCAAACGATCCACCAGACGCCAACACCCCCCCATCGGTCAGGTCACAGACGGCACCCACCCCGTTCAGTCAGGTCACGGGCGGCACCCCCGGGTCGGCCAGTCAGGCCGACCCCCCGCACTTGCCCCATCTCACGGGCAGCCCTGGGTGGCGGCTTCTCTCTGGGCTGTTCTCTCCGGCTGCTTCCTCATTTCCCCTGCATCACCTCCCTCCCTCCTCCTGCATTTTATCGTTGAAATTGTGGCGCATTTAGCCCGCTAGCGGGGCGCTTTTACCCCCCGCTAGCGGCCGAGAAATGGTTTAAAATCGCCCGCAATGCGCTATTGTGGCGTTTTGCTGGCGGTATCGGAGTGCTGCCCCATTGATTTCAATTGGGAGCAGCGGTGGAGGAGCGGTAAACACACCGCTCCTTCACCGCTCCTTCACCGCTCCAAAGAAGCTGCTGGCAGGACTTTTCCTGATGTCCTGCTAGTGCACCACTCCAGAGTGAAAGCCCTTGGGCTTTCACACTGGAGACAATGGAGCAGCTGTTTGAGGGCGGATTGCAGGCGCTATTTTTAATGCTATAGCACCTGCAAAATGCCCTCGGTGTGAAAGGGGTCATAGATGATACGATTTTCTTTCCTTACAAGTTACAACCACGGGTGCAGGAAATAAAATTGCTCGATTCCCACATCACTACCATCAGTGTTGATGGAGGAATCTCTACCACTGAGCTATTGTGTTTTCCCAGTGGGTGCCTTTCCTGCCATGAGAACACAGTGCTTATTGCTGGCGGCTATAGTCAATAATTACGTCAATAATTACATGTAAAAATCTGACAGGGTGGTTGTTCCCAAATGGATCAAAGGATCAACTTGGGTACAATCAGCCTGCCTATGGCCAGCTTTAGTATATGTGCATATGAGACAGGAACCTTAGTTTGTGAGCTCCTTGAGGGCGGGGACGTAAAGCGACTCTGTAAATTAACAAAGCTATATAAAAACCTCTAATAAATAATTGATTGGTTCACTCACATCTGAAAGTAATAATCGCATTGTTTATGTTAGCAAAGAGTGGAAAAACTTAGAAAAGCTTGGTTTTGGTTAGACAGAAGAAAGCTAATGTGAAGAGGGGAGGGACAGATGTATGCAAGTGCTCTCCAGTTTACAAAGGCAACATCTATCTATCCATCTTATCTATTATAAGGGGGTAGATTTTGAGGTCTTTCGTCTAAGTTGTGGGATCACTTTAAACAATCTAGCAGTTCCAGATTTTAAAAAAGGGCCTTAGACTTCGGTTGTATAGTCATCCTTAGTTTAAACAAATGAAAATGTTACAGCTTTCCTGCCAGATCAGATAAGACATTTGAAACTTTTTAACTGTAACACAATCCAAGTGAGAAGCTCAGTTGTCAACACTGTTGTTTAATTTAGCAATGAAATGAGCTGTTACTGGATCATTTGTTAGGAGCTAGTCTAATATAATTGAAAGAACTCTTAAACCTCTGCAAATGATTTGGCACAAAGACTAGAATGATTATGAGAAATAAAGCAGAATATGCCAAGAATAGAAAACATTAAAGAAAGAAACATGTAAAAAGTGCAAAAAAAGACATTTGTTGGTAATTTGGGTTGGCTGACTAGCCCTGAAAATGATTATGCAAATGAGTTAACATAATTATAGGGAATAATGACTTCCTTTCCTGTGTAATGCAATTAATGCCTACAAAGAATGAATGATCAAATATTTAAAACTGGCATTGAGATGATATTTTAGATAGTACATTTTTTTTTCTAATGAAAAATAAGAACACTTCTGACCAGTAATGTTTTGTCTGTTCCTAAAATAAGTTTTTATTGCTTGCAATTACATTTTGTAACATGCCCCACTAGTCTGCACTGCATTGTAGAGCTAACATCCCTTTAATGGCTGTATTAATCCTACTTTTTAATTAATTAAGAAGAGCAATGAGGCAAAAAGGAATCATTCAAGAGAATAATCATGGAATATCCAAAATGATATATTAACATAAGTATACCTCTTAATAAAAGAGTAAACTCATATATGTAAAATGTATAGTCATAATCATTTGTAAAGTGGAAATGCTTATTTTCAGTAATGGGATCCAGCATCTGTAGTGTACATGGCCCATGTCACAGAGAATGCCTCATTGTGTCCGGTGTCTGCTAAGGTTTTATGTTAATTAAAGAGTCCTTCCAAGACTGGTATTTCAGTTTCTAGTAAATGTTAGTGGTGATTTATATCTCTCAGGGACTCTAGCAGAAATATCTCCCTGCTGTGGTCTCCACCTCTTATCTGAACTGCTGCAATGCTACAGATGCTTCTCTGCCACATGCTGTGACTACTACCCATGACAGGGAGCAGGCAGCTATTAAATGCCCATCATGTGACACCAAGGCTGCTGTTAGAAATCACTGGGCCCTGTACAGCCTACCCAACAGGGCCCACCTCCCTGAAAATATCAAAACAATATTTTCACAAAAAATACACTAAAATCATTATTAGCTGACACAAACATAACATAACTTACAATCCATGTCCATAAAACCATTTACTGACTACCTAACTTGAGAATGTACATCATAATTTTGACATTAAGTACAGGGGTTATGGCTGCAGCAAGATGCCATAACCCCAGTAACGTTTTTTCCCTTAGGTAGCCAGCTTTTTTGATAAACGTGATCCCAGAGGCAAATTCACCATGTGATCACTTTTGGGAGCAGTGGGAGAGGTGCCCCACCTCCCGCCTCTTCCCAGTGGTTTCCAGGCTAACCTCACCGATCGGTAGCCCCAGGAACCATCTGGCGCCGGCAGTTTCTTCACATAGAGATAAGCAATGGCAAGATGGCCTCTGCTCATCTCTATGCCCTTGGAGAACCGGGAGTGATGTCAACGTCGCTTTTGGTTCTCGGGTCATGTAAACATGTTTTTTTTTTTTTCTTAAAGCAAAAGAAATTAAAATTTTTTTTTTTATCTATTGCTTTTAAGGGTAAAGGAGAGATTTGCAGATCTCTCCATAAAAAGGATCTGTCATACTATATTGTTATCATAAGGGATGTCTACAATATTTTTAAAAGGACAGTGTAAAAAAATAAAAAAAAATAAACATATATTTATTTAATTCATTTTATAACCTTTTTTAAAAAGAGCCATCTTCCCCGCATGCTTGCACGCAGTAGTGGATACCTAAGTCCCGGCCACATATGTAAATGGTGTTTGCTCCACACACGTGAGGTATCACCACGAACGTCTGAGCGAGAGCAAGAATTCTAGCAGTAGACCTAGACCGGTAACCTGTAGAACTTTTGAAAGGGTCGCCTATGAAGATTTTTAGGCAAGGTAGTTTGGTGCCATTCCACAAGCGCACGCAATTTTAAAGAATGACATGTTAAATTTCTATTCACTTGTCGTAGCATCATCTTTCATATTATACAAAAAATTGGGGTATATATTATGTTTTTTTTTTTTATTCATCAAAGTGTATTTTCCTAAAAATATTGCATTTGAAAAAATGCTGTTTAAGAACCATGTGACATAAAAAATTGCAATGACCGCTATTATATTCTCTAAGGTCTCTGCTAAAAGAAATATATCCTGTTTGGGGGTTCTAAGTAATTTTCTAGCAAACAAATACAGATTTTTACATGTAAACAACAAATGTCAGAAAAAGGCTGGGTCAAAATAGGTTGCAGCGGTGTGGGACTGCAGGCATTTCAAGGTATCTGTTCTTCAAATTGTGCTTGGAAATGAGGGTTGAGTAGTTAAAGTAATTTAAAGTCTATGTTTTTTTCCTATAAAAATAAAAAACATGGTATACTTATCTCCTCTGTTCTCTGTGCAGTGGATTTGCACAGAGTGGCCCAGATCCTCCTCTTCTCGGGTCCCTCTTCTTTGTTCCTGGCCCCTCCCTCCTGCTGAGTGTCCCCACAGCAAGCAGCTTGCTGTAGAGGCACCCGAGCCGAGTCACAGTTCCCTGTGTCCATTTAGACACAGAGCTGCGACCCAGCCCCGGCCCACCTGCTGTCTTAGCCAATGAGAAGGGGAATCCCAGGCAGGTGAGACACTCCTGCAACATCGCTGGATAAAGGTGGGCTCAGGTAAGTATTAGAATGCATTAAGATAAAAAAAACCTTCTGCCTTTACAACTTCTTTAAGTGGTTAAGAAAAGGAAGGGGCTGATAAATTAAATATTTACAGGCCCCTTCCACTCTCCATTCTGAAACATCCCTCTGTGTACACCTAGCAGCCGGTGGGACATGTAAGCCAGCAAACTACAGGAGGGGGCCCAGGAACACAGGGGAGCACACAGGGGGAAATAAGATGTCAGCAGAACAGGGAGGGGGATTGGTGTGGAGGAGGACAGTTACAGAACAATGCTCTGTGTCTGCATCTCTCTCTGCAGCAGCTAAAAGTCGGCGGCAGAGAAACCAGCTTTCAGCTGCTGCAAAGACCTGCACAGGGCATCATTCTGTAATTGTCCCCATGCCCTCCCGCACCGATGCTCCCTGCTGCCCGGGGCCCCCCCTGTGTGCTTGGGCCCCCTACAGGAGGACCGGGGTGTGATTGAGTTAAGAACTCTAGATCAGTGCTGTTCAACCTGAAAATGATAGAGTGCCTCAAGTGTGGCCCCAACACTCCTGGATGGCTGCACAATATCAGCTCATTTTCGCACCTTAAATCCCAGAACTTCGGTTCTGCTGCATTTTTTGCAGTGTATTGCATCGCTCAATTAAGAAGCTTGAGTACAATAACCTCCAGGATTGGTGTTAGTGGACAGAATAACAACCCCTAAAATCTGCATCAGTGGACACGATAATACCCCCACAACATTGGTGTCAGTGGACGCAATAATAACACCAAACATTTGTGTCAGTGGACACAATAACCCCCAGCATAGGTGTTAGTGGACAAAATAATCATCTCCAGCATTGGTTTCAGGGAATACAATAATAGCCCTGTCAGGAAAGGTTCCACCTACTAGTGGAGCTGCCAGACATTTGGCGTGCAGTACTGATGTCCACCAGCGGGTGTCTCCTGGCAGTCTGGAACTGTCAGGGGAGCTTTCTCCTGCTGGTTGTACTATTTGATCTTTGGGCTGCAGTACTGGTGTCCACCAGAGAGTGGTTCCTGGCAGTGTGAAGCCAACATTATCTTGCCCTGCAGCCTTATCCATCCATCCCCTTCTTGTCCTGTTTGCTCCTTGTCCCCATCTGCTGACCTCCCGTTGATGACCCTGGCCTGGCTACGTTTATGATTCCGGTATTCCCCAATATATATATATATATATATGGTTATTGTTATTTGTGGGTCTCTGTGATTTGGTTGGTTGTGCACTGTATTATATTGGAGGTGGTTGTGTTTATATTTGTCACTAGGGATGAGCTTCATGTTCGAATCGAACGCATGTTCGACTCGAACATCGGCTGTTCGACCGTCCGTCGAATTGCGAACGTTATGGGCCGTTCGCGCCATATTCGTGTGGCGCGTCACGGCCCATAATTCACTGCGGCATCGCAGTGCATTGCTGGCTGATGATTGGCCAAGCATGCACTATGACCCGCATGCTTGGCCAATCAAAGCGCCGTCAGTAGAGAGAGCTGTAATTGGCCAAAGCCAGGGTGGCTTTGGCCAATTATGGCTCAGGGGATTTAGTACACGCCCCACACTATATAAGGCCGCCTGCACGGCGGCCCTGTGTAGTGTGTTCCGGTGTGCTGATAGAGAGAGAGACAGACAGTGTCATTTGATTTGAGTTAGCTAGATTAGGTTAGATATGTTCCTGCTATTTACATTTAATGCAGTGCGTCCTGCTCACAGTGTTCAGCTAGATCTGTTCCTGCTATTTACATTTAATGCAGTGCGTCCTGCTCACAGTGTTCAGCTAGATCCGTTCCTGCTATTTACATTTAGTGCAGTGCGTCCTGCTCACAGTGTTCAGCTAGATCCGTTCCTGCTATTTACATTTAGTGCAGTCAGTGCGTCCTGCTCACAGTGTTCAGCTAGATCCGTTCCTGCTATTTACATTTAGTGCAGTGCGTCCTGCTCACAGTGTTCAGCTAGATCTGTTCCTGCTATTTACATTTAGTGCAGTTCGTCCTGCTCACAGTGTTCAGCTAGATCCGTTCCTGCTATTTACATTGAGTGCAGTGCGTCCTGCTCACAGTGTTCAGCTAGATCTGTTCCTGCTATTTACATTTAGTGCAGTCAGTGCGTCCTGCTCACAGTGTTCAGCTAGATCTGTTCCTGCTATTTACATTTAGTGCAGTGCGTCCTGCTCACAGTGTTCAGCTAGATCTGTTCCTGCTATTTACATTTAGTGCAGTGCGTCCTGCTCACAGTGTTCAGCTAGATCTGTTCCTGCTATTTACATTTAGTGCAGTGCGTCCTGCTCACAGTGTTCAGCTAGATCCGTTCCTGCTATTTACATTTAGTGCAGTGCGTCCTGCTCACAGTGTTCAGCTAGATCTGTTCCTGCTATTTACATTTAGTGCAGTTCGTCCTGCTCACAGTGTTCAGCTAGATCCGTTCCTGCTATTTACATTTAGTGCAGTCAGTGCGTCCTGCTCACAGTGTTCAGCTAGATCCGTTCCTGCTATTTACATTTAGTGCAGTGCGTCCTGCTCACAGTGTTCAGCTAGATCTGTTCCTGCTATTTACATTTAGTGCAGTTCGTCCTGCTCACAGTGTTCAGCTAGATCCGTTCCTGCTATTTACATTTAGTGCAGTCAGTGCGTCCTGCTCACAGTGTTCAGCTAGATCCGTTCCTGTTATCTTCCTACTGACAGGCAGGCTTGTCTGGTTACAGTATATAAAGCTACCTGAAGAAAATTACAGGTGTTCTATCCCAGCTTAGTGCAGCTACAGGCCATTAGTATGTCTGGAAGGCCAAGAAGGAGAGGCAGACAGTCACAAGCCAATAAGAGAGGGCAAGCAGGCTCTGTGTCTAGTGCTGGTCGTGGAGACGGTGCATCCTCATCAGCCCGTGGCCATGGGACACGCTTGGCCTTTTTTTCGGCAGCTGGCCCTGTTGAGCCGCAACATGCAGAAAACTTGGTCGAGTGGATGACTAAGCCGTCCTCATCCTCCTCATCCTCTCTCACCCATGCCCAGGGTGCTTTGTCTGGCAAAGCAGCGGCCTCTTCCCTCAGCTCAATGTCATCAGTGACTCCTTCCCTAGCTCCACCATGTCCTCCTGAGGATTCCCTCGAACTGTTTGACCACAGTGTTGGGTACATGCTCCAGGAGGATGCCCAGCGTTTGGAAGGCTCTGATGATGATACTGAGCTCGATGAAGGCAGTAACATGAGCACGGACAGAGGGGGTGCCCAAGAAGGACAGCAATCTGGCAGTCATGCTCCCCCTGCTGCAGCATACTGCCAGGTTTGCTCCAGTGATGAGGAGGGAGGGGATGATGAGGTCACTGACTCAACGTGGGTGCCTGATAGGAGAGAGGAGGAGGAGGAGGAGGAGGAGGCGGCACATAACCAACGAGGCAGGATGCCCTCCAGGGGCCAGCCTAAGGGCAGCACATTGACTGCATCACACCCCAAAGCTCCACATGTGCAGGGCGCTGCAGTCTCTGCGCGTTATTCAAAAAGTTCTTTGGTGTGGGCCTTTTTTGAGACGAGTGCATCAGATCGCACCGTTGCTATTTGCAACATATGTCTCAAGCGTATCTCGCGTGGCCAAAACATCTCCCGCTTGGGTACCACATGCTTGACCAGACATATGTTGACCTGCCATGCAGTTCGTTGGCAAGCATATCTAAAAGACCCACACCAAAGAACAAAGAGGATCTCTCCTTGCTCCTCATCAGCTGAGATTTCCAACCCCACTAGACCTTCAGTCCTCTCTGAGACCTGCAGTGAGAGGAATGAAGGTGTAGAATTAGGTGTGTCACAGCCAAGTACTTGTGGGCAATCTGCTTTTGGTACACCGACGTCAGATTGTACCAGGCAAATTTCCCTGCCCCAGCTGCTGCACCGCCGAAAGAAGTTTGCTCCCAGCCATCCACATGCCCAGCGGTTGAATGCTAGCTTGGAAAAATTGCTAGCACTTCAACTGCTGCCTTTTCAGTTGGTAGACTCTGCCCCCTTCCGTGAGTTTGTGGAATGTGCGGTTCCTCAGTGGCAGGTTCCCAAACGCCACTTTTTCTCACGGAAGGCGATTCCGGCTCTCTACCGGCATGTGGAAGGCAATGTCCATGCCTCGCTGGACAGGGCGGTCAGCGGTAAGGTGCATATTACCGCTGACTCATGGTCCAGCAGGCATGGACAGGGACGTTACTTAAGTTTCACGGCGCATTGGGTGACTCTGCTGGCAGCTGGGAAGGATGCAGGACAAGGTGCAGTAGTGTTGGAGGTTGTTCCGCCACCACGCCTCCAAAATGCTGATTGTGACACACCTCTCTCCTCCACCCCCTCCTCTTCTTCTTCCTCCATGGCCTCTTCCTCGGAACCAGCGGTGCTCCGTAGGCGTTCAAGGGGCTACGCAAGTACGCAGGCCAAAAGATGCCATGCGGTGCTTGAGCTGGTGTGCTTGGGGGACAGGAGCCACACTGGGGCAGAGGTTCTGTCAGCTCTGCAGGGGCAGGTTCAGAGGTGGTTGACGCCACGCCAACTTAAGGCAGGAATGGTGGTTTGCGACAATGGCACCAACCTCCTCTCTGCCCTCCGACAGGGACAACTGACCCATGTGCCCTGTTTGGCTCACGTCCTTAACTTGGTGGTGCAGCGGTTCTTGGGCAGGTACCCGGGCTTACAGGATGTCCTGAGGCAGGCCAGGAAAGTCTGTGTGCATTTCCGCCGGTCATATAATGCCAGTGCTCGGCTGACGGACCTCCAAAAGGAGTTTAACCTGCCCAAGAACCGCCTAATCTGTGACATGCCCACCAGGTGGAACTCGACATTGGCCATGCTGCAGCGGCTGCACACGCAGCAGAGGGCCATCAATGAGTACCTGTGCGACTATGGCACCAGGACAGGGTCAGGGGACCTTGGTTTTTTTTCCCCACGCCAGTGGGCCATGATCAGGGATGCATGCACTGTCCTGTCACCATTCGAGGAGGCCACGAGGATGGTGAGCACTGACAGTGCATGCATCAGTGACACTGTCCCCCTTGTCCACCTGTTGGAGCACACGCTGCGTGGAATAATGGACAGGGCACTTGAGGCAGAACAGAGGCAGGAAGAGGAGGACTTCCTTAGCTCTCAAGGCCCCCTTTATCCAGACAGTGTTCCTGCGTGCCCGCCGATCACACAGGAAGAGGACGAGGAGGAGGAGGAGGAGGAGGAGGAGGAAGATTGTGTCAGTATGGAGGTGGAGCCTGGCACTCAGCATCAGCAGTCTTTAAGGGATCAGTCCCAAGGAACACATGGGCTTGTACGTGGCTGGGAGGAGGTGGCTGCGGACGTTGTTGTCCTTAGTGACCCAGAGGACTCCGGACCGAATGCCTCAGCAAACCTACGCTGCATGGCCTCCCTGATCCTGCAAAGCCTGCGTAAGGATCCTCGTATTCGTGGTATCAAGGAGAAGGACCAATACTGGCTGGCAACCCTCCTTGATCCACGTTACAAAGGTAAGGTTGCGGACCTTATCTTGCCATCGCAGAGGGAGCAGAGGATGAAACATCTTCGGGAGGCCTTGCAGAAAGGTCTGTGCAACGCGTTCCCAGAGACTGGGAGGTTACAAACTCCTGTTTCTGGACAACGTGTTGCTGAGGCTTCGGTCAGTCAAAGAAGGAGCGGTGGAGAAGGTGGCCGTCTGACCGATGCGTTCAGACAATTTTTTGGTCTGCAGCCCCAAGGTATGATCGGTTCCAGCAACCATCGCCAGCGTCTGTTTTACATGGTGCAGGAATACCTAGGGGCAAGATCAGACTTGGACACCTTTCCCACCGAAAATCCTCTGGGTTACTGGGTCTTGAGGATGGATCACTGGCCAGAGCTTGCACAGTATGCAATTGAGCTACTGGCCTGTCCTGCATCCAGCGTTCTTTCGGAACGCACATTCAGTGCTGCTGGAGGCTTGGTAACCGATCACAGGGTGCGTCTGTCCACTGACTCGGTCGATCGGCTGACCTTCATAAAAATGAATCAGTCTTGGATCACCACCAGCTACCAAGCACCTGATGCTGATGTAACTGAATAATTTTTTTCAGATCCCTTCAAAGACTGCCTATGCTGATGCTGAGTGACTATCCCTGAGTAATTATCCTCTTCCTCCTCAATCATCACGCTGATAGCTTGTAAGAACATTTTTGGTTCTGGGCGCCACCACCAGTGCCTAAGGCACAATTTTTCAGCCCCTGTCTAACAGGGGCGTGTAATTACAATTTTTGATGCAATACTTTGCAGCAGGGCTTGTTCCTGCGTTCCAACTAGAGTGTCTGTGAGGGGTTGCAGTGTTGTGGCACCAGCACCAGTGCCTAAGACCCAATTTTTCAGCCCCTGTCTAACAGGGGCGTGTAATTACAATTTTTGATGCAATACTATGCAGCAGGGCTTGTTCCTGCGTTTCAACTAGAGTGTCTGTGAGGGGTTGCAGTGTTGTGGCACCAGCACCAGTGCCTAAGACCCAATTTTTCTGCCCCTGTCTAACAGGGGCGTGTAATTACAATTTTTGATGCAATACTTTGCAGCAGGGCTCGTTCCTGCGTTCCAACTAGAGTGTCTGTGAGGGGTTGCAGTGTTGTGGCACCAGCACCAGTGCCTAAGGCCCAATTTTTCTGCCCCTGTCTAACAGGGGCATGTAATTACAATTTTTGATGCAATACTTTGCAGCAGGGCTCGTTCCTGCGTTCCAACTAGAGTGTCTGTGAGGGGTTGCAGTGTTGTGGCACCAGCACCAGTGCCTAAGGCCTAATTTTTCAGCTCCTGTTCAACAGGGGCATGTAATTACAATTCTTGATCTAATATTTCACAGCAGGGCCCTGTGAGGGCTTACAGTGTTTTGGCCACAGCAACACCTAAGGCCCAAATTTCTGCTGAGTATATAGGGCAGGACCCTACTTTCAAACATCTAACTTACAAATGACTCCTACTTGCAAACGGAAGGAGACAACAGGAAGTGAGATGAAATCTACCCCTAAGGAAGGGAAATTCTCTCCTGTAAGAGTTAATATGGGAAAACAATTTCTCCTTTCCACTGATGCTTTCCAATCCTTGTTCCACAAAAAAACCCAAATTTTCAAAAAACATTTTTCATTGGGACAAAAAAGTGAGGTGAAATCTTCTGAAGAGGAGGAAAGACGCAAAACAAATGTCACAGGGGTGATAACCCTTCCCTATGTTTTCCAAAAAGCTTAGAAAAGATTTTTTGGCTGGAGCTAAACACATTAAAAATGTTCAAAATTACAAACAGATTCTACTTAACAACAAACCTACAGTCCCTGTCTTGTTTGCACCGCCTGTATACTGCTGTTCAGAGTATATAGGGACCTTTCCTTATTTTAATTTGGGTGCGGGGTTCCCCTTAATATCCATACAAGACCCAAAGGGCCTGGTAATGGACTGGGGGGTACCCATGCCGTTTGTCTCACTGATTTTCATCCATATTGCCATGACCCGACATGACATTAAACCCGCAAGCAGTTTTAAATGAGATTTTTTCCTTTAAAAATGACATTTGGTGCAGGGACTGTTCTAAACATGGGAAACACGCGTCACTTTACAGGCATACTATAGACACCCCCCAGGTACGATATTTAAAGGAATATTTCACTTTTTTTTTTTTACTTTAAGCATCATTAAAATCACTGCTCCCGAAAAAACGGCCGTTTTTAAAAGTTTTTTTTGCATTGATACATGTCCCCTGGGGTAGGACCCGGGTCCCCACACCCTTTTTAGGACAATACCATGCAAATTAGCCTTTAAAATGAGCACTTTTGATTTCGAACGTTTGAGTCCCATAGACGTCAATGGGGTTCTAACGTTCGTGCGAACTTGCGGTCCGTTCGCGGGTTCTGGTGCGAACCGAACCGGGGGGTGTTCGGCTCATCCCTATTTGTCACTTATCTTTAATAATTCACAATATTCTTACGTATATACGTTTGGTTTCCTCTGTTGTTGTCCATGCAGTTCTGGTCTCACCTGATATGTGACAAGCCCCCAGCTATTGTGTCAGTGGAAAAAATTATAACACCCAGCCTCGGTGCCAGCAGATGCAATAAAATCCCCAGCACTAATGTCAGTGACCGCAATATTAGCCTCCAGCAGTGATGTTAGTTCTATTATTCTCTAACCCCCACACACACACAAACACATTTTTAGTCGGTTTAGTGAAATGTAAACCCCTCCGCATTGGTGGTCATGGCAGAGAAAGTTAACTCCTATCCCTCCTTTCTGCATTGATGATCATGGCAGTGAAAGGTAATCGCCCATCCCCTGCATTGGTGGTCATGGCAGTGAACGGCACCCCCATCCCTCTCCCTATATGGATTGGTGGTCATGACAGTGAAAGTGTCCCCCATATTGATGGTCATGGCAGTAACAGTGTTAAGCTGTTAAGCCCTCATTTCCCCCCCCCCCGCACTGTATTGGTGGTCATGGTGGTGAAAGTAATAGATCTCCCATTCCTCTCCCCGCTATTGATCACATATCTGATTACACTTTTCCACTGCACTTTTTCTTCAGGCTGGCAACTTTACTGGTACTGTGAGTGGAGATAACTCCCCCATGCTACAGTCTCTCTCTTTCAGTGCTGGCAATGGAATGCACAGAGCGTTCCAGCAGCTCACGGTCTGCACGTAGATTGTCGGCGGGCTGCATGTTAGTCTCAAGACCATACTTTTTTATTACTTATGATAGAAAGGTTAGAACTTCTATTAGGTTTTAGGACTAGCTGAGTCCCCAGTAAGATTTTTTCCCAATGAAGAAAGAAGCATCCAAGAAATGCTGGGTATTTGATGTGAGTTTATATAAGGCAGTAAGTAGAAAAGAACATTCAGTAAGCTCACTGGTTCAGGTTAGGCTGTTTACAACAGGTAGGACTACCCTCCAGTAAGTACCCAGCAGGTTACCAGAAAAAAAACAAGCACCAGGAGAAGGAACCACAGATCAAATGATAATTTTAAATCAATTTATTTACTTGCACTAACAGGCCAGAAAAAACTCCCCCTTCATCAGGCTTAGATAGAATTTGACTGGAATTCCACTAAGTCAGTAAGGTTTAAAGGATGAAGTAGAACGATGGAGGCTGTATGCTAACATGTATCTGGCTTATTCCCCTTATGATAGCATCAGAATTGTGTCCAATGTATTTGTTTCTGTGCTAAGTTAAATAAGCTAAGATTTAAATAGAGAAACAGTCATAATAATGAAAGTCGGCTAGTCCAAAGGGATGAGTAAAAAAAGAGTTAAAAGAAGGCAGCCTTCCTCAGATGTGTCCAGAACCTCTGTAAGACATGAAAAAAGCAGGGAGGGGGAGGCACCAACCAGGACCAGATTTTGATGGGCATGAATCGTTTGTGCTTCTTCTAAGTGCTTTTTATCTTGTGCAATAAATGTTGACCTTATAATACTACACTTAGTTGGCCCCTCCCCCTCCCTGCTTTTTGAATATAAGACCAAAACGGTGGTCTATGTGAGGTAAAGATTGATGTAGATGAGCATAACAAGTGTAGTCCTAGGTAGTAGGTTTCATTTCACTCCTAATGTCACTAATATTTAGATAGAACGGAATAAATTGTTATGAAGCTGAGCTACTAGGAAATGCTTGGGCATTGGAGAAAGCTTTCTTTATGTTGAGACTAGCAGTCAGTGTCAAGTTGGAATCCGCACAAAGACAAATAGTACCCTGGCATTGCTTAAAAAACAATATACCATAAATGTGATAAGAAGGCGCCAACTAAATAAATGTGCATTCAAAGTTCAGTAGCCCCCTTAGGAATGAAACACACTAAAAATGTGAATAGTGTAAAAATAGGCACTACTCCTTCCATCAAATCTATCAATTCATAATCTATAGTAAATATATACAAATCATGTATATTTATACAAATATAAAACTGTAAATGCACAAATCCCTGTGCTGTCAGAGGAGAGAAGACAGATCGTGTCTTCCTACAAAGTAAGAACAGCGATCTGTCATCTCTCCTAGTTAGTCCCATCCCCACATAGTTAGAACACGCTGAGGGAACACACAGTTGACCCCTTGATTGCCCCCCTAGTGTTAACCCCTTCCCTGCCAGTGACATTTATACAGTAATCAGTGCATATTTAAAGCACTGATCGTTCTATAAATTTCAATGGTTCCAAAAATGTATCAAAAGTCTCCGATCTGTCTGTTGCAATGTCACAATACCACTAAAAATCGCAGGTCACCGCCATTACTTGTAAAAAAAATAATAATAATAAAAACGCAATAAAAATGCCATACATCTTCCCCATAGTTTGTAGACGCTATAACTTTTGCGCAAAGCGAACAATATACGCTTATTGCAATTTTTCTACCAAAAATATGTAGAAGAATATATATTGGCCTAAACTGATGAAGAAATTTGTTTAAAAAAAAAAAAAATTGGGGGATATTTATTATAGCAAAAAGTAAAAAAAAATTGTTTTATTTTTTCTAAATTTTCACTCTTTTTTTGTTTATAACCCAAAAAATAAAAACCGTAGAGGCGATCAAATACCACCAAAATAAATCTCTATTTGTGGGAAAAAAAGGACGCAAATTTGTTTGGGTACAGTGCCGCATGACCATGCAATTGTCGGTTAAAGCGACACAGTGCCAAGTTGTAAAAAGTGCTCTGGTCAGGAAGGGGGTAAAATCTTTCGGGGCTGAAGTGGTTAAGAACCAAGCACATCAGTGATAGAGCCCTGGATAATTAGGTACCTGCCATTAGGGTGCTTGATCTCACCTTCACAGTTAAAGTGACAGGATCGTTTGAAAGCAATCAGAATTCCTCTTTGTCGGGTCACTGCATTTGTCACATAAAACTGTGGGTAAGAGGTGTGAAGACATTTAGAGAAGAAGATAACCACAAAATGGGTTTCAAGTTTCTTATTTTAACAGAAGCCCTGATAAAGGGGGTGTGTTTTCTGGAACTTGAAACACTTTTTTTTTGTGAAAACCCATACATTTTTTGGATTCTTATTTGGTCTGACGCTAATTCCATTAGTGCATGTTTTTTTCCAAAAAGATTTTATGACTGGTTTTAAATGATATTCACATTTTTCTACTCAACCTTTTTTCTAACACCAGTCACTTTGATAGAAAGTAAGAGGAAGTCTTCTCTGCAAGGAACAAAGACAGCAATACAGTCTTAAGAATCATTCTAAACCTTCCTCACTTTAGTAAAACGTGTTTTTTTTTGTTGCCTGCATCCCCATTGCAATTAACTTACCTCAGCATAGTATATGGTTGTGAAGTTATGGTGTAATGTCTTAGCTTTTTTTTTTTTTTTTTTTGACAAAAACTGTGATGTAGGCTTCGAAGCACTGATATAGAATAAAATAGTAAGGAACAGATACAAATTACAATACAAACAGAATCCCAGCCTACTGCAATCTATATTTTTACACTTCCCCCTTGCATGCTTTCCTCTCTTATTTTTAATATTTATACGCAGTTTTCCCCTTAAAAATGGAAAAAAAAGACCATTTTTGCCTCTTGATCCTGCTTTGAAGTTGCCTGTGGGAGGAGTCAAGTGTAGCCAGCACATTACTGCAGTAATGTCACAGTGGTTAATATTCAGTTGACATCATGCCGATCTAAACTAAAACATACAGCTTTACTTAATTGTAAACTGCAGAAGACAGTAAGCCAGATGCTATGTATCTGTAGTCCAGGCTAGTGTTTACACTGCACAGCAAATCAATTCCACTCATCATAAATGCCATTGAGATGGTGAGCGGTGCCTTTTCTGCTCTTTGATAATGCGGGGAGATCTCTGTCTCAGCTTAGAGCAGCACTGCAAGTTTCATTTGGATCACAACAACCAACAGCACACACTGTTAGCTGCTGTTCCTCAGTCCTAAGTAGGCTTGAGTGTGTGCAGAGAGGGGCAGTTCTGCAGTACCTTTCCCATGCAGATGAAACTGGCTCTGTAGAATTTGTGGAATTTGTGAATACCACATAGGACATATTTGCTGTGACTGACACCTCCTGAAGCCCAGGGGGGTGCATCATAGACAGTTCAAGGTCTTGTGGGAGAATTGGTGTCTGAAGACAGGAAGTGTGCCTGCTGCAATGCCTTTCAATCAAAATGTGGAAACATGCAGTAGGGAAAGGGAGAACATTACAAAACAAGATACAATTTTACCACCAACCACCAAGCACCAAGGGTAGAAGCAGAAGGAAAAGTAACAGGTGAGGCTGGAGTTCTTCTTTGAAGCCATTTTTTTATTTGAAATGGGGTGAGGAAGAGCTAGAACTATTGTTAGATTTTACTGCTGTGTCTACATTGTGGAACATTTTCTCACACATCCTGTTCAGATGACAAGTGTCACATGGGCAGGAATGAGGGGAAATTTCCTAACAGGCACACAAACATAAAAATCCTACTGGAGGCTGTAACTCTTGCCTACTCTACCCAAAAAAAAAAAAAAAAAAAAAAATTTTTGGCTGGTATTGGGCTTTAATATACATGTTTAAAATTCAAGTGCACACTCCCTAATAGAAGCCACCTTGATAGAACTTTCTAGATACTACAAGTTGGCAGCGTCTTCCAGCTTCCCCTCTCCACTGACATCTATCATCAGCCACACAGACTTTGCTCCAGGGTTTACTGACAGAGTCTTTCATCTTCAACCGGATCTGAACCTAGTTAGAGCCTCTTCCTTGCTTGGCCCAGCTGGTTGGGTCCTTCCATCAGACCTGTTTGGCTCTCTCAACTCTTCAGCTGTGGGCCAGTGGAAACTGTTACAACTAGCCTATTTCCTCCGGTCCCTTCCTGACCATTCCAGGTTCCGAAGACAATCGACTTCATTTGAAGATCTTCTTTTTACTTGCTGTCAGGTCTCAGCAAGATCCACCATATTTGCTCAAATGGGAGATAAAAACTAAATTTTCGGAGGACCAAAAGAATCATATTTTGTTTTTGCATACAAATCTTCCCTTTGCAGTAAATATCAGGAGACCTCTTACAAAATCTTGACGTGCTGGTACCAGACCCCATCTGTGTTAGTGTCCCTCAGAAATAACCCTCTTTGTTGACAATGTGGCATACTTTTTCACATTTTTGGGGAATGTTCCAAGATTCACCTCTTTTGGCAACAGGTTTTGCAAATCGTGCACAAACTTAGACTACTCACTTCTCGACAATCCAACTGCTGTATATCTTAATTGGACTCCTATGTCGAGTACAAGATACTGTAAATCTTTGCTGAAGCATCTCCTGAATGCCGCCATGTATTTCCAGTATGTGTAAACAACAAGCCCCTCCCCCTATATTGCAATGGTTTCCCAGGGTGAACGATATTCAGCAGATGGAACACCTCACCGCAGTCCTCAGGGACAAGACGGAGGAACACAATATGTGTTGGCTATACTGGGAGATTTCATTTTTCGGATGAATACTTAACCAATCCTTAAACAACTGAGGGTACTCTATTCTGAGAGCTTAATTCCTTCTGCTGGCAACCCACCATAGTTCCCTTCGCCCTCCTTTTTTTTCCCTCCCATCCTCTCCTCTTGACACACTTCTCACCTTTTTCTTTCACTTTTCTGTCTGAAAACATCAGAAAATGCTTTTCGGTATGCATCAATCGTCTGGTAGGAATGTCCCATGTGCAGAGCGTGGTACCCCCTTGGACAGAGGGTAAATGTTCGCCCTTACCTGACAATAGATAAGTGCCTGTAAGTGATCAAATTCAGTATGTTGTATGCGAGTCATGTTCCTTCAAATAGTTTATCAGTTTGCTAGTTTACAGTTTTCTATTATCCTGAATTGTTAGTTATGATCTATTGACATTTGGTATATTACGTGGTTAGTGACTAATAACCTCTATTACCTGAATTTCCAGTATGTTACCACAGACAACCTTTTTCAGGAATGTGCTGTCATGTCATATTACTGTTTCATACTGGATACCCATGAATAAAGAATTAAAAAAAAAATCAAGTGTATTATGGTTACATAAATATTATACATGAATAAGCACATCTGTGGAAAATGTACCAATTAGGAATGCAGCAACAAAGCTGTTAACTCTTAAATGGCTTTTGGGTAAGGCCCGTACATTGTTTCTGTGAGTATTATACCCTTGGTCCTACATAAAATCATTTGTGTCAGAATGATTTATAAACCAAACACTCTAATTATTACTTTGTTTTCCACCCATGCTGCCATTTTTTTATTAGCAATTAGCAGCCAAAGGTCCACTCTTTCAGCTTTAATTGATTCTCAATTATATAGTAACATGGTGCACTGTTCTTGAAATCCGTGCAATTACACCTTGATCAGGTGGTAGACTAGGAAATGATTTGGCTACAAATGAAGTTTGTAATGTGTGTTTGCATAATGTTGGTCTTGCGGTCAGTTTTTTATAAAATACCCAGAGCTACTGAAATTGGGACATAGGTTATATGTACTATGGTAAATGGTTTCTTTCACTTAAGTTTTATTAGAAACGATAAGAAAAATGGACAATTACATAGCACAAAGATACTATGCGATAATATAAACAACAGAGAATAAATTCAAAAGGAGTTTCCCTCCGCAAATATTGAACATTAAACAATGGTGCAGAAATGAAGGAGAAGAGAAGAAAAAAAGAAGGGGGGGGGTGTTTGTGCAGATGGGAAGTATTCTAGCCAGGGCTGCCAAATATGTAAGAATTTATCATGTGTTTCAGTTAGTATCGCTCACACTGATCTCCCTGTATGGCATTCAATGAAGTAGTGCACAGTCGCTTCTCCTTCTCTCCCTCTCGCGGCTTTCAGCTGCTTCATTGACATTTATACAGGGAGATTGGTGCCTGTAACTGCCCCCACCACTGCGCCGGTCATCACCAACTGTCCCCCTGTGTGCTCCTGTGTCCTCTTCTGGCCCCCCTGTGTCTTCCTCTTGCCCCCGCTAGTCCCCCCGCAGTGTTTTTTTTCTGCAGCCAGTAAACTCCCCAGCATGTTATCCTATATGTTCATGCACACATAGGCTGGTATCAGCAGTTTTTGGCAGGGGCATTTTCTGGCTGGAAAAACCCCCCAGAACTAGTGGGTTTTAAGTAGAGTTTTTCAGCTGCAAAAACGCTCTCACTCTACAAAAAGCTTAAAAAGATATTCTGAGTTTATCAGCGTTTTTGAGCCATAAGCTTTTGTGGGAATATAGTTTTGCTAAAAAAGCTAAAAAAACACTGAAAAACGCTACTGCAAAAATGCTGAAAAACTCATTCCACAGCTACAGCTTTCTACAGCTAACACTACTGGCATTTTTAGAATGTCCAGTGTGCATGAGGTCTAAAACCCACTAGTTCTGTAGTTTTTTTTTTTCAACCAGTATACGCCCCGGCCAAAAAATGCTGATAACAACCTATGTGTGCATGGACACATAGGATAACATGCTGGGAAGTTTACTGGCTGCAGAAAAAAAACATCTGAAGCCAAAAACAGCAGCTGTAAAAACTTCCAGTGTGCATGAGACCTAACAGGTTTGTTATTTTTAGCAAAAAAACAAAACAAAACTTTAGTATCACTTCAACTGCACAAGCTGAAAATAGAAACTGATTGGTTACTATGTACAGCTGTTCCAGAATCTGTCTGCTCCTGTTTAACAAACTTCCCCTCATTGGGTTGATATAGGCCTAATACACCGGTGCCAAATGTGTACTGCAATCGGTCTGTCAGATGCCGGCTGTTTCACTGGGTTCTGTTGAAGGGCCATGACCGAAAAAGGGCTGCCAATTAGCTCCTCATCAGCGCTCTCAGCCAATGGCTGAGAGTGCTGACCGTAGTGTTCTGGTAGGGGGCTCCCCTCTCGCAGTCAGAACACAATAGCACAGCAGGAGAGATTGCTGTACTAATGTCGGATAGTTAGTACAGCTGCTCCTCCTGAGCTGTCAGGTTTTTTTTGTTAAGCCCTCCTGGGTTCAATGAAAAAAAAAAAAAAAACACTAGTGTGTATGAGTCTTTAGTTAGGTAGTACAGAATGTTTACTATTCAAAATGAATTATCTCAGTGAATGAGGTGAAATAAAGTGAAAAATCCACTGTTCTAAGAATACACAATCATCTAAGAGGAAACATTAAAAATAAACAGGGTTTTACTTGCACACGATTGCACAGCTTCCTCTCTTACTTGCCAAGTTACAAACTTTTACTCCTTTAAAAAAACAACCCAACCATACAGAAGAATCATTGAGATTCTGCTTCTGGCAATCTGAGAAAGTTTCAATGGCAGGGGAGGACACGTGTAAGATCCTGAAATCCCTCTAATGTTGTAAAAAGCCAATGCATAATTGAGCCAACCAGTATCCAACCACAACCTAAATACTAAAGTTCTGGGTGGTCTGACGCTATTACAGTTAGGAGTAATTTGTCAATTCTCACATCAGTAATGTATTCACATAAAATTTTTCTGAAGTAGAGGTGACAGCTGGGTAAATTCCCTTGTGTAAAAACATTACTTAATAAATCATTTTTTTTTTTTTTTCTTTAAGGATTTTTTCTTAAGAAGCATTACGGAAAGTCTTCCTGCCTGTTTTAAATATGCAAAAAACTGCTGTACCAAATTGGGATTATTAAAGTTATTGTAATTATAAATATTATGGTTTTACTCTCATATCTGTGTCAAAGTTAAGAAAGATCTCAGATTTTTAAGTTTTTATTTTTTATTCCCCAAAAGTGAATTACAGGACAGCCCTAAATAAAATCTGACATTTTTGTTCAGACAAGAGCGTAATAAAACTTGCAAAAGAGCTACCCAGCATTTTTATTCGCTGTGCTTGTGTCATAAAATCTCAGTGAAACAATGTGCATTGATCATATCACATTTAAGACCCTTCAAAGCTTACAGAAAAACTGAACTAGAGCAGCGGGACTTTGATCCTAGCAGGACACAAAATGGCAACCCATGTCTGTCTTATCAGCAACTGGCTGCTGTGCTGCATCTAAAATACTCTCTCTGCATTTCAAATGTCCCTACATCTGTTTCACAACTGCTAGCTAAAAAACAGCAAACGATTATTTAGTGACTCAGTAACTATATAAGCAGATGTGCATAGGTTTTTAGCTATATACAGTAAGAAACTGATATCCAATTAAAAAAAACTGGATGCAACAATACCCCATCAATGGCTACTAACCACTTCAGGAGTGGTGTAGAAAGCTAGCTCATTACACTGCATTGTCTTTAATAGAATTTATTTTTAAAGGATGTACAGATCAGGGTTTCAGTGCTAAATGACAGAAATCACTATTATTTTCTGCTTACAGATTCTATCTTGTTGCATTGCTCTGATTTTTTTTATTTGCATTTATATACAAGTAGAAAATGCAGTACAGAGAAATCAGAAATTGTTGTGAATGGGTTCAGTGTATGTTTTGGGAGTTGTGCAAAGTCATACATTCAGAATATTCACTGGACTCCAAATCCCAGTCCATATGCTAAATATACTTTTTATATAGTCGTATAGTGTCCAGCACAGGGTAAATACGATATATATGTAAAATATTAACAGAGGCTCAGCATTATTCAAATGGGAATGAGGTAGCATCTAGCTGGTAAGATTGCTTAACTACTCAGCCCTCATTTCCAGGCACAATTTGAAGAACAGATATCTTGAAATGCCTGGAGTCACACACTGCTGCAACCTATTTTGCTGTAGGAGAGTTCTGCAATAAATTTAGCAGTGCCAGCACATTATAGTAGAAGGTAGTAGAATTTGAAATAACATGGCAGGAGTTTGTCAAAACAATTTCACAACTATGGTTGTCAAGAACTACACATAGAGATATTATTTTATCTCTGTATGTATGTAGTTCTCATTACCCTGTACCCCAAATGTGCATACAGTTTTCTGCAGAGGTCTTCCATAAGAAGGTTTATTGTAGAAGAACGTTTCTACAATAAGCACATTTCCATGGGTGTCAGGAAAGAAATTAGCAGAAAGTGTTGATGTGGGAATCTCTCCTGCCGAGCCATTGTCTGCTCCAGGTGGGGGGGGGGGGGGGGGAGCTGCCGTACCTGCTGGGAGTAGACATGATTATTGCTAGCGGCCATAGCAGCCGCTAGCGATAATTGCAGGTAAAACCCGACATGTTGGTTGTACCCAAGTTGATGTATCGATCAACTTGGTACATTCAGCCTGCCCATACACATTTCGATTCAAACTGTGTATGGCCTGCCTTAGAGTGCTTTTTTTTTAATAAAGCATGGATCTGATGAACAGTGTGACAGAATAGAAATATTGGTAAAACATTATGCTATAGTTCTATTTACGACTTTTTATTAGTATTCCTCATAACAATACTGTATAACTGGTATCAAACTGCTGACTGTTATTCTGTTACACAAACATAGTGAACCTGTTTCCCCTGTATATATGCTGCAGCCATGTATGTATGGCTTATCTAAATAAAGGTTATGTTGAAGGGTATCTGATATTGGAATTTAGCATTACACATTTGGCATAATAACTTTTTTTTATCCCCAGAGACCTTACACTGCCAGTCTCTCGTTATCTAACTCATAATTTTAGCTTGAATTTTTAAACTGTTGAGCAGAACACTAATCAAGTAAATTGCTTTCATTCACATAGTGTGTATATATAAAATGTTATGGAACACATCCTATCTGTTGGCCAATTTCTCACTAGGGAACAAGCAATTAACGCAGTTGCCATTGCCATTTGTGACACAGAAAGGGCAGACTCATTGAGCAAATTGGTGGCACCAGCAGCCTTGACCTTGAAGCTTTCAAGAGTATTTATTTTCTCACCCAGAACAGAGGGCTGAAGCAGGCAGTGATTTAAAATGACTGAACCATAGAATGCCAGCTTGTCCATAGTTATGCATTTTTCTAATGTTTGCAATTTTGTACACCTATAATTAAATTTCAAGGTCAGACATGTTGCTGTTCAAACATTATTATGAACCAGCTCAAAGCATATATCCATTAAATACAAAGTGCAATTATTGACTGATCAGTAAAATTATCATTTGGCTGCCTTTCGTTATAGGCCAAATTTTATACATATTTATTTACCGAACAATGAGAAATAATAAAAAATATACCACAATTTTGTAACACAAAGCAATGCCTCTGAGATATGGACTAAAGTTACAAACTATTGGTCTTTTGTGTGAAGAATCTGAAACTAGTGACATTTTGTTTTCTAACCTATGTTACAAAATAAAAGAAACCAGGCTGGTTGTCATGGACAAGAGAATAATTTTCCTTTACTTTTTTAAATTATCATGTTTAATTGATTTTAGCTACTTAGAGACCTAATGTAGTATGGAAATGTCCTTCAGTTAAGCCTTCTGGACATGTATAAAACATCAATCTAAGACCCCCCATGAGCACTGTGCATAATCCCACTGTGTTTAGCTGTCAGTTTGACAGCTAAAGTCCCAGATGGAACTTTATCAAACCATTTAGCTTAAAAAATAAAGGCAGACCTAATGCAAACCTGACTGTCTCGCATTTAGAAGCGTATATATAATGTTTTTTTCTGTGCATTTGTGACCCCTGCAATAGATTTACAAAGACCCATGACAGATTTACCACTATGGATGAGACAGATTTTCACCTATAATATATGCAGAGTTAGGAAGTGGACAGGGGCAGATTTGTAGAGTGGTTACTGATTGAGTGGTCTCTGTAAGTACTTGATTCACAAATTATTCATTATAATTTTTTTTTTAATGGTACTGTAGCCTGCTACTACACATCGCAGACTTAGGTTACTTGTAATGGCAGATTGCTCCTGGGTCCATGGGCATTAAGTATCCCAAATGAAGGAAAAGAAAAACATTTACATTTTGCAACATTTATTAATAGAGAAATGAATAGATTATGAGTCATGTAACTTCAACTGCAGCAAAAATCTATTTTTTTTTTTTTTGCATTAATACAGATTATTCCTATTTTAAACAAATATAAAATCTATGTATAGCCCAAACGTCTTTCTTGTATTTTTGACCCGAGACGGCAAGGGTTCAAACTTATATCAAGTTTTAGCAGTCGTGTCTTGTGATTTCTGTTAACTTCTGCGTGATCTTCCAAAATGAGAGCAATTCACTGGTGATAGTTATCACCAGAGAATGTGTGCTTCACCACAGAGAATGTTGTAGTGTGTTGTCCATATGTAGAAAGGACAGGCTGCTTATTTTTCAACAAAGCTTTATTGTCCCATAAGCATCAACATCTCCCAAGAGCAGTGTCGGCTGGTGCTCAATTGTTTCGATCGCCCGCTCGATCACTGCTTTTCTCGCTCACCCACCAGCCCTGCACTTACCCCATCCAGGTCGCGGCTACGGCGGCTTCCCCCCTGCATCTCCTAACGAGTCCCAGCGGTCGCTTCTCCTCTTGGCCAATCGGGTCTTAGGACTCCCGGGCAATCGGTTCTCAGCACACACTTCCTGATTGCCTGGGAGGAGAAGCAAAAAGACATTAGCGAATATAAATTTTCTAATCTCACACAAATGGGTGGGCTTGGGGCGAAGCACCCCGAGACCATGTTTTTTTTAAGCCAATTCGAGCCTCTGGCTTTATCAATGTGTTTAAAAAAACAAAAAAACCCCATTGAAATCTATGCATCTGGCGCCCTGCATGGAGATTAGGGGCTGGGTGCATGGATAAGGGTGTGGCGCCCCTGTGCCCCTTATGAGTAGCCGCCACTGCCCAGGAGATAAACTCTTTCCACGATGCCCTAACATAGGGCTTAATCATAGACACATGTGGACATTTGTGCCCATTGGAAGATGTTGCTTTACTTCTTGCATTCAGGACAACGCTCACATTTAGGATTTGCCTTTACTTTCTCTTTCAGTGAAAATGGTTATCATGACAAATAGAAGGGTGGATCCAAATAGGGAAACTGACAGCATAAAGAAATTGAAGAGGGGCTAACCTTCCCCACTTTACACTTTAACCACTAGTCGGAAAACAATTAGGGCTTTTTTTGCACCTATACGTTACAGTAAAACACATTTATACTTTGCAGTGTCATGCAAAGGAACCCCAATGCAATGCAACTGTGTTGCAGCATACCACAACGCATAGTAAAGGCCCACAAAGTCAAATGAAGGTGCTTTTATATGTCTCTCCTGGAGAGTTGGCAGCCCATTCAAATAAGAGGGTCGCATTAATGCAACAGACAGTGTCGGCATAAAGTGGCAGAACAGAAAGATGTGAAGTGGGCATTAAGCTTTATATGTTTTTATTTTTTTGCACATAGCCTTCCTTCTTTTGCACATACCATACTTTGTACTTAGTTTCTGTGTTATATTAAAGGAGACAAATTGCAGAAAGAAATATGACCTTTGTTTCCACATAGTTACTAATTGTTATAAATGTACTATATGGCAAACCTGGAATTATTTTTATTATTTTTTAGGCTAAAAAAAAATCTTTGAACACAAAACAACAAAGAAAGCCTTTGTTGAAGAAATCACAATAATGTAATATAATATAATCACAAAGTTATTGACAAACCAGTAGCCCATAGCTAAATAGTAAAACCTGCTCTGGTTCCTAAGAGGTTTACAACTGCTAGCCCTAAGCTAGTGAATAAGGAAAAAAAATACTCAGCAATTACATAATATATTACTTTTGAGACATTCAGAAGAATAGAGAAAACAGAGGGGTGAAGAAGCATTTAAATTCCCCTATTTCGAAACAAGTAATTGGTTTTCTCTTTTAATTTTAAATTGTTGAAAAAAATGCTTCAATGATTACTTAATCTTACTTTATGTAAAAGGTTAATAACTTCTATTTTTGAGGGATTATTATCAACCACAATTTGTCATATCACTCAAGCTGCCAAGGTATAATCCATAATAGGTTGCTTTTTATTGTCTATCGTGTGTCCAGCCACAGATAGTTTGGGTGAGGGGGATGGGATATCCCAGGATACATAATTCTAGTAATCCATACATTTCTCTATTAATAAATGCTGAAAAATGTCAAATGTTTTTCCTTTCCTTCACTTGTTATACTTAATGTGCATAGTCTCAGGAGCAATCTGCCACTACAAGTAAATTAAGTAATTAGACAATACAGTTTTCACTGCTCTTTTCAATAAAAATTTTATTTTTTTTAGTAAAAAGATAAAAATAAATAAAATATATACGCACACGCATATATTTATTTATTTATAATTTGCCTGAATTTGCCTTACTTTAGGTTCAACTACATGTCCAAGCATGCGCTAAATGATTGCTTTTCTTGTATTATGTTATATATATATATATGCAAATTAATAACTTCAGTAATGTAGAAAACCTATCCCCTTGTTGCCTGTTGAGTATCAGATATAGTCATCATGCCTAAATGACAGTCAGCTGTTTTTTGCCACAAATATGGTACACAGTGAATATGGTACATTGTACACATAAGTGTATGACCGGGTAAAATAAACAATTTTTATTCTTATAAAGACCCTGCAACAACAGAAAAATAAATTTGATCTGCCAGAAATGCACTCAGCTTCTAAATCCTGCTGTGGCTTGAAAACACACAGTAATTTTGTAGATCATGCGCTTTCAGCTCTGCCCAGTTTTCTTTTGTTAAACTACTCAGGCCAACCTACTCTCCCGTTTCCGCAACATAAGGCCTGGTTTATACTTATGCAGCTCTGTGAGCCTCACTGCACAGACAAAGCTGCCTCTTTATTTGAATGGGCTGCCGTGCCTCCTGAAATGCAAGGAAAAGGTCCCTACTCCATTTTTGGAATTACAGCCCATACGGGAACAGCAAGTGCAGTGCAGTTCCCAGTGAATGCAGCGTGCCACTAGAAATAATGGCACCTGCACACATCTCCTGTGTTTTTCTGTGAGGGTGGTTGCCGGTGCAGGAACAGTGCAGTCCTGCAGGAGCACTCACCCACACAGATTAGAACCTAGCCTAAGGGCTAATCATTCTGTAGTTTCAAGTTAAGAACGGATAAGGCTAATCATTCTCATTGAGATAACACTGGAATTGTGCAGTAGACACTGGATAGTTCTGAATTTCTGACATAATCAACGGATAGTTTTTAAAAATGTTTTCAGTTATTGAACTGATATACTAAAAAGCTTTCAATGGTCTATTACAGTGGTCTCCAAATTACAGAACTTTGCCTTTATTTGGCCCTTGGGACACTATTCCTTCCACTGATACAAGGCACTATTCTTCCCTCTGGCACCAACAATAGGGTATTATTCCTGCCACTGACACCGATGATAGAGCATAAATTATTCCTCCAACACCATTGATGGGGCACTATTTCTCCCATTGACGCCAACGATGGAAAACTATTCCTCCCACTGACAACAATGATGGGGCACCATTTCTCCCACTGACACCAACATTGGGACACTATTTTCCCCACAGACACCAACAATGGGGCCACTATTCCTTCCACTAATACCAATGATGGTGCACTATTCTTCCTCCTAACCACAGGGGTGCTGTGTATTTTTTTATTTTACTGACCACCAAGCCTTAGCTATTATGTACTCCCTCTGGCCACAGTCCGGTCCAACTAAAGTCTGAAGGACAGTAAACTGGCCCTAGACCAAATTGAAACAAAAAAAGTTTATAGGGTTTAAAACATAAAAAAAATCCATGCTCAGATTGTATAATCCTACAAGAAACTAGCACAAATTTTTTTATTCAAAAAACTTTTACAACATATCAATCCAAATAGTGGAGGTCAGAATGCTATTTCCAGCTAGCATGCATTCTCTTGTGAACTCAGACACTGCGCTAATAACATTGTGTAGATGCAATAAATGCAATATTTAACTTCCAGGGTTTCCAAATGCATTCAGTGGAGACAGAGAGCACAAAACACACACTGCTTACCAGAAAATGCATGGTCCTCTGTTCAACGAGTAGCCATAGACACTTGCTGGCTTTATCCCAGTATTCCAGAGGAAAAGGTTGTTCCCATCTTCCCGCCAGACTCAGCTCATAAGGTAAAAAAATACAGAAAAAAACAAATCTTATAGTGTAGTAAGCCAAAATAAAACTCTTTATTAAAATATAAATTGTGCACTCACATTAAAATACCTTGGTAACAGTAATGCATAGATAGCTGCAACTAGATTCAATCCAAATCCTCTAGGCCAGTGGTTCTCAACCTGGGGTCAGGACCCCCACAGGGGTGGAATGACGATTTGCCAGGGGTCACCGAATCCTGGGCTGTTCCTGAAGCCTGCACTGCTCTCCTAGCCTTTTCGCCGCCGCCCAAAACGGCTGTCCCTGTAGCCTGTGGCTGCCCACTCAGCCTCTTCACAGCCACCAACCATTCAGTTCAGAGCATGGCTGGGGGGCAGTGACTAGAGGTCAGCTGACTGGTGAGGAATGTGAAGTGGGAGGGGCTGAAGGAGACCCTATCTCCTCATTTCGGCATAGGTGTCACTGCTGCGAGACACCACAAAGTCGGAGACACAGTGAGTAACACTAGCTGTGATTTTTGTTGCCATTAAAAGTCCCCAGTACAGTTCTCAGATCAGCAGATAACTTTGATCAAGAGCATCTAAGTTGGCTGATCAGAACTCCCCCCCAGCACTGCCACTGATCCCAATTCCCTGCCAGCAATGCCACTCATCCCATTAACCCCACCCCCCCACCAAGGAGTAAGAGAAGGAAATAAAAATAGAGAATACATGGAAGGGAGAGGAAAATAGGGGGAGGAACAAAGAGAAAGAGAGAGAGAGAAAGAATAAGAGAAAGAACAAAAAAGATGGCAAGAGAGGGATGGGGAAAAAAAACAAGAAATTAGGATAGAGAGAGATAAAAGGGAAAGAAAGGAGGACAAAAAGAAAGAGTGGTAAATCCTAAGTGGAAGGGAATATCTGTGGGTTAGGGGCGCAAATTACTTGTCTTGCCTTGGGTGCTGACAACCCACGCTACGAAAATAATTTTACCGTTAGGGGTCCCCACAACTTGAGTAATTTTATCAGGGGGTCATGGCACTAGTAAGGTTGAGAACCACTGCTTTAGGCGGTGGCTGCTGTGTATCCATAAATTATCTGGCCCGGTGCCCAGTACCTATTTCCCGAGACACTTCTGTCACTGAGTTATCATACTGCTATTGACCACTGACAGAGGGGCACAGAGCAGGATAATTTGCTTTGCTTCAGCTATTTAGGGATAGAGGACTTCTGCAGTCAGTCAGGCTCCTGTAGTCCTCAAATAAAACCATCTTCATCTCTGACATTGAGAGTAAGCTGCTAGTTTAATGGAGCATTGTGGCACACTTCAGGTAGACATTGTAAAAATGGGTGCACTGTGTACAAACCTGTGTACATGAGACAAATTAAACCTGTAAGACAATTGGTCACCTGTGCATAAGATCTAGCAATCAATGGCTTGCTGGATAACATGGAACAAAAAAGCTGTCACAGAGAGGAAAGTGAGAGGGTAGGTGGCAAATGGGGGTCCAAACAAAATTTTGCTATGGGGCCCATGAGATTTTGTTTTGTCCCCTTAGAAAAGTGATATGCACATGCTTGCTCATGGTCACTGATCAGTAATAAAGTAGGGTTGAGATTGACAGCTCTTAAGTATATACTGCATCTTGCTGAATAAGTCAACAGTAGAAGCGTTCCTTCAAAAACCAAAAAAAAATTCCCTACACATTACAGGGTGTTTCAAATTATCACAGGGTCCCTTGGAAAGGGTAATAATGATCTCTTAGTGAATCATCCTCCTCAGATGTCATCCTATACAGTCACATAAAAAAAAGTGCTGGGGAAGTCATGCTCTCCGCGTTATCCATTAAGAGAATGATTTGCTTACATTAGAAAATGCAAAGCATTCTCAGAATTGTGCCTGTGCTGAGCAGCCAACATTCTTTTCAGAATGCAGTAGGGTAGCCGCTTGGTGCCGGACCTGGAAGCTAGTAGGGGAGATCACTGGAGTAGCAGTGACTTTTACAATAGTCTCTAGCTTCTAGACTCTAGAGGGATCACACCAGGACCAATGTAACTATGAAAAAAAACCATACCTGGAAACTTCTTCAAAACAGACCTGCATTATAAAACACTACAATGCACAGGTGTGAACATTGTGCAAAGAAATAGGCTTCTTTAACACACATTAACACATAAAAAAATATGTTAATGCACCGCAACAATGTGAATCGGCCCTAAGACAAAGTTAGGCCTTCAGTTTGTAAGAACACTGTGTACAGAAAGCTTTTACAAATCATTTATTAAGCTTTGACAGCCTTTTTTTTTTTTTTTTTTTTTTAGGTCCTTTAAGGAAAACCTTCGTTATGGGGATGTTGGACACAGATCAAAATGGACATGCTGGCTGTCACCTTATATAAACTTCAACAAGCTTTAACTAGCTTCAGCACTACTTGAAGCTTGTTGAAATCCTGCCGAAGCCTGCTAGCAGCTTACTTAAAGTTACATTCAGCATTCCCATTATGATCTTAGTTTAACATCCCCAACCTGGAGCTGAAGGCAAAGTTCCTCAAAGCTTGCTGGAAGCTTTGCAAATGCTCAGTGAAATCTGTCTATACTCAATGTCACTGCTATTATACAAACTGAAAACTGTGTACACAAGGCCATAAAAAAACAATACTTTTGCTAACATACAGTAATTACTTTATTCAGCTAGTATAAACATATCTTTGCCTGACGTTTACCTGGAAATATCTTATGTAAGGCCATTGTGCATAAGCAGATGAAGAAAATATGTTTTAGCATGCAGTTAAAGTCAAGGATTTTAAAACCCGAGATTATTCTTTAGTCAGTTGGAGGCTTTGCTAAACCAATAAAATGTGGACTGGACATATAAGTTTTTCTACTATTCAAATGACCTTGCTCATACAATTATAACTATACAGCCAAAGACTTAGACACATACTGATTTCTAAGACTTGTATTAATAAATAAAGTTTTAAGTTTCCCATTAAAACTATACACTTTGTAAGCCAATATTTGTTATTGCTATTCAGTGTACATGGCGGTGTTAATTTAGCAAATGGCAAAGCAAGCCAAGCTGGTGTATCAAACAATGAGGTAACAATCAATGTGGCCTTTCTTTCAGAGTTACCAATTATTTGTGCATCATTAGATGCTTAAATTGGGCTGCTATCAAATGGAACAAAAACAAAATATAGAGTAAAAACGTTTGTTATAAGTCAGCTGTCTCAAAGTGAGGTTGGAATAAAAAGCTTTTCTACTGAAAACACTAATATTT
The DNA here is from genome assembly GCA_037952925.1 of Lithobates clamitans. Lineage (NCBI taxonomy): Eukaryota > Metazoa > Chordata > Amphibia > Anura > Ranidae > Lithobates > Lithobates clamitans. The sequence goes on along the minus strand of JBBGZY010001693.1, from coordinate 410 downwards.
TGCCAAGTAAAAATAAAGAATTATTGGATAGAATACCACAAAATGTATGAGACTCAGCTTAAGGTGCTACTAATAATGAGAAAAAAAAGTGAAATGGAAAAGCTGCTTTCACAAATATAGGGTACTTTATATTAAAATATATAAAAAGTAAAGCGTAATCAGTAATCCAGACTGTGATCATAAATAACAAATATCATCCAAAAAGCCTAGTAAAGTGCAACATATACAGTGCCTTGCAAAAGTATCCCCCCCTTGGTATTTTTCGTGTTTTGTTGCCTCACAGCCTGGAATTAACATGGATTGCATCATTTAATTTACAGAACATGCCCACAACTTTAAAGATGTTTTTTTTAATTTTTTTTTTATTGTGAAGTAAACAACAAATAGAACAAAATAACAGAAAAAGTCAA